>PVKU01001074.1:0-347004 GCA_004027475.1 Anoura caudifer | reverse complement strand
GCTGTGGACGAATCGCCAAAACACGGTGCCGAGCGAAAGGAGCCGCACACTGGCGAGCAGCCGTCCTGCGGGATTCTAATTCCACGGCGCTGAGCCGTCTGAATGAACTGGCCACAGCGGCAGAGCCCAGAGCGCGCCGGCTTCCTGCGGCGGGGCGGACCCCGCCGGATGCTGGGGACGCGTTCCCCAGGAGCAGGGCTTCGCCAGCCTGTGGGTCCGCCCAAGTCGTCACAGGGTGCGTTAGAGGCCGGTGCCTTTTTTTCTTTATGTCAATTATGTTTCCATTAGGAAAATAAAAGGCATGAAAACATCCACAGCTTGGAAGACACACAGCCTTTCCAGCTGCCGTTGGAGGCGGCCCTCCCTCTCCGAAGACCCTCCGCAGGCCTTTTGTCCCGGCTCTACCTGTGACGGGCGCCCCCCTCAGACCGTCCTCGTTCTCGGTGTCGGGTGACAAGCCAGAAACGGGGAGATCGGCACCTCCACGGAAGAGACCACGCTGGAGAGTGAGAGTTGTATCAGGCCCTGCTCCTTTGGACTTCCAAACCACAGGGACATGATGTGCTCGGCCATCCGGATGCGGCAGGTTTGGTTTCTCCTGTCAGGGCGAAGTTGGTCTCAGGCGCTGCGGCACGAGCACCGGACAGTTTTCCTGATTTTTATCGGAACGGAAGCCTTTTAACTGAGCTCAGGGCACGCTCACGTAGTAATACCACTGGTGTGTATTTTTCATCATGTTTTAATTTTTCCTGAAAGTCACTCGGCGCGTTTCCTGTTTTCCTCTAAGATGACTGCTATTCTTGAAAGGCCTGGCTGGAATTTTAATTATAAATTGGCTTTCTTTCTTCCTTCTAAATTAGGACAGTCCCACGGTGGGTGTGACAGAATCCTCTAACCTGGAGCATTGTGCGAGGTGCTGGGGAATTCAAGTGTAAGCGAGGTGCGGTCTCTGCTCTCAAGGTGCTCAGAGCGAGCTCTTGGATAGATAGGGAGACGCAGGCCCGGGAGAGAGCGCAGGGCCCGAAGGGCCGTTGTACGGAAAAGGGCCCCGCGGAGCAGGAAAAGGAGAGGCCCGTTTTCCTGCAGGGAGAGGAAGAGGACGATGGATGGGGCTTCCCAGAGGGATACGAGGGACCCATCAACCCGTTCACGCAGCAGCTCGCCCGCCAGCCCATCGCTCCTGCATGGGGACATTGGGTCAGGCCCAGGAGCACAGGTGTGCCCGGGGCCCGCAGGTAGTTGATGCTCTGGGTCCAGGTTGCCAAGCAACGAAGAACAAAGGCTGTTCCCCTGCCTACTGGCTTCTGTCCCTCTCGTTGTACTGAACTAGATTCAGACACAGAAAGTGGCTTGAAGTTCAAGGTCATTGTCTTCTTTTCATGCCCTTTTCGTTTCTGAGGTCATGGGAAAAGTAGTGACGAGAGAGGCCCGATGGCCACCGGTTTTCAACGCCACCACTGGGCTGATTCCTTACGACACTCATCTACTTACCCGCTTGCCGAGTCGAGCAGCATTCACTCAGCCCATACCGTGTATCCGTGAGGGTCCAGGGAACTGGGATAGGAAGCCGAGTAGGGGAAGTGAGCTCATTGTCTCGCAGAGGAAACAAGTAGCAACTCAGACGCTGTGTGCTACCTCTGCAACAGAGGCTGAAGAAGAGAAGAAATGTCCGCACAGTCCCCATCAGCAGGGCGCGGTGGCCCCATAGACACAGGGAGTGCTCTGAGCTGCGAACTCCAAATGCACATGATGTTATTAGCTAGCGTCGCCCTGAGAAATTTAATTTTTTTTCAAAAATGGAGAGGAGAAATTAATTCTGGTGTAGAAGTCCGAGAACCACCCAGAGGGAAGGGGGTGCTTGAGAGGGTCTCCGCGGTGACCTGGAGGGACATGCCAGCTACGGGGACCAGCCTGTGCCCCTGCACACAGACCCGGCCCGCAGGGCCTCGGCCCGAGCTGACCCCCTTCCCAGGGCTCCCGCTCCGGAATGCGCCGGCACCCTGAGCCCAGGAACGGAAGTCCTTTCCCTCCGCGCCTTCTGATTGTGAAATAGTCTCCACGTCACCCTTATTTGCACAGCTAAAAATGCCAAACACCAGCACTTTATTTTCTGATATAACTTCGACGAACGTTTACCTTCAGAACAATTTGGGGATAAAGGTACACAGCACTGAGGTCTTCCTTTAAGTCCCCTTTGCAGCCCCAAACCTGCGATCCTAGAGAGGTGACAGGGTGCCACCTTTTACCCAACCCCCCAGCAAGGGAGGCAGAACCAACCCAGGACCAAACACATTTGTCTCTCTGCAGCAAACACTTAAACATCCGCCTTCAGAGGAATAAGGAAGGCTCGTCCACAGCCGCCCATCGGCTCAGGCCGGGTGTGCTGCCAAGTGAACTGATTTCAGGGCATTTCGGATCTCGGCCTCGCCCGCAAGGGACCGTGGATTGGTGCGGTGGCGATCGTCACAGGCTTACGGAGATTTGGCAGCTTGTCTGAGCTGCCCTGCTAGTGAGGCATGAAGATGCACCATGTGCGTCGGGCAGTGCTCCCCGAACCCCGCCAGCACCCTCTGACCTCCGCGCGGCAGGAACCTGCCTCCGCCGAGGGGCCTTGGTCTGCGCCAGGGAGAAGCAGGTTGAGACGGCTGAGTACAAGATAACTGGGTGTGTTGCCATGGAGACCCCTCTGTCTGGTGCTGTGAGGAGCCTGTTCCGGTCCTCACAGATGCCCGCGTGGCCGGCTCTTGGTGTGCAGTCCGGACGTGACAGCTTTGGGCTGTGCTCCCTGCCGACTCCTTGACCTCTGACCAGGTGTTCTCCCAGCATTAGTTTCTTCATTCCTGCTGGCCACGTGGGGACCTCCGTGAAGACCGTGACGCTGGAACGCAGAGTCCCGGCCCCACCGCTGGTCTGTGGAGGCAGGGTCTCTGGGGGTGGGCGGGGTGTCGGCGTGCCCCACAGGCGTCCTGTGTGCGGTGCAGCACTGACAGCTCCATGGCAGCCGCTCTGCGGTTGGCACAGCGGGTGGCCGCCCTTCCCGTGGGCCGTGCACTCAGAATCACACCTCATACTCACGCACACTCTGATGCACTCAGATACCAACACACACAATCACACACTGAACACGCTCACACCCCGGCATCACCAGGAAGCAACAGGTGGGAGGCCGCCTGCACCACAGGTCCAGAGCGCTTGGGTTCCCCGTCAGGAATATTAACCGGAAGGGGACTGTTACCTTTTGTCCTGAACATGTCAGCCGCACAGGGTGGCCAGGAGCAGAGGTCTGTTGTGACCAGGCCGTCTGCCTGTTCGCCCGTCTCGGTGCTCAGACATGACTCCCTAACCTAACCACACGGAACGCTGGACATCACACTTACTACTATTTTGATGAAGGCTAGGCTTCCCCAAATAAGGTCTGAACCTAGGTGCCAACGGTCAGAAAACCAATTTCCACTCCTGCCACCCACCCAAGACTCTCTGTCGCTGTCCACCTTTTCTTGAACAGGCACGTCCAGGAACGAGTGTGCACACCTTCTGGAGACAGACGGCTCCGAGCCACATCCGCTCGCACAGGGGCCACGCGGATTCGGGACGGCACTTTCACCGAGAATCAGGGACTATCAGAACCACCGTGGCAGAAACGGCGTCCGTGAGATGTTTATACCGAGTAAGTGTAAAGCGATTGGCGAGTGACAGTCAGTTATGAGCAACCGTACGAGGCTGACGGTCACTGATAAAGGCAAGAACGTTCTCTGTGTAAACACTGCAGACTCAGCTGAGGACGACATGGCTGGTGACAGTACAAGGCTGCTCAGGCACCATCTCGCTGATGACAGAACTATAAATATTCACGTCACCCAGCCTTTCGGTTTGATGGCCACTGGTGGACTCATCCACCACGACATTGCCCTGGAGCCCGCGAGGTCAGATTTCACCTCTTCGGCCCTTCTGGTTCTCATGACCCTACTTACAGCCATACCCGCCATCCTGCAAGAGGGCGCTGTTTCCGGCTCCCCACCAGGAGAGGAGCAGCGGCATTTTCCGTCAAATCCAGTCGCACCCGAGCCAGTTACAGGCCAGGGCTCCTGTCCCCGTCCCGGGCCCTGCCCTCCGCCGCAGGGTCCCCAGGGTTTTTTGTTTCCCCTTCTTTTTCCTGTGACCTGTTTCCAGTCAAGATTCATGTGAATTATTAAATGCTTCCTTAAAGACTCTCTCTATGCTTGCTTCTCTTTTTTTAAAAGTTAAATTATTGATGTAGTGACAAGCTGAAAAGACTAAGAATTGTAATTCTTCCCTCCCCTCATTCAGAGCTGGGGAAACGTCTTCTTACAATGGCCGTCTATTTAGAATGACACGGAGGAGGAGGCAGGGGGGCGGCGTGCTGAATGGCGCCTGAGAAGAGCTTTGCCCAGATCTCTGTGTTACGCGAAATGTAAACGGAGTGCGCGTCTCGGAAAAACAGCAGTTAGGGAGAAAGTTGGGCACGACCTTTTGAGCCCAGGTTTAACCACATCGCAGAGGCAGCTACAAAAGGTGCTGATTAGATTTGACTTTTAAAAACTTCATCACATGCTTCAGGGCTCCAGTGATTTGATTATCTTGGAAATGGAACGGGAACGGTACAATTTCCAGAGCTTGTTAAGGAATAAAGAAATCTCCAGCCGCCCCCCACCGGAAGGACACCGGTCCCCGCCTGGGGAATCGAGAATCTGGAGGCGGTTTGCACACGCACGCCAACCTTGCCCTTTCACGTGACCTCGCGTTCCGTCGGCCTGACAGCCAGGGCAGCGGTGGTCCTGCCTCCTTGGGTACCGCGCTCCCGTGGAAGCTGCCGGGTGCTCTGCGAGGGCGCCGCAGGAGGGGCCCTGAAACGGAAGCCCCAGGCCCAGGGCCCGGGCCAGCCAGCGGGGCGAGCACATACCTTTCCCACGAGCTCAGCGATCTGTGGCACGGGCTTCCCCTTCTGGTGGCTCACAGTCACGGGGCTCTGTCCGTCCCAGTCCTGCAGCTCCTCGATGCTCTGCAGGTACAGCAGGGCCCGGAGGCCCGAGCAGTAGTCGTCGATGACCGTGAAGTCCTGGTTCTGGACCGCGCTGCACACCTGCGGGGGACGACAGCAGCCAGAGGTCACGCCCAGAGCTCGCTCGCCCCCAGACGGACCCGCGCTCCCCCTCTTTGACAAATTCTAGAGGTAAGGAGGACCGAATCTTTTTATTAGGATCCCTCTGGAAATAAAAACACACTCTGTGTTAGAGTCTGGGCTGCAGCTTGAAGTTCCCGGATTCAGATGCACGTGGCGGGCTGATTCGTTCCGAGAACCGCTCTCCAAGTCTGGCACCACCTGCGGGCTCCGGAGACTCATTATCACTCCAACCATCACTTCAAATTCAGACTTCACCACGCAGCACGCAACACCTCTCCTCATCTATATTCCCGATCGATCCAAAGAAGCACCATCCACACACAACCAGGCAAAGCTAAACTCATTTCCACCCAATTTTCACGGATGTTAAAGTCTTAGCATCTGGCCATGGCGGCCGATTGAGAAAAATCTTGTCCCGTGTGAATGAAAACGAGGAAAACTCCTGACAACAGGAGAATACAGTAGATGCTGTGTCACAGTCTCTGAAAGCCTTCTGGGTCTTTCATTAATGGAAGTTATTATAATCGGGGAGCCTTGCCTACGACCTCACACCTGCGTGTGGGTAGGTGGATTCGGGGAATTTATTGAGCGCACGCCCCGCGGCTCCAGAACAGGGAGGGGGGGTAGGGAGAGAGAAAGGGCAGAAAGGAACCTGCTGAGGCGTTCTCAGCAAGAACTGCTAGTGAGTCTGTGATGTGCCTGAGGAAGAAGGTCGAGCGTGGGATTCTGGGACCTGGAGCCTCAGAGGAAGGCCGAGGAAGGGTGTGGAGGGCACTGGGCGGAAGGGTCCCCGATAGCTGCAGGAAGACCAATGACACCAGGGCTGAAGAGCAACCACTGGGTTGAGCCATCAGGAAGATGCAGACCACACGGGGGCCCGCCCCTCGAAGCAGCCCTTCAGGCTGGGCTGAGGGACGGATGTGGTGGGGAGCTACAGACCGGGGCCAGGCAGCTGTCCCAAGAAGTTTGGCTCCAGGAAAACAGAGAGGAGAGGTAGGGGTGTAGGGAGGTGGGCTCTGTAGCTTCCGAAAGGAGGGAATCGCTATGTTTTAGGGCCCCATGGCTCCTCAGGATCAGACAGAAGGACTTCTGTGTACCACATTTCGGTCAAGCATGGCTGAACCGCGGTGCAATGGAAGGAACTCAGTGTCTCCCACAATGGGGATTCTTACTGTGGGACAGGGGCTCTGCCAAGCATTTTTAAACGCATCCTCCCGTCTGGTCCTCTCACAACCCAAAAGGCAGGGTGAACTATTAGCCCATTTTACAGACAAGGAAGCCAAGCCATGGAGCAGTTCGACGGCCGGTCCCAGGCCACCTGGATAGAAAAGGGGGGGAGGGAGTCAGGAACGTGACTGCCTGGGACATGCGACGAAGGCACGGAACTGGACGGAGAAAAAAATCTGTGGCCCTGACTGGTGTGGCTCAGTGGATTGAGCATGGCTGCAAACCAAAGGGTTGCTGGTTCCATCCCCAGTCAGGGCCCATGCCTGGGTTGCAGGCCAGGTCCCCAGTGGGGGGCGCATGAGAGGCGACTGCACATTGCTGTTTCTGTCTCTCTATTTCTTCCCCCTCTCTAAAAATAAATGAATAAAATCTTTAAAAAAAATCTGTGCTAATGTAATTACACTTATCTTTCCTGTCGACTGTTCCCCGAAGCAAATACATATTTTAAAAAACATGGTCAAATTATCTTCAACCCAAATAGAACCAGCGATTTGAACAACCCATGCTGCTCGGTGAAAACAGTCAACGTTCCCCAATTTCGTGTCTCGCTCGCACGAGAAGCAACGAAAGGGCAGGAACAGAAAACCTTTCGGTTCCTACTTTGAAGCGCTCTGCGTTACGACGTCAGAAAGAACATTGAATAACCACTAAGTACAGACCAGAAGATTTTCTACGAAGCCGAAATGTTACGTTTTAAAAAATCTGTTTCTTAAGGGGGAACAATTTGAGCATTAATTAGGCCTGCTGTAACTTTCTTAGAGTTGATTTTTTTTCCCCAGAACAGTTATAAAAAGCATCATTATAATTTCCTCCACAGGAATTTTTTTAACTGTATAAGTCAACTAATGCTTTACTGAGTCCTTGCTGCTCACTGTGAAATTCTATTTATTTGTAGGATGTGGTATAGGTCTACTTTTACTACCACCCTAAAACAGCTCACCACAAACACGCAAAATCAGATTTTGAAAACTTCCTCATGTCCGGTTCTTTACGGGGTGTTCATGACCGCTGGGAACACCTGCCATTGCAAGGCATCTGGATCCTTTGCGATGGATAAAGAGTAAAGTTTAATTTCCATCATCCCTGACTTGTCTTCAGTGACAAGCTACAAAAGCCACTAACTCTCTTAACGCGCAAACACGGCACGATTTGTAGGGTGGATGTCGCCACGTGGCGCCGACCTAACCAGAAGGCAGATTCTGTGCAAGAACGGGTGTGGCCCGCGGCTGGGAAGAGTGTGGCTTGGCTCGTGCACACCCTCCCGGAGGGTCTTCAGCCACGGCATCCGTTCTCCATGGAGCTGGGAGCCACACCGAGCACGTCACAGGGGCGTGAACCCGAAGGGGAGGGAAGCCCACCAGTCGGGACCGAGCAAGGTGGGGACTACGTGCTGTGTCAGAAACCCTGGAAGGCGCCACCGGAAACGTGTCCCAGAGGGGACAAGTGGAGGCATGTTTGACCATACGGCAGATGCCACACTATTTCTCCACCGTCCGGAAGGGAGCGACTGGATTTTTACTTTCCGGGAAGATTACACGTTGATTCTCCTGCCGAGACTTCTGGGAGTGGGAACTTGGCAAACTGATCTCTCCTAAAATTCTAACGCCCATGTCAGTGATCTGAGGGGCTCCCTGAATTGTACATGCCGACTCTGCGGGTTCGGAGGGAGGCCCAGGACCCTGCTGCGCTGGTGACGTGCGCCCCGGGGGTGCCGGTGCGGCTGGGCCACGCGGAGAGCAGCGAGGCTTCGGGCACCGGCGGGGGTGGAGTCTCCGTCTGACCTGAGATGCCCGGGTCTGCAAAGCACATCTCTTCTTCTCAACTTTTACCGTGAGGCTCCAGCAACACTTCCCTGGCCCTTTAAGGAAGCACCATGTGCAAGAAGAAGCCACGTCTGAAGAAACAAGAGTGACTTCCCGATTAAACAGTTACAAGACCCCAAGTTAATCTCAAGTTCATACCACGGGGGACAGGGCTCCATCCGTGGGACTTGAAGCCCGCGAAGTGGATTTGCCCCGCGAAGTGCTTCTGCCCGCCTGCCCTTTACTCTCCTCTCTCAGAGGCAAACGGCGCCTTTAAAAACTCCAAACGTGTCACTGCTCTTCCTGAACCCGTGTATTTTATATGACATCTCCTAATTGTTTGTTTAACAGCTCTGATTAGGGTTCTTAATAGCGGTTAACATGTTGGCTTAGTATAATTTGTGAGTTCTTTATGGCGCAGGCTGGTTTATCTTCCTTCCCAGCAGGGCGTCCGGTGCCATTACTGGGACGGTTGCATCATTAATTATTTCCAGAGCGTGAGGACCCCCACCTCAGGCTGTCTGGAGTCGGGGGCCCCCCCCCCGCACTTGCAGCAGGACCAGCCTGTCCAGGCCGCGCAAGACGGGTGCCCTGTGCAGCGTGACCGAAGGTGTGCCATAAAGCTCCCACTGCCACCGAACGGCCCCCTCCGGCGGTGTGACCCAGTGCCCTGAATTCTCACGTGCGGCGCAGGCACATCCAGCGGGGGGCTGTCTGTGCAATTTCCGGAGAGGTGACTGGTAGGGGGCGCTATGCCTTTCGAATTATTTCCTGTGAAATGGGATTAACCGCATTCACAGTGAATGTCCTACTTATGGTGATTTACATGATAAAAGCATCCTTTACGTACATTACTCAGAATAAGCCCACGAGTTAGGCAGGAGAGAGAACCATTTTCTTGCTTTGAACATGAAAAGAGCTTGGAGGAGGAGAGCTGTTTCTCTGAGTCCAAACCAGCGGTTTTCACGCATATCCTGTGGTCTAGCCCGGAGGTGAAGAGGAGGTTCCCACAAGCCCAGCTGCCTCTCACCTGCGCAGTGTGAGCAACTTTCTTCACTTAAAAGCGGGGACCAGATGCTCGGCACACAGGAAAGTGAAAGGCAGCACAATAAAGTGCTTGAACAAGGAGCCGGTGCTTAGTAAGCTAATGGGGCACCCCCCAAAATTTCCTAATACGAGTACATCAGAGCATGAATCAGGCAGGCTAGAATTGTTCACATCTAATACTTCTTTTGGTCTAATGTGGGACTCGAGTTTTATTGGACTCAGGTAAGGACCTGAAGAAAGTCCGGGTCAGGTCAGAAGCACGTCTGAGCCCCAGCTGGTGACTCAGCAGAGGGGTGACCAGGGTTCACCATCTAGCCCCGTGAGCCCCGCGCCCCCGCCTCTGAGTCTGAGAAGCGGGTGATGTGTAGTTCGTTGCTGAGAGGGTCACACTGCATTGCGTGGGTGGCCATGCTGGCAGAAGGATGATGCTCAGACACACGGAATGGAAGCCAACCTCCAGGCCGTTCTCAGAGATAACCCTCAACCTGGGGTCGAAAGTGGCTGGCGCAGGTCAGAACAGGGAGAGTGGGCTGCAAAGGAAAGCCGGCTTCCTTGACGTGGAAGAGACGGTTTACCAGGAAGCTAGGAAAAAGAATCCCAACCGGACTGAAGATACTCACCCCAGGGAAAGACCCTGGCAGAGAAGAGCTTTACAAAGCGGAAGTGACACGTGGGGGCCGGTGTTTTGGGGTGACGGAACAGCACACTTTCCAAGGGTGCCGTAAAACGTGGCGAGGCTTTTGAACAGGGGTTCTGGACAGGTAGGCAGCTCGGACAAACCTACCGTTGTAATTACACCTTTTCATTTCTTCTTGCAGAGGCGGACAAACTGTACTCCAGGTCTTAGATGTGCCACGTGGACGTAAGCAAGTAAAAGTGCACGTTCGCAAGGTAAGTCCAAAGTCGACTCAAAGCTTCTACAACCGCGTTAGTAAAAGGATGCTGGAGAGTCCCTACGGTTAAGCACATGCGGAAATGACCCCGAGATGCTCATGACCACGGTCCAAAGAACCCTTCTAAGAGGGCCTTCCTCACACGCTGGAAGACGCTCAGCTGTCTCCCCATGAACACGGGCCGTAGAGGGAACACGGAATCGGGGAGGTTACCCATCCAGTTCTCCAACACGCCCCAGGAACAGGAAAGAGTGGCCCCCCGCTCTGCCTTCACTCGTCTGTTCTGCTGGAGGGTTAATCTGTTTAAACGACGATAAATAACATCGGCAGCATTTTCCCACCGCTGTGTAGTTGTCAAAGGGGCTGACAGGGAGTCAGAAATGTTCCCAGAGTGATTCAGAGTTGCCAGAGCAGGTGACACAGGGGACCTGTTTCACGGCCCGGGATCACAGCTGTCTGCAGCCCTAGGCAGGGCGGCCCGGCTCCCCGGGGCTGCCTCACTCCGTCTGCACACGGGCTCCGGGAGGGAGGCGCTGTGAATCACGGGGATGTGAGCGAGTGGGAGCAGCGTGAGGGGCACTTGGCCCCAACTCAAAAGGTCGGCGGGGGGCGGGGCCCACTCATACCCCGAGCTCAGACCTCCGCTCTCCACTCCCGCTCTCCATAATTTCAAAATCGTAAACCGGCCAAGTCTCACTTAATTAAATAAGTGCATCTTTGTAATTTTCCTAAGCAGGAGCACATTATTGCAACATCATCTCAAATTTGCTTGACGAATAGTGGCAGGCATCCCCAGATTTTTTTTTAAACTGCAGGATCTTAATAACTGGATGGCCACCGGAAGGTTCACAACTTAAACCAGAAGCCAGGCCTCTGGGTGTCGGAGAGAAAAGTGATTTCCGACTCCATCTGTCCGGACCCACCGGCTAAAATCATCAGCCCCCGAAGGCCTGGACTCTGCAGTTCCTGCCTGGACTGAGTTCTGTCTGACGCCGACAGACAGACGCATGAAACCACAGGGTACTGCTGAGACTGCTGCAGAAGACACGCTGTCAGAGGGAAAACTCAGAGTAACAACGCCCCCTCTGGATTCTGGGCACCCCGCACACCTGGCTCGGCTTCGTGGGCTTCCTGAGTAAAGCGCCCAGGTTATAGTTTTATGAAGCTGCCGGTGGAGGGCCGGCCCCAGGAGAGGCAGAGCACCTGGGCGGTCAGGTGGAGGGGCTGGTGGTGGATCCACAGAAAACTCAAACCCTGGTTGTTCTAGCGCGTTTCGTTTCCGTCTGCTGAAGCCCCGAGACATCGAGGTCGGGACGTCCTTCTGCATCGTGTTTGGTGGTGATGTGCCGGGCAACCCGAGGATGTCAAAGTGGGAGTCTCTCGGGCGACCCGGACGGCGGGCTCTTTCATCGCTGCCAACGCTGCAGTTCAGCACTGGTTTCAACTCCTCCCGAGACTGCGGATGATTTTACACTCCGAGGTCTCCCGAGCAGTTTCCCCCCGCCCCCCCCAAAGTGGTAAAATTCTAGCCTGGCCTATTACTTGTTGAATGAATGAATGAACGAGTGAGTGAGTGAATGAATGAAACCAAAGACAGTGTAGTAACAGCATTTCAGGGCAAGCGCAGATCTCTCTCATTGCCCATCAATAACACATTTTCCCCTTTCCTGCTTCTGATTGCAGGGTGAGACCTCAGTTTGTTTGCCCTGCTACTCAACTGCCCTCAGGTGTCCCAGTGCCTTTCCCGGGCCCCAGAGAAGCCTCAAGTCTTCAGCCTTTTTCTTGACACTCAGAGCATCTGTCACAGCCAAACTCCACCGGATCATCTGAGGTCCCCAGTCTCGCTCCCTGAATCTCGGCAGGAGCTGTCGTTTCATTTTCTCCCCTGGTGGTCCCTTCTAGTGACGACGGAAGAGAAATGGAACTCAGACTTCGATAAAGACGTCACTTAGCGATCGAACTCACAGCCAGACGTCTTGCACGTGCGGTGTTCCAAACGACCAACTTCCACGTGCGGATGGGTAGCTGTTAGAGTACTTGTACGCGGCAGTCCAGACTGGGGCTACGACGGAGGGCAGATGAAGTAGATCCGGGAGAAGCTAAGGGAGATGCGTCTCTCTCCTGTTCTGCGCTTCAATTCTCTTATTTAACTTTTCAGCGTCTGTAGCGGACACATATCCAGGTCAGTCCTCTTGCCTCCCTTGCATCAGGACCGGTCATTTTATGATAAAGAATTCCTCTCTATTGTTAATTATGTCAGGTTCACACTTTAAGGTGCAGAACATCATCGACGAGAAATGGTCCAAAGTTGATAATTACATGTACTACCGAGAACATACTGACATGTAAAGCAATTTGCTCTCCCTTCTTACACGTCCCACAAAATTGCCTCCTCTTTCCAGGCCTTCTCTTTCTATTTGCCGGGGCTGCAGCCAGGAATGTTCCACAGACCATGTGGGGTGCTGACCCTAGGAAAGTGACTTTAAAACATCACTTCTTCAATAAAAAAGTCTTCATCACTCAAAAAATCACTTGTTCATTCATCCTTTCGTTCAGCAGGTAGTAGTTTACGAACCAGTCCTCTCCTTGCTTTTCAAATTCTTTCATCAAACACAGCTGCCCGCAGAGCCCGGGGCTGTGCTGCTGGTTTTGTCGCTGTCAGGGCGAACCGTCCTCCGAGCGTGGCTGGGAGGGCCACGGGGCAGAGCACAGGGGAGCCTGGCTCTCTGGCCGGCCAGCAGGCTTTCTTGGTGCCCGGGTGACACAGGGCTGTGTCTCTGTCCCTGGGAGGGACAGCTGTTCCAGCTCTTAATGGTGTGTCCTGATGAGAAACTAGAGCCCTTTGGTCTTTCTTTCCCTGCTGACTAGTGTCTAAGATAAGCCACTGTATCGAGCTCTAGGACTAGAACGGCCACATTTACGTAGTAAACAATTAGCTTATCGCACACACGAACGTGTAAGATACGGCGTAGAGACCAAGAAACGGCTGAATTTCAATAGCTCTGCTTCGCCAGCATAGACTAAGCTTGACTACCATCCTTTCCCCACAAATCAATACACTACAGGCTTAAAATAAATCATTGAATTAGGATATGAATATGAATTAAAGAGAAGATAAATAAGGTAGATGCAGGTAAGTGACTTTTATGTGTTTTACATTTCAGTCTTGTCTATAAAATGTCACTCTGTAAATTAAACTACTGCTTATATGCTGAAGCGGTTTTAAGGAAAATTACCTAATTACATAATGCTCTAAAATGCAATTGAACTGGCTTATTTTTTTTTTTAACTCTCTCTAGATCACGCACATTAACTTCGTGTGTTTCGGAAGCATCAGGCCCCGCGAGTGCGCGGCATACGGTGGGTTTGGTGCTGCGAGAGCAGGGGTGCGCCGCGCACGGTGAGCCTGGCCACGCGGCTCCCCTGGGGTTTAAAGATCCCACATTTGCCCCACTGTGTTCTGGCCCCGATGAGCCATGGAACTTCACTCACGCCCACACGTCACGGGACTGGGCGTTAGGACGGAGCTAATGCCTGGCGTGGGATAACGGGTGTGTGAACCCTCCTTCCCTGGGTTTAGGGGGATGGTAACAAGGTCACAGCTCATGCCCTTACAGCGTGACGACGGGAACCCTATCATTTTCCATGTGAGGAAGTGTGCTGACTGTCACAACATGTGACCTGCCTGCCATCGTGGGAGGCAGCCAGCTCTCCAGGCAGAGGTTTGTGGTCCCGAGACACTGACCTGCTCTTGCCTTACAGCACAGCGTAACTGATGCGGGGATGATGAAGGTTCACGTTTCTGAGCCCCCATTTTTAACGCCGAGATGTTGCTAGGTCCTGGGTCTATCTCTCAGATTAAACAAAAGAGGCCAAGAGCGGCTACTGTCCATCTTCCCTCTGGCTTTGCGGGGCGGAGTCAGTGGACAGGGGAGGAGAGGCGCTCACAGGGCACCCCCAGGCGTCAAGCCAGCAGGTTCAGATCTGACCATTCCGAAGGACCTGGCGTCACCGGGACCTGACCACTGAACTCAACAGAGAAGCCATAGTTCCTGACTGTTTGAAGGGAATGAGTTAGGGAAATGGGTGCGCATGTTTTAAAAGCTAATACATCTAGGATTTTTTTTCCCCTTTGGAAGGAAATGTTTTCGAGACTTTTATTGACTTCCTTTAAAAATACACATTTGATACGAATTATTGTATTTTTTCATCTTTTCCTCTAAAACTGATGGTCTCCTACCACTCCGCTTCAAGAATGCACCCTGGAGAAGGACAAGGGACGGCTGGCATGGGCCTCTGAGCCACCAGCCCCCGAGCGCCCTGCCCTGCGTCCACGCCACCCCCCCCCTCAGCACTTCTCCACCCCACGTTTCCGTGTATCTCTTCGCTCCGTGGCCATTTCTTCTAACTGCTGTGACACACTCACAAGAAACAGAGAGAAACATCCTCGCCAGGAGGGAAGACCTGCATCCCTCTGTCGCCTTGGGTTACGTGTGCGTTTGAAAACTTGAGCCGTCTCTGGAAAGAGGGACAAGCTGCCCATCTGCCGGCTCCCGAGACGTCGCCCAGCCCAGGAGAGCCTCCCTCATTCCCGCTCCCTGCAACCCACTTCTCCGAAGGGCCGAACCTGGAGACCAGCCCTCGCCCCTTCCCGGTCCTGCCCCGAAACCCCGGCCCTGCATGACCTCGAGCATACACTGCTGCGCATCTGTCCACTGCTCTCTGTCACTCGGCTCCGTCACTGTCTCTCACCTGGACACGGCAGGAGTTCTCGCCCTCCACTGTTGACCTTCCTAAATCAGCTGCCTGTGCATCCGTGGCCACTTAAATGTGCACATCAGGGCACCTCTCACCATTGCTCACAACCAACAGTGTCTGCCCTCGCTTTGAAACAATGGGCACACCTGGCCTGAAGTCCTGGCGAGCGGGCTCCGGCTCGCCCCCCTGCTGGGGCCCGCTCTGCTCCGGCCACACTGGCCTCTGGTGAGCACACCAAGGACAGGCCTGTCTTCTGTTCTGCCATCCACGCCTTCACTTTGGCCTTAGGGGTTTCGCTTGGTCCTCTGCGATGTTCCTCTCCATACTGCCCCATGGCTGGGCGAACCTTCTCTTCGGTTCTCAGCGCACCTGCCCCCTCTCCGAGAGGATGCGCCCAGCACGGTGTGCAGCCACCCAGTCACTATCATGTTCTCTAAATTCTCTGCATGGCACTCACCGCTACATGGCATTTTCTTATGTTTGTTTCTTCTGCTGCGCCTGGTACCCACCAGATGCTCAGTGCCCACCAGCAGAAAAGACAGACACTATGACCCGCTACATAAAAGTGCGGATTTCACAGCCCTCGTGTCTGCATTTTGAACGAGCATTAGTGACTCTTACTATGACAGCCAATCTCCCCGATCTACTTACCTTTTCCTAACTAAGGCATAGATTTAAAAAGTAAAATATTTGGCCCTGGCCGGGTAGCTCAGTTGGTTGGAGCGTTGTCCTGACCCACCAAGGTTACGAGTTTATCCCTGGTCCGGGCAGCTCCAAGCAGCAAACAATGAACCAACCAACGAATGCAAAAATGAGTGGAACTACAATTTGATGGCTCTCTCTTTTTCTCTCCAGTCAATAAATAAAAAAGTTAAAAAAGCATTTTTTAAAATTAAAACACTCGCATCAGACATGAGCATTTATGCCAAGTATGATGGGTGCCCATTAGCCAAGAGTCTACTTTGAACACTTCCACGCCTGGAACCCACGTGGGAAATCCAGGGACACCTCCGCCAAGGGGGCCGTGATGAGGCGGAGTTATGTGAGCGCGCGCACTCTTAAACCAGGCAGGGTTCCCGAACACACTGCGTTTCGTTGCAGCGGAGGTAGCGATAACGGTATGGAGGCTGTCCTCCCATCTGAGAGTGAAGTGATCTGCAGCGAGGTGTGACGACACGCGCACGCTCTAGCCACTCGCCCGTGGTCCCGGGCAGTGACAGTGGGGCAGCGTGGAGGCAACACGGAACCGTTCCCGCACTGGCAGTGTGCGCGCGTCTCAGGGACTCCGTGCTTCCCCAACAGTAACACTCTGCCCGGTGCTAACACCAGGAAGGGGGCCCACGGCCAGCAGGTAAACGCAGGGAGGGTCCCCCCAGGAGGCAGAGGGGTGCAGGGAAGGTCTCCTTTATTTCATGCTTCTTCCAGGGCATGCGCAGCTTACCCCCGTGGCCTGCTGTCAAACTGCGCATGCGCAGCACGCTCACCCTGCACACGCAGAAACGCCCCTGCCCGGGCCCGGACCCACGCCACGGTGCCCACGTGGTGTGGTGTGTCACACTTACCACTGGAAGTGACCTCTACTTCCCTTCTGCCTTGCTGCCGCTCTCTAGGAAATAATGACGACAGACTCTCCACAGAAGGCCACCGTGTCAACGGATGGCCACCGCGGGTCAGACCACCGGCGGCCAAGGCAAAGTGATGCCCCCCTGGTAGCGCGTTAACCGCACGCTATTGACCCACGATTCAGCCACGGAGGCGACTGAGGAGGGAGTTTGCTTTCCCGGTTTGGGGGCATTTCTTGCTTTTTCCGTAATGCATTTTTCTTTCAGCTGAAATTTTTCTCTAATTGTCTCCATTTTTAATTTCCCACAGTGAGATGACTTTTAACTTGTAATTAGAATCTGTAAAAATTCAAATCTGTGCCTCAGAAGCTTTTAGAAGTCTATCAAGTTATAACTTTAATTCCATAAAGTACACCCATGATACACAGATGCCTATTTCTAGAGAGCCCAGCTCTTAAATGATTTTTTTTTTACTTAGATAAAACAAATCCATTTGGTCCTCTACCAAAATTATAATTTGTTGAATAATCTGCAATAAAACACTCAAAAGTTCCCCCAAATGCATTTTACTTGGAAGCATTTTTATGTGATTTTCGTTCCTACAGCAAACTTTTCACTTATAAGCACACGGGTTCAGAGATGATTTTTTTTTAAAAGAGTGACGGTATGACAGGAAGATGCAAAAATCCAGCAAATGTGCAGATACCCCTGCACACAGCCCTGCTGACCAAACCCAGAGCTCACGCTGTGCCCAGCCTTAGCGACAATCATTCTCCTCCCTGGCAGAACTGACCATCAGCTCGTATTTCCATGCCGAACTTGATCCTGTCCCTCGTCCGGACACGGTCATCTGGCCTAAGCCGGGTTTCTGAATCGTGAGTTCGGGGTCACTGTGTCCACGGACAGAACTCTGAGTCACGAGTCGCCTGGACACAACTGCCTTCACAACATCTCATAAACTTTAAACTCACTCTTTACTTTCTAGACTTCACTATGAGAGTCAGAGTCGTGATTTCTAAGAAAATTTATTTAAAAAAATGTTTTTAGGCCTGAAAGAACCTTGGTATTTCACTGTAATTTCTTTCGTTGTCAAGGGCATCAAGAGTCACAACAAATGCAAATGCTGTAAATGTGCGCATGCCCCCGGAGTGTCCGCCTCGTCCGTATGTCCCCATAACCACTGTCGTCTACACCAGGGGAACCTCTCGTCCACGCCAGAGGCATGGCTGGAGGGACGTGACCCGGTGCTGCGGCTTCCAGGCGTGTGTAATGAGGGACAGATACAGCGATTGTCCCTCTTCCTGTCACACCCTGCCTGAGAGCTGGACAGGGAGGGCCAGCCACCCTGACTCCCCGGGCACTGCTGGCTGGTGAGACAGTGGCAGGACCCGGGTGGCTGGGGCAAGAGGGAGACAGCCCAGGGACTCCGAATGGCGACCCTCCATCTGACATATCCTGTGTCGCTTCTTCCTCACTGCCAGCCGATGAGAGAGGCGCTAGAGCTTCCATTTTACGGGTGAATAGACCAAGGTTCACAGGCGTTAAATAAATAGGTCCCATTTGTCCAGCTACGAAATGGGGAGGCCAGGCATTGAGCAAAGACTATGGAACTTCAGAGCCCCTTCTCTGGGCCACCATACCGCCCGCAGCGACACAACCGTCTCTGGGTACCTAAGAGTCACGCGCAAATACTGCTAAGAGTCTTCAAGGCAGGAATGAACTGAGGTGATGAATAGTGCCTGGGACCAAGAACGGGGTTTCTTCAATGAAAGCATGAAGAACAAGGAACTTGAGAGCACTGGGTTTCAAGACAACCTGAAACAAGGCAAAACTACGCATGAGGCGATGCTGCGGAGGCGTAAGGCGGAGCGGCTCAGCTCCAATTCCCCTGAGGGCAGAGGGCACCGGCCTTGCAGGCAGCCCTCGGGGCTCAGTTCCTTTTCGGACGCAGAGCCCCAGAGTCAGGCGGCAGCCGCTGTCTAGCGGAGCCTTCCTTCTCCTCTTTCCACCCTTCCTCGGCCTTAGACACGTCTTCGGTCAAGGTCAGAAAGGCCGGAAATAAACTTCCACACGTTCCAATCTCTGAAGGGGCTCAGAAATGAGACTCTTCCAAATCTGCTCTCCAGCGCATGAACAAGGAAGGAAATCAGGAGTATTCCAACACAGCTTCTCTTTAAAAGGGGAAATAGAGTAAAATCAGAATGCACTATAAGCAAGACGGTGACCGGGTCTGCTCAGAAAAAGGTAACTTTGGAGGGTCTGGTCTGCTGTGACCATGTCGCGGGCGTGATGACCACATGGGAGGCTTGTACACACGTGTGCGTAGGTGCCAGGAGGGTTCGAGTTTCTAAGGGTTGGTTTGTTATGACTGCAAAAAGAAGTTTCTGCTCCAAGACAGAAAGATGCACAAAATATCAAAAGAACTGGCCTTAGAATAGCCCAGAAAAATATCTTTAATCTCTTATGTATCCATTAGAATAAAGACAGTAAGCGTAAGACAGAGAGAGGTCATTTAGAAAGAAGAGAGGCCACACCCCAGGAACACCATTATTATAATAAGCTAATAATTCAGTGTCATTTCAGAAATGTAATTAAGAAAAGTGATAAAAATTGGGACAGCACATAATAATGCAAAATTGTGGGGTGCAAAATTGAATGTCATGATTAGAAACTCTTAGGGAGGCAGGCACTTAGGAGGAACCAACTGTGAAATGTCTTTTGTGGTCTGAATTTTCATTTTTTTCTTATAAGAGAAATACTTAAAATGGTACAAACATCTATTCTGATCTGAACCCTTGGGGGAAAAATTCAAATACATTAAGTACATGATAAAACTGGATGACTGCAGAAAGGCTTTGTCTTAGAGGGATTTTTGGATTAATATTTAGTAACGTCTTTTTTGTACAGAAAGTTGATGACGGGCTCGGAGAGATGTTTCCTCACGAAGTGAAGGGTCTGTGTTGATAAAGGCACTTTTTGGTGCTATCATCCTTGAAAATAGTCAAAAATACCTGCCCCGGCTGGGCGGTTCCACTGGTTGGAGTGTCGTTCCTTACACCAGGAGTTTGTGGGTTTGATTCCCAGTTGGTGATGAAAGGGAGACATCTAATCCACGTTTCTCTTCCATATTGATATTTCTCTCTCTCCCTCCATCCCCCACTTTCTCAAGTCAATAAAAAAAATATCCTCAGTATTAAAAAAATAAACAAGCAAAAACATTGGCAAGGCAGCTAATCAAGGATGACAGAGACTATGAGTAGTCCTAGAGGAGATGAGAATTAAACTCCTGGGCTGTAAAAACCAATAATGAAAAACCACACAATACCCCATGGAGGTAGAGGAGGCCCGGAACCCCCGTGTGCTCCTGGACCTGGGGATGGGGCGGGGCGTGGGCACACCCAGGCCCCGTGTCTGTGAGCGCAGAGCATGTCGGCCAGGCTCTGCGCGCCCGTGCAAGGTGTCACCATGAGGCTTCAATTACTTCTTTTCCTCCGGTTCTAATAAAATAATACATCTCCCGATCACGCTAAAAAAAAAAAAATCCATTTAGCTTGAACTAGCTTCATCCGAGCAGCTTTGATTACGACTGAAAATTGGTTTGGTTATCTCCGTCTGGCTCGTGTCCGCCACGCGCCCACGCCCCGTCACCCCCAACACCCACCATGCTCTCTCTCTGCTGTGTTTCCGGACTGTCAACTGCGGTGACAAACAAACCCACGCAAAAGGAAAGGAATGAACGCCCACCCAGGCAGTCTCGGGGAGGGCGCAGGTCACAACCGCACACGGATGAACTGATGGGCCCCTGTCATCTCTGACATCCCGCATCAAAGTCCTGCAGAGACTGGGCGGTACCGGCAACGCTGTCACTTGGAATTAGAGGAACAGGTGGTACGGCGTAACATGCTGTATCTGCGCACAGTGGGGGAGGGGGAGCGTTTCTGTGGTGGGACCGGTCACTAAAAGCAGCGGACTCGGTCTGGACGTGGTTGGAAGAGAAAGTCCCGACTCATGTCTTATTAACAGAACCTTGACGCTGCCAGCAGAGGAAGGGGACACCGGGCTCCCTGGCACGCTGGCCTGGGGCTAACGAGCAAAAGTGCAAATTAAAAAAAAAAAGCCAGTATTAACTGATTGACATCCTCTCTTCAAGGTTTTCAAGGGCAGATATTCAAGTTATTTACTGACAGCCTTCTTCATGAATAATGATTTGGCAGCAAGAAGCAAACTTCTTTTCTTCAGAATCATTGCCCACCCCCCCCGCCCCCCAAAAAAAGATTTTAGGACCTTAAGAGTGTGGGAAGAGTTTGAGAAGGTAATTTTACAAGGAGGTGTTTATGCATTTCGATGTCTGAAGTTTACTAACAAATGTATAGCTCTAACTTGCATATTTTAACTGATGAGAGCCTACCGAGGAAGATGAGGAATCAGATTTCAGAGGCCCTGCGCTCACCTCGATAGGTTAGAAGTCAGTCGAGTTACGTGACGGAGTTGTGAGAGCGGCCGCCCGAGAGCAGGACTCGCAGCCGCTTTGGGACGTTATTTCCTGCCAGAATGTTGCTTCTGGCTCGGTGGTGACGGCTGCTTCACTCCCAAGCTGTGCTAGGGGTACGCTCCGAAATATCCAAACTGCCCTCCAGCCACGTCCTTAGTTTTTATATCCAACACTCATGGAGGCATTTTAATGTAGAGTTATTGTATAGTTTACCATTAAAATGTCAGCATCCTTGTCGAAGCGAGTCATGGAATCAGATAACAGAAATGAACGGTACCGCCGAGAAACGGCACGTTCCCAGGAATGGCACCAAGACTTCCAAAGCGAAAAACTGCCCATTAAAATGCAACCGAAACCCTAAAGGGCCTTTCTGCTTATTAACTGCAAGGTGGTCTTCAGTATTTTGTGATTTTTATATCGCAGTTAAACTCTCAGTAAAAATTTTAGCCGATGCTGCTGCAACCTAAGAAGTTTCCTTCAATAAAAATTCCCCTGACGCACCAGCTTCGGTTTCCTATACAAAGTTACCTTTTCTTTTTTTTCACAGCTCTCATTTCATGTATCGGTTAATATACTTATGTTTCACATTTAGTACACCTTATATCTCTCTCTTCACTAGGATGTACGTCCATGGGGTAACCAGTTTTTGTCCACTCTGTTTACAGAATTCCCGACCCCCAGCAGAGTGCCAGGCACGTAGGAGGTGGACTTGATCCGTATTTGTTGAATGAACACATGAGCGAACGCTTCTCTGCGGTGTGTACCGATCAACAAGAAAGGCACGCTCTACCCCGCTTATCCAACTCACGGAAAACATTCCAGCGTTCCATCTTTCAGATGTCAGCGCTTTTACTAAAGTCACGTGGAACATCATGGCTATGAAATTCATTTACAACGGAACGTGAAATCGCGTTGAGCGCAAATTCTTATTCGGGAAGGGAGCTCGCCTGTTCACACAGTTCGCGCCTCAGGAAAGACCGGAATCGAAGCATTTTTTTCCCATCCCTGTGGCTGCATCCCCCGCTCCTCCCTGTCCCCCCGCGACCTGGTGCTGTTGCCTGAGATGGCGTCTGCTTTGCCTCATCGCATCTCACCCAACACGTACTTTATCGGTACACGCTTCACTTTTGAGTAAAAATAACTAGAAAGGAGCATTTGCTAGTTTCTGCCTGAAGTTGTACAGGAGGGTCAGCTCTTTAAGAGAAACGCCACGGAAGCAGAGGCAGGTGGCGTCGGGCCAGGAGACGCGCGGGGCAGGTGCAGGCACGGATGGGGCAGGGAGTGGTGGCGGAGCGTCCAGGGCCTCGCGGTGCATGGACACTTTCTGAGCTGACTGATGGCGGGCACTCGATGCGAAATTCCTTTTGAAAAGCTGAATAAAAATAGATGCTGACTAGCACCCAAGGCCCAGCTGATATCACACACTGAGAATTTGGAGTAAATCCAACTGGCAGAGTTAGCTTCTTAAATTTCCCTAATAATATCCAGAAAATGAAAGGATAGGGTATCCCAGCACCAGGGGGTGGCATGGAGTGAAATTCAGTTTTAATAGAAGAGAGATGGAAATATACATTCTGCACCCCGGTCTAGTGCCAAGTCGAAGTTCCTCACTCAGAGGGCTTCCCATGCATAACTGTCTGAAGTGAATCTTAATCCCGATTCCAGTTCACGTTTTAGCTCAAATTGGTTTAAAGTCCATTTTGGCTGAATGAAAATCTGACTCCAGCTAATGGTAGAATTCGTACATAATCTGTGATTTTTGCACCAGGAAAAGCCTGCGTGTGGACTCCTCCAGTTTCTCAGACTCACCTGAGAGCTGACCGTGCACAGTCGGAGAGTCTGGGCCATTCTCCGCCGGAGCTACAAGGGCAGGTCTCTGCAACCGCCTTCCACACCATGTGAACCCTCTCGCCTCCTCTTCACGGTCCAGACGAGACACCGCGACCCAACCGCACTCCCTGGACAAGTTCGCTGAGTAAACATTTAGCGTGCGTCCGCTGCCCCCGGAGCAGTCGATGTGCTGGGTGACCATGTTTCACGGTGGGGTCCGGCGCGAAAAGGTAATTGAGCCAAACGGAGTTCTTCCTCATAAAATCCAAGCCAACAGAGAGGACGCTGTGAGGTCTTTCACGCACAACAGAGGTAGGAGCTGGAAGGCCACCCAGCGGGTAGGCCGAGGGTCGTGTGGGAGGCGGAGAGGCGCTCAGAGACGGAAACGAGGAGAGATCTCGGGGGGCAGAAAGAGCGAACAGAACCAGAGACTCCTCGGAGGGAGAAAGCACACAGCCCACGGGGAGAGGCGGACGTCTCTCCCCAGAGCCAGAACCTCCCGATCAGCCTTGCGGTTCCGGTTTCCCCGTGTGCGCAGAATATAACGATCACCTTCGTTTCCTTCAGGTGGTGTGAGCAATTCTCTGCTCCTTCACTCAAGCGATTATTGTGTCATACATTTTTATGAGGACACATATATTTCTATACCATACTCCACATGCTGAGTAGACATCTGTGCTCGGAACATACCTTGGAGATTTATTCTCCTATGTCTTCACATTTCTTCTCTTCTTTGAATCCTTATTGAAAGAAGAAGTGGCAGACTGAAGATGGAAGCCTTGAGCAGCAGGGAAGACCAGCCCGTTGCTGACAAGCCCACCTTCGAGGTTCTGGGAGGGGGCAGCCAGCGTGGCCAGTGGGAAGAGTACCGTCTTCCCCATCGTGAAACGCCAGGTGTGGGTTCTGGGTCTAGCACTAGTCACCTGACTTGCCTGCACTGCTTTGATCCTTCAAGCCTCAGCTGATGTCAATCAAAGCAGTATAAAAGGATTGCACTCGTGGGCGGGTGTGGGCGTACAACAGCTAGCGCCAGCACCGGGGAGACAATGCGCAGCCTTCACCCCCGTGTGGGGATCACCCAAGATGGCCCACAGCTTGGAACCGAGCTGGCACCCTCTCTGGGGCCCAGCCGTGCCCGACTTGCAGCCTCTGGGTCATGCATTTCTCTGTGCTCTGTGAACACAAATGCAGGTGGCGTTCAAGCCTGGAATTCCATTATCTTCCAGATGCTTCCTGCAGATGCTGCTCCCCTCCCTCCCTCCCTCCCTCCCTTCCTTCCTGACATTCCAAGGTACCCTCTTTAATCATTTTCTTTCTTTTTTAAGGAAATTCCTTTAGCCATTCTTTTAGTTATGGTCTCCTGACAATAGATTCTCTGTTTTCTTTAGTTAAGGATGTCTTGATGTTTTCTTTAATCCTAAAGGACATAGACTTCTGGGTTGATAGATCTTTTCGTTGAACAATTAAGCAATGTTCTCCCACTTCCAGGACTTTATGGTTTCTAATGAGAAACCTGCTTTCATGAGAATTATTCATTCGCCAGAGGCCTGCTATTGTTTCTTGGCTGCTTTTAAAGTTCTTTCAAGACTCTCTAGTTTTCAGAAGTTTGACTATGATGTGTTTTGGCATGGACATATTTTGAACCCATTCAGCTTCTTGAATCTGTAGAATGACATCTTTTGCAAAAATTTTGCAGAAGTTTTCAGACATTATTGCATTTTCTGCCCCTCTTTCTTGGACCTCCTCTCTGCCACTCTGACGACATGAATGTAAGATAACCTGTCACGGTCCCACAGTCGCCTGAGGCGTCCCTTTATTTCTTCCAGTCTGTGTTCTCTCCATTGTCCAGAGCGGCTGATTTCTGCTGTGCTTTCTTCCAGTTCACTGGTCCTTTCTTCTGTTCTCTTCGTTTTGCTGTCGAGCCCATCAACTGCGTTTTGCATTTTAGTTGCTGCGATTTTCAGTCTTGAAATTTCCATTTGGTTCTTCTTTGTATCCTCTACGCCTTTGCTGAGACCTTCCCTTTTTTCATGTGTTCTAAGCATGTCTATAATTGCCCGTTAAAGCAACTGGCTGCTTTAGAGCCTTTGTCAAATCACCGTACCTCCGGCGTCCCGTTGGGGTCGGCATCTGCTGACTGGTGCACTTCCGGTCGGGCTGTGCTGCCGAACAGGATGCTGACCCTGATGGCCAAACGGGCAACGCCAGGTATCTGCGCTTCACTCTCTTGCCAGAGAATGTGAGACGCTCAACCCTCTGCCTCCCAGTTGCCATCGCTGCTGGGTAGTTGGGGCCCCGCTGATGCAGGATTGCCTGAGAGGTCCAGGTCTCGTCGTCACATGAGCAATGTACACTGAGGTCAAGTCAGGCCACCCCAGCCCAATACCTGCCCCTCCGAGGGGAGCTCATGGTGTGACGTGCCAAGCACTGCGCCTGCCGACATGGGCCACACCACTTAGAGCGAGTGGGTAAGTAATTCTGAAAGTACATCGTTTTTTTATTGCACGGAGAGGTGCCAGTAAGAGCACCTACAATGTACTCCGTCTCCGAGCGTCCCTGTGGAGAGCCAGTGACAACGTTCCCTCAGCTCTGCACCAGAAGCCGCGGGACTGCTAATCTGCATTTACGCTCGGAAAGCTGCGAGGCCAGCAGCTCCCTTCCCTGGGCTGCCAGCAGGTTCGGAGTCAGGCTCGGCGAGCCCCCCGCACAGGCTCCGTGGCCTGGCCTCCCTGGCTGTGCTTCACTGTTGGCTCAGGATTTTGCACCGGCCCCATTTCCTCCATCGGCTCCTTGTTTTCCTGTAGTACAGTATGAGTTTTGACACCTGATTCACTTACTTTAGAAACAGAGAGCTGAATGAATACATTAAAAAAAGACAGAGGGTTTGGGAGTCCTCTGTGAGCACAGGCAACGAACCTCAGGTTTGTTCTCAACACACAACAGACCCCTAACAAGGGCTGCTGTTCACCGCCCTGACTCCCAGGGGCCCTCCGGGAGGCAGCTTGCTGCTGCGTAATTCGCAGAGAGAGAGAGAGAGAGAGAGAGTGTGTGTGTGTGTGTGTGTGTGTGTCAGACAGAGCTCCTGGAAGGGACAGACAAACGCAGGTACTACCTGGAGGACGGAAGCTCCACTGTGGAGGAACTGAAGGCCGCTCTCCGCTGAGTCGATGCCGCCGGTGGCCAGGATGGGAAATCCCGGCAGCTCGCGAGCGATGGCGGACACGGCCCTCAAGGCGATGGGTCTGATGGCGGTGCCTGCAGGGGGAAGAGAGCGGGTGGCAGTGAGCATGGCAGGCATCCCCAGGATGTGACGGCTGCGCTGTCTTGGACCCGGTGCAAGCTCCCTGTGTCTATCTTAGGTGCACACACATGTAACACACACACATCGTTACATTTCAAACTATGCTTATTTGTCAGTGGACACGTTCTTATTCTAGAAACTCCGATGCTACTCCGGCATGCGGATGCCTCATGCAAGCGAACGTCGCTGCCGCACAGAAAATAAGATGCACGTTGCAATTTGATGTGCAGTACGGTGTAGAAAATTGCGTGGAACATTCGGCACCTGGTTTTGAAAGGACAGGAGCAGCAGATTCTGGGAGAGACCACAACTGCACGCAGTGTGTCCACGGACACCAGCTCTGCTGGGCTCCCCGAAGCAGAAGGCAGCTGGCGTGAATGCAGAGACGTGAAACCGGGCACGGGGCCGAGGAACTTGCACAGCCCCCTTTGCTTTGTACATATAATTTCCATAATTTGGTAACACAGAGTAAGCCTAACCTGGTTTTCTCATACAGTAGAAAGTTTTAACCAAGTTAAAGAGAATTTAGCATGATTCAGTAATTAGAAAGTATGTGTTTAATGTTTTATACTTTATCCAGCCAGACATGATCAATCTATTATTTCCTAATTATAATGAAAACTTCATGGATGGACAGAATGCTTTGAGGTTACTTTTTTTAATCAATTACACTGTGCTAAAGCTTCACTGGACTCCCAGGTGAGAGCACGTTGGCATAAAGTAATGCTTTCCTAACATAGGGACACAATTTTGGGGTGTGTGGACTCGTAAGTCAATGGCACTTTCAAGTCATTTTCTGAACTAAAAAGTTCTATTTGCGCATAAGAATCTGACCTTGCCTCAAACCAAGCCTCAAACCCAATCGAGCCCACAAGCAAGCAACAGGCAAGCGCTCTATCCTCCACCAGTGCGGGCCGCCTCACCAGCATCACCGGGCTCCGACCGGAGAGTTTCCTGTGGGGGAGCTCCGAGAGCCTGCCCCGAAATCAGCGGCTCTCGTTCCCCGCTGTGCCCGTCCATCTCGGGTACAACTGAGCACACGCGTAAGGGACGCTGCTGTGCTCAACACCGAAACGCGGGCAGGCCGTGCTGCTCCCAAACCTAGACACGCGTGCGGTGCACATCAGCATCGCTTCGCCAAGACCCTGCAGCGCTGACGCTGGGTGGAGAACACCGGCTGCACACCGGCATCGCCTTAGGGGAAATCAGGACCTGCAGGTCACGATCCCGTCTCTATGACGCAGCACTTACCAGCGACTTCTCAGGAGGGTGACTACTTTAACCGAAACAGAAGGCTGACACGCTGGAGAGGAGGACGCATTGCGTGCACACACACACACGCACGCATACGCACGCGCACTCACACCCCTATACACATACCTAAGGATAAGTGAAAACGAAGCATTTCAAAGGTCGCACCTGTAACTTAAATCTGTCCGAGGGACGCACAGCCATCTCTGCCTAACGCTCAAAATGTGCCAAACTGAGGTTTTCTCACGCACGTGCTCTCTGAAGTAATGAGGAAATATTGGGATCTTATTTATTTTTTTTTATTTAGTTAGCTCTAGAGAGTAAAAGAAATTTGAGCTAAGATCAATAATTTATTTCTTACTGCACTATTAGAAGATTGTCATTACTAACACGAAGGGGAAAAATTTCAAAGTGGTTCACAGGGACTTGGCCACACATTCCAATTGCTATTAACGGACATCAAGTGGCAAAATCCCAGAACACAGCTTTGAAAATTTAACCAGTTACATTTAAAGGGCATCATTATCGCACAGGTGTTAAAACCATCAGCAAATCCTTGGTGGCATTTGAAGATGTTCAATTAGGTTAATAAGACATTTTTTAAGTTTTTCTTCCTTTCCCCAGGATTTTCTAATCTATCTAATGAACATGGAAACCTTTCAAATTAATAAAGCTATCTTTTTAAAAATAAAGAGTAATTATGTTTTCTCAGAAAATGTGATCCAAAAATGAAGAAATGGGTCCATCTGCTACTGGGTAACCATAAATGCAGTTTTAGTTCCCACTACAAACCCTGTTGGGCTGCTGTTCCCGTAACCGGGCCGCTTTCGTCTGAGGTGCAGTCTGTCTGTTTTCAGCACTTTTATGGGGAATGGGGTTTTCAGAATCGCTTCCACCCACCACAAAAGGTTTCTGAAAGGGAATTTAAGTGTATGTAAACGGACCTTGCTAAATTGCTATAGAGACATTTTTTAGTTTTAAATACAACAGAAATGAAGAGATGATGAGTTTAAGATAAAAATGAGCCTCTCTGTGTAAAGAAGACACACACATCAACATCATACAGAGTTTTACAAGTTCATTAAAGGGCACAGAGATTTCCGGAATCGCAATGACTGAGGAGAGGATTTTAAAGTTGGCCCCCCTGCTACAGGAACTGATGACCTTAGACCAGGGACTAGGGCGGGAGAGGCCAGTCTGAGAGGCTCGGGGAATTGAATGTGGACTGCCCCCCGAAGAAAACGAAAACGACAAGGCTCACATCGAGAAATTGAAGTCCTGTAAGCTTAAATGAACTCGCGGCCAAGAGGAATTTAAATGCAGCCCTCACCTACTGGGGCGGCCAGGTGAGCTGGTGCGGGCGGTGGGGGTGGAGAGAGTCCCCTTAGCTCCGGCCACGGGGCTCCCACCGCTTGCAATGGCCAGCGAAGACCAAGCTGCTCTGAAGCCCGCCTTTTGAAACAAGCTGACGTTCTGACCAAACGAGAAGGGACCCAGGTGGCCGAGAGCCGACGTGGCCACCTCGAGCTCTGACTGGGACGGAAGGGCCCTCACGCAGCTGTGGGGTGGGGGGGGGCGGGGGGGCTGGACGGGGCGGCGGCGACATCGGGGTCCAGTCCCTGCACACCTGCCACAGCCTACAGCGCACACCAGTGCACCCGACCGACTGACCTTGGACGGCCCTTCCCGAGTGCCCTTGCACCGGTCCATGTTCCAAAAACAAGCAAACATTTTAGTGTGCCAGAGATTTTGAAACCAGTCTGATTTTAATGAAACATTTTTCTTAAGGAAATGATACTGTCACTCATCAAATGCCATTTCATAGGCGGGTTCACAAGTGCCACCACGAACATGCAGCAACTACGTATTAACTTGTGGGTGGGATGGCCTGAACAGGGGCCTGACTTAGGCCCCCTTATCTGTCCATCTGTCTGTCTGTCTATCCGAAAATTATTTATCAAGCACCAATGCCTTTGGTTAAAACAAAGATAATTGTATTTGAGGCTGAAAAGCTTCAAAGACCCCCAGCAGTGAACCGTTTGGTGCCCTAACCGTAGCCTTGCCCCGCCTGGGTTTGGTGCCCAGTGTGCCGGCCCCACAGGTCCTCGGAGGCGGCTGCGAGGTGAACAATGAGTCCCACCATTCCTCCGTCCAGACGTTCCATCAGGAAAATTCACACTCATCTACACAGCATGTGTCTTGCAGATACTATTCACATGAATTCTAGAAAGAAGGCAACGTGAGTTCGCACGACTTCGGGTCGGGCGGACCCCGGGGCTGGCTTGCTGAGGCCGGGACCCCACCACACTGCTGAGGAGCTGGGGGGGCCTGTGGGGATTTCTTAATTCCATTGAAATACCGCTCTTGTTTTTTTCAATCTACACAATAATAAAACCGTAACAACAACTGCACAGAGTTGTGGCGAGGATGATGTGAGTTAATTTATAAAGGGCCAGAGTGTACAAAAGCTGCACGGGCGTTTGCCGTTACCGTCGGAGTCCCCCACGGGGACGATGGATTCCAGACGAAGCCCGGGCTCAGTTCGCTTCCTCGGCATCTTCCCAGTTGTTGCCGGGGCTCATTGAGCCAATGGAACCGTGCTTTTTAAATTGCAGACCAGAGTGCGGTGCCCGTGGTGAAGGAGCTGCTTGCCAGCCGATGCCTTAGGGGAACCACGCCCCTCCCCCCCCCCCCAGTCCTCCCTGCTGGCTCCTGACAGGGTTCATCGGGTGGTGTCGTGATTTTTGGTAAGGTCAGTGGACTCGGGGGGTAAACACCTCAAACACCCGACATCAAGGTGTTTTTAAAAAGCTTTTGAGAATCTAAAGGTCCAGGCATTAAACCAGTACACAAGGATTTTAATGACAACGTCAGAACTCAAGTTCATGGGCGACAAGGAGGCGGGGCTTTATTCCAGGAATACATGCCAGGAGAGAACAGAAATTGGGGATGGGCAAGACAGTTCGGAACATATGCTAATTCCGGATAACTGGGATTTCGAATAAGTGAGTTCAGTGCTGTTCCCCTTCCTGATCGTTCGACTCCTAGCAGCGCCCCTGCTGCAGAATTAATTGTTAGAGCCGATTCCACAATGCACGTCCTGATAATAGCTCTAGCTGGCATTGAAATAGAAATCGGGTTATAATACTCACTCGTGCTCACTGTTTATACAAAAGGAAAGTGTAGTTTAATTTGCTTACATTAATTAAAATATAATGAGTTAAGTGGATAACAAATTCATTGGAAATTGAACTTTGTCTAATTGCTAATAGTTTTAACATCATCCAGAAGAAAGAAAACATTAGCAAATTAAAAATTTCAAGGATGTAGGAGTTGAGAGTTTGATTTTTTTATAAAATACACATAAATCAAGCACTAAACAATGTATACTTTACTAAAGCAAGTTTAAAGTGTTAATAAACTTAATACGCTGATAAATATGGAAAACACAGCTACTTAAATATACATCTTTATACATGGATTAAAGTCCTCTGAGAAAATTAGCATAAATCCTCCAGAGACCAAGGCACTGAAGGATCTGGGTTACACGTAGAAACCCGAAAACTAAAGAGGAGAAATGGGAGAAAGCAAAGCAATTGTTTTACGTGGTTGTTATTTCAGGTTTATTGGAAAAGCTGAAATGGTTCTTTGGAAAATGTTTTAATTTCTGGTGAGTATTTCAAGACTCCCCACTGCAGTTAGAGAAGGCTCTGGGGCACTGGTCCTCGCGGTGACCTCCAGGTGCCGGACACCGGGACGGGGGCTCCCTCCGCTTGTGGCAGGGAGGCTGCCCGCTCTGTGTTGTGTAGGAAGAGAGGGAAGCCCAGGTGGAATAAATAACGTGTTGGCTGTCTCACAGTTTAAAAGGGGCCGACGGGGACCGAGCCCCCAGTGTCCGTGACTGAGAGAGACGGTGTAGCGGTTTCAAGATGGTCTTCGTACCGTCTTTGCCGCAGGACCGGGGCCCCATGCCGAGAGCACAGGATGGGGAGTCCCGCCCACGCGTTGGGTGCGAGTCTCAGCTCTGCCACGTCACACAAGGGGGACTGCGAGCCAGCTCCTTCGCTCCCCAAGACACCAGTTCTCCCTCCCTGTGAAACAAGAGCAACTCGGGGACAGTGAAACGGCGTGATCTGGGGGAAGTGCCTGGTGCAGGCACCTGGTTCATGGTCTGCATCGGCTGATGTCACTCTCAAAGCCGGAGAAAGGGGTGGGAAAAACATTGAGGCATAAACAAGTGGGGAAAAACACTTGTCAGTTAGGGGGTGTTAATCTCCTAGATACTAACTTTGGAGATCTCATAGTTCCTACGTCGTTTCATTTCTAAAAAGTTACAGTTTGCATCTACGGTTATAGAAGGGCAAGCTGTGTGGGTAGGTATTCAGTTTATAAGCCAAGTGCATTCTTTTTAAAGTGCTGTTCTATTACAGTTGTCCCAATTTTCCCCTGTTGCTCTCCCCACCCCCTGACCCTGATCTTTCACCCAGAAACTCCACCTTAAGAAATCTGTTCCATTAGGACATAGACACAGAGCTGTACGTGCAAAGATGTTCCTTGAAGTATTATTTTTTTTCACAGCAAAAATAACCTGCATGCTCCCTTCAGTAGTTACACGATTAAATATAGTTCATCCGTGTACGGTGCCCTAGGGAACCTAGCAACTGACACGGACATATCTCTAGGATATCATGTGAAAGGACGATACGGACAATGGATCTCCATTCCTGTTAAAACGGTGCGATTACATTGAGCACGTGGGCATGCAAATACACAGAACACTGAGCTTGCAACTGGTAACAGTTATCTCTGGGGAACAGGCTGAAGAGGAACTTCCAAGCGTGATCCCTATACTTCCTTACGGTTTGATATTTTTTAGGTAAAAAAGTGTTTACGATTCACTTCTGCAGTAACGATGGCCACAGTTTATAATGTTCCTAAAACTCACAACGTGGGAACGGACAGCACCAGACCCTGCTCCGTGAGACGTTCACACGTGGGGTGTGTGGTGACCCCTTCGAAAGAGCACTTCCAACTCTGCGTCATTTTAAGGAAAATATTAACAACTCAGAGAGTTTCCTCTCTCTCTCCCCCTGTCAGGCGGGCACACAGACACACACACACTTAGATGGGCCTGGAGATAGAAGAATTGTGTGAAAGGTTTCCTTTGGAATCTGAGTGTGAGCAAAAGTAGCTGAGCTGAATTTCAGCCTATTGGTTTTATAAAGCAGTTCAGGTTACGGTAATTGAGCAGAACAAAGGAACACGAGAAAATGTGTCACCCTTAGATGAAGGACGTTGAGTTATGTTGCTCACACATGCAGCTTTTTTCTTTAGCACCGTCAAAATAAACTTTTTTTCTTTGTAACTTAAAATGTGTATGTGTGGGGGAGTGTGGGGGTGTAATAGTTTATTATGTACAGTTAGTTCCACTCTGTCAGCTGCAATTACATTGACTTTGAAATTGTAAAAAGTGAGATGTGCACGCTGGTGTGTGTGGTGCGTGTGCTGGTGTGTGTGGGGTGTGCATGCTGGTGTTTGTGCTGATGTGTGCATGGCCACGTGTGCAAAGTGGCTAAACGTGATCCCAATTGTTGCCTTCACATACGGAAAGGGTGCAGTGCTCTCTGGCTGCCTTGGTGACACGGCTGCAGGGACTTCCTGCCCCCGTGTTTACAGACATGTAAACGGGACGCTCCCTCAAGGTCACTCAGTTGGCAAACGAGGGCCCAGAGTGTGAATCCAGATCTGATGCTGGGACCAGGCTCCTCACCACAGTGCTGTCCTGCTTCCCAACGTTAAATGCTGATAAAATTCAGTCAGCCAGGGCAGTTAACACCGCTAACTATTAAAGATATACTGCCCATGCACGAGGAAATCAAGAATATTCGTGTTACATTGATTACTGGCCAGGGAATATAGGAAAGCTAGGGTCGTTAGTGATTGCTTTAACTATACGACCTAGTTTCCCCCGAGACCCCCAGTTTATATACCTGTATTTATTGGTAGTTGCCTGATATAATTATAAATAGCATCCTCTTTCACTCCAAGGCATATCCCAGTTTGGATGACAATGACAATGATCATCCCACACAGGATTATTCGACAAAGGCCATCACGAACACAGAGTGAAATTTGATTCAGAACATAACCATAACCTATGAAGAACCTAGAAATAACTACAGTGTCCAGGACTCGAAGGACGGCAGGAAGAAAGAAAGGTCTTTACATTCGTTACTAGAGGGCAAAACAGGTGCCTCCACGTGTGATGTGTGGACGTAATTAGCTGGTGTTTGCTCTGTTCCAACCTGTAGGTGGCCACCACACGCTACACTTATTAAGCCACTCATTAGCAGCATTTTCAATACTGTCATCTGCGGATAATTAGCAATTTATTTAAATAACCAATTTCTGTAAGAAATAATTGCCATGAAATGCCCTGAACCTACTTTTTTTTATAAACTATAATAAAAGTGTTGAGATAATCCCTGACATTTGCAAATGCCATCAGTTCACCTTTCCTTTTGATGGTGCTACGGGCATTCTGTTTAAACAATTACCCGACGACAGAGCAGTTCAATGACGCAGGGCGGTAAGCGCTCTCCGCGGTGCGGCGCGGCGCGGCCCGCGGGGACGTGCGGGTCCAGGAAGGAACCGGAGGTGCGGCCCGGTCTGCGCAGAGGAAGGCCAGCGCCCCACGGCCAGAGATCACGGCAGGAAGACAGGGCCGCCCCTTCCCACTCGGTTCAGTCCTCGCGGCCGACGCTGCAACACGGGCCCTCTCTCCGGAAACATGCGCGGATGGTTTCGTAACCGGATTCGTGTCGCGCGCCGGTGCAAACGAAAATCACGTAAATCTCTGAGTCTGGAACAGGTACTCATTGCAGTGTTTGCGCGCTCACCGCCTCCCGAGGGAAACAAGTCGGGGCTTCTTCTTGCCCTCGCTTAAAAATACTTAAGTATCGTTTTATTTACAAAGCGGCGCAAACTTCCAAAGCAGGGTTACGGAGGAAGGAGGCCCGTGAGTGGCTTTCAGGTCTGGGCTGCCTCTGGCCTCGGACACGCTCCAGGGTCCTCACTCTCAGCTCCCTCCTGCACGAAGACCTGGCCCCGGGCTGCTGCGGTGAGAAGAGGCTCCCGGCCGCTCACGGTTGTCAGGCTGTCCGTCCTCACAGGAGGAAACGGCTCCAGTGGGCGCCAGCGGCAGCACCGCTCTGTGGCTGCAATGACATCGTGCTGAGAACCCACCGAATAGCCGTTGCCCTGCTAAGTCACACATCCTTGTCCCCCCCCCCTGCCCCCAGCAGCGGGTCCCGTCAGGCATCATCCGCATTATACAGGGCGGGGGGGAATTCAGGCTCGCAACGGTGAAGCAGTCCGTGCGCGTGGACACGCACGGTTGTTTGGTAAAACAACGCAGGACAGTGAAACCGCCGGTCTGCAGCGCGGCCGAGGAAGCCCGAGCCGGGGGGTGCGCGCCGCCGGGTGTTCCTCGTTTCCAGGTTACCGGGCGCGTCCGCCGCTCCCGGGCGGGCACTTCTGGTGGAGCATGTAGTCTGTACATATGATTAATTTACCTATAATGTAAATATATGGGCTTTTAAGAATGTTCCTGTTTCCTTCGCCAAGAAGTCCTCAACGATGGCAGACTTGGTGGGCTCGGTGGGTCAACGTGTCTCGTGCGACTGCACAAGGCCGTTCAGGGCAAACGCTATGATTCCCTGTAAAAACCTCAGCAGCGTACGTTTATCCAAAAACGGTTCTTTGAGCAGAAGACAAGACGCTGTGACGGTGATAATGTGACGACCGGACCACGATTTACCCTTGAAGACCCAGGAGAATCGAAAGTGAACGTTTTTCTGGAGACATTAAAAAAAAAAGAACAAGATAGCTTCCCCACAGCCACTGGGATCGTGTTCCTTCTTCCTTTGGAAAACCGTGATTTCTTTTCTCGCCGAAATTCTGAGCTCCGTGTGCTCCGTGGCGGGGCCTGGTGAGATGTGTCCTTTCCTTGGGAACAGCTCTCTGTCTGCTTCCGGGTGAAGTGTGGGTGCCCGTCTCTGCACCCCGCGACGAGACCGCGTCCCTCCAAGTGCCGAGGGACTGCTCCGTCATCTGGCCCAGGCGTTTCTCACGGAGGGGGCACGACCTATACTCTCTGCGGATGCGGGCCTCTGGGCGCCGCCAGGCTCTCCGGAGAAAGAGGCCCTGTCACTAGTATTTGCTCTGCTGATTAGAGATTGCTCTCTCCAGGAGGTGACAATAAACTCCCTTCCTAACTTTCAACAGGGTAGAATGTGAGAAATCACATGCAGTCAGAATCACCAACTGTCCCCAGCCCTGGGACCGTTGCTACAAGTGTCTGCGAAGGCACCTGCTGTCAACGAGCGAGCTCGCCAGGAGGGGCAGGAGCGAGGCGCGGACTGGCGACACACTCGCACCTGCTGACCTTTGGGGCAGGTGGTGCCACGGGACTCAGAGGGCAGGCTGACCTGGGGCGGGGGGGGGGGCCCTGTTCACCACGCAGGGCCCCAAAGGGGCCGAGAATATCTCAAACTCCGGCAGGACTGGGGGCGTGGTGGGCAAAACGGCAGACGTGAGCCTACCTGTTTGTGAACGCCATGGTGGGCAGGTACGGGAAGCAACCCACCAGGGTGGGAAATTGGACATGGGCTTGTGGGGTGGGGGGTGCTCAGAGCAGGGGGACCCCGAGCCACCCCCTTGTGATTGCCACCCACTCCCACACAGTCTCTGCTTTCACGAAAGCTTTTTCAAGTGATGACCTGGCGTTAGAAGAGACAGGTGTGCATTTTAAGAGTTTCTGAACAAAAGATAGTATAAAACAAAGGAAGTTCAAATTGATTTTATCGTTAAAGAAGTGTCTCTCAGGGGAAAGGAAGGAGAACATACACCCCGTGTTAGCATCCGCGCCTGCCTCCTCGCTGTGGCTCGTGAGGGTCTTCCGAGTCCGATTAAAAGGCACTAGGCTTTCTACCAGCCAGGAGGGGTGAGGCTGAAGTCGCATCCGAACTAACGAGCTTCCCCTTTTCTGTGCAGAGAGCTCGTGCGGTGAAGCCAGGGCACCGCTCAATCCACTGTCTGGCAGCTGCTGGCCAGGGAAAGGTCCATTTTCACACTTTTAACAAAATCACAGCTGCTGCAGGAATCTTCAGCACGCGTATGGCACAGCACCACCAAAAAACGAGGACGGGGAAGAATGTAACAGCAGATTACTTCAGACGAAGCGTCCCCGCGTGTCACCTGCAGGAGCGCACCCCCTACCCTGCACCTCAGGCTTGGAGACCACGCAGGAGCCTGGAGACTTCCGCTGCCGGCCTGTTGGGCAGCTGCAGGCCAGGACTGGTCATCCCCTCCCAGCCTGCGTGCACCTCAGTGGCCTCTGGCGCCCTGACAGTTTAGTTTTGGGGACTACACGCTCAGACACTCCTCGAGTGAGTGGCTGGAAGCCAGAAGGTATTTGGATAACCATGGAGTGGGAAAGAGCTTCTAACGGACCCAGAGAGAACCGGCTAAAATCAAGTAAAATAATCTGTGTTGGACAAGATACTGATGAGTGCCCAACAAGCAAAACCATCCCTGCAGATTCTAAACCAGTAACACCCCAGGAAGGGAACAGTGCGTACCACTTCATGCGATAAATTCAACAACGGAAATGCAGTGGACAATTTCCAAGCAAAACACAATGAACCCAAACTGACAAGAACAACAACAACAAAAACCCCCGGAAAGTCAAAATAAAAGAACAGCCCCATAACTACCATGAAACTGCATTCATAACAACAGCAGCCGCACCAAGCGAGCTGCAGACCCAGATGGCTGCGCTGGTGAATCCTAGGAAATTCAGGAGAGAAACCGTGCCAACCTCATACACGCTCTTGCAGGAGAGAGAGGGTGGAACCAGTCCCAGTCCATTTTGGGAGGCCAGCATAACCCTGATCCCCAAACCTGAGGACTATACTAAAAAGAAAACACAATTATAGTCCAACATCCTTCATTAATGTAGACTCTAGCATCTTTCCTAAAATGTGTACGAAAACTGCGCTCAGCAATTCATAAAAGGGATAAAGCATCGTGATCAAATGTGGTTTATCTGGGAATCAATTAATGTAAGGTATCATACTGACATAACATAAAAAAGAAACAAACAAAAGAAAAACATGGTCAGTCTGCAAAAGAGCGCAGCGCATGTAAGAAACCTCAAACTCAGCCCGTGACTAAAATGCCAAGCAGGCGGGAAGACGAGAACCCAGTCTCCGCCCCCGACAAAGAGCGCCTCACGGACAGCTGAGAGCTAACACCGCGCGGAGTGGTAAAGCACTATCGTTTCACACTTTCTATATTCCGTAAGCTCATCCTTTTTTATGTAGTAGCTACAAGGAATCGGTAATTAAAATGTAAAATAACGTTTCGATGGCACAAAACAGCCACAGATAGGAACACATGTGGGAAAGGTATACAAGATTACAGTACCGTCAACTACAAAATATTCTTGACAAAAACCAAGGAGGCTTAAGGAAAAGAAGAGACAGACCACATTCGGAGGCTGGAACGGCCGCACTGCAGAGATGTTCAAGCTCTCCAAAGTGACCTGTCCATGCCACAGAACCCGGATCAAAACCCCAGTCAGCGTGCTTCGAAGAAACACGATCCGTCTGGAAGAACCGAGACAATGCTGGGGGAGAACACAGAGTCCAGGGACACCATCCCACTCGGGACGGGCTAACCAGCGACAGCATCACGACGGCAGCGTGGGGGGGGGGCACAGGGCAGGGCGGACCCCACAGCCAGGCCTTTCGGAAAAGGTCAGCTGATTTTCGGCCAAGTCACCTGCTCAGTCAGGACAGCAGGGGTGAGAACACCCACATCAATGTTCATGAATCAGAGAGCGGATAAACAAATTGTGGTCGATTAATTCTTTACTGAGTATTTTGTTTACTTTAACTGATATTGTTAAGTGCAGCTGGTGTACAATGTTATGTTGGTCATCTCAGCTGCAGGTGTTCCATATGGGGACTTGACGTTTTTGTACCTGACGGCATCATCACCCCACCAATTCTCATACTCACCTGTTACCAGGCACCCTCACCACAGTGTTATGGGCGATGGTCCCCTCCACCCGTTTCACCCAAACCCCCAAACCCTCCCTTCTTGTGACCATCCCCTTGGTCTCTGAGTCTGTTCTCACTTTGTTTGTTGTTTAGGTTCCACACACAAGTAAAAGCATATGGTATCGTCTTTCTCCGCAATAAAAGGCATCCAAATAGGAAAGGAAGAAGTACAGCTGTCACTATTTGCAAATGGCATGACACTCTATATCCAGAAAACCCTAAACAATCCACCAAAAATTAACAGAATAAAAGAATTCGGTGAGGAATCAGGATATAAGGTTAGTTATATACAGAAGTTGGTTGCATTCCCACACACCAACAGTGAGCCATCAGAAGAAATGCCGTCAATTAACTTGAGGAAGACTGTCAGCAATATAAAGGGCTCGCATACTGACACCTGCAACAACGTGGATGGATATAAAGAAACTAAACATCTTTAAAAATCTAAAGAAAGTCCAATGGTTATGCACAAACCCACAGCCACAGGGATAGGGGATGTGAAAGACGGAATGAATATTGTTTCGTTTATGTAAAGCTTAGGAACAGTCAAAAAGAATCTCCGGTCATATCGCTTTCAGCTGGGATGCGAGGGAACTTTCTGGTGTGAAACCAACAGCTTCTATCTTGTTTCAGATTATAATTAGCTCAGATGTACACAATTTTCAAAGCTAATTTGGCTGACATGGAATACTTGTGCATTGTATCATATGTAAAACATACTTCATTCAAAAAACTGGAAGTATGTAATTGCACATAAGTACCAACCAAGTGCATCCCCACAGTGAGCCGTCCCATTGGGATCCACTTGTAAGATGTCTTTCGATCATTCAAAGGCTTCATTCATAAAATATGAGAGCATCTCCCCATTTGCAGACAGGAACAAAGTCTGAGAGAGAGAGATGTCTTTTAAAGCGAAGGGGAGGAAGGGCCGTCTCTGCAGCACACCACGAAAGAGAGACTTGGAGAAGCAGATGACCCCTCAGGTGCAGGTCTCGGGGTGTTGCTCAATGTCTGCAACCTCCGGGAAACTTTGTTGAAGGCAACGCTTTTCAAGAAGCCACATGCATCACAAATAAGCACGTGAATGCACACACCTACCAGGTGCAATAAATATAATCGCTGCTTGTCAGGACTGAGGACACAGGGAGTTCAAGAACAATGTGAACAGAAAGACAGGGGTAGGTCTGGATCACGAGCCGGGATGCGCCAGCTGTGCTGAGCGCCAGGCACGGCTCCAGCAAGTGCCGAGGCCGCTGGCTGTTTGCTGACTGCGGTGTAAGTTAGGGCCCCAGGCCACGTTTCAAAAATGTCATCAGCTCTTCACAAATGTTGTTAACAGATGATGAGAGTTTCTGCTTCTGCACTTCCTGCCCTGGGTGCTCCGGGGGTCTTCGGTTACCTCTCCAAAACAGGAGCGCAAGCCCTCCAGGGTGCGGTTCCTAGCGCAATGGAGTCGCTGTCAGCTTATCTTGCCAGCTGAATCTTTAAAGGGGATTTGGCTTATCGCTTCTGTCAAGTCAATGATGGGTTTGCAATGAAACCGCCTCTCACTGTTTGCTACTTCTCCAGTTGTGGATGCGTTCAGACGGAATTTCAGGCTCTTCCTCGCTTTGCAGGTTGGCGTGGATGCTCAGGCTGACCTGGTGCGTGTGCGAGCCCCGGCCCCGTGATCCGACTCCTTGCCGAACGGCACTGAGCTGACTCCTGCAGGCGTGGAAAGTAGACAGCCTGCTCTCCGGACCCACGTGGAGGAACAGGACAGACCGCCGGTGTCTGACGCACACGTCGAAGCAGCACTGTCCTGCCTGTGTTTTCCCTCGTTCAATCTGCATTGTTGCCGTAAGTGTTTCATCATCCAAATGCTTCAGTGGTGCATAATGATTCCAAACAGCACGGGGCCACTCAGAGCCAGGCAACAGGCAGGCATCACAGATGTGCAAAACCCTCTCACAGAAGCGTGGCCAGAAGGTGGCCTCCAGGCGTCCGGAGGAGAGACATTTTTAGCGACCTTAGCCTGAACTGCTACATACTGTTTTCTCAGCCGAGCTCAGAGACTCCGTGTAGTTGTGCAGAGGCTGACAGAGATCATATGAGACTACACCGCTCTCTCAAATCTTTTAAGCATATCAGCAACGAGTGCACGTAGGGTCAGCAGTCACGAAGCGCCCCTTTTCTCTAACACAATATTTGTTTCGCCCCAGGCAATAAGGAGGAGGATGTGGGAACTGCTGGGCTCCCAGGCGGTAGGTGGCTTGAACGATCATTTATTCATGATCTCCAGAATACCAATCATAAGACTCCTAGAGTTCCTACTTACTAAATGCTCAGTTGCTATAGGGAAGCTCTCGAAATCTAACATTTAAAAAGGGCAAAGTAATAAAAAGTTTCAGGGGAAAAGGATACATGTCCCGTATCCAGCACCGAAGGAACTAGACAAACATCTGTGAGTGCCAAGAAGGGTGGCGCGCCAAAGACTGTGGGCAAACAAAATGCTCACAAGTTAAATTATTCACAGTGGCACATTTATGGAGAATGTAATGTTGCAATCAATAATTACAAGCCCATACAAACAGCACTGCAATAATTCTACAAGGCGTGTTCACAAGTGAAATAATTTAGAATTTGAAATCAATAGCACTTATAGACATTGGAAAATGTCACATGGAAAACAAATGCTAGGATTTGTCGTCTTTCTGGAGCATTCTTGCTACTCGGATTTTAATCCTTAAGAAATTTCCTGGTATAGGAAAACAAAAGCAAACATTTGCTCTTCCATGTCTTCATTAACTATTTCAACTGATCTAGATTGGCCAGGGAGACGTTTATACACAGGGAAATAACCCATCTCTACCAGCACTCCTCAGTTCTCAAGTGGTGCCCTTTGGCCCTCCTCGCTTCAGACCACACCCCTCAGACCACACCCCCAGACCATGCCCCCTCAGACCACGCCCCTCAGACCTCAGACCACGCCCCAGACCACACCCCTCAAACCTCAGACCACGCCCTCAGACCACACCCCTTCAGACCATACCCCTTAACACCAGGCCCTTCAGACCACACCCCTCAGGCCACGCCCCTCAGACCACACCCTCAAATCTCAGACCACGCCCCTCAGACCATAACCCCTTAACACTAGGCCCCTCAGGCCATGCCCCTTCTTTGGGCTTCTCCCTAATTTTCTCACAAGGGTTTTTCCCCTTCATTTCACAGCACTCTGTTAGCCTTCAAAATAAAATCTTCGGCACAAATACTTTCTACCACAAGACATTACATGGGTAAGTTCTTACATTACAATATTCCTCACAATTAAAAACAAAAGAAATTATTGGAGACTATTACGCTAAGCGAAATAAGCCAGTCGGTGATCTCACTCATAAGAGGTTTCTAATGAACAAAATAAACTAATGAGCAAAACGGAACCAGAGACACAGAGATGGGGAGCAGACTGACAGTGAGCAGCGGAGAGGGCGGTAGAAAGAAGGGGGAGGGGCTAGTCAAAGAGCACGCATGAAGGACCTGCGGACATGGACCACGGCGTGGGGTGGGCTGGGTGGAGGAGGGCAACGGAGGAAAATTGGGACGACTGTAATAGAATGCACAGGAATAAAAAAAGTAAAGTATGAAGGCCTACAGCTCTGGCTTTTCAGCAAGAAGGCAAATTCCAGTCCCTGGATTTCTTGGTTCTTAATCAAGGATTTATGCCGTTTACTCCGGCCTAGGGAACGTACCACCTGCCTGTGGGGTCGGGGCTTACTTTCATTTTATCATCGGCTCAAGGGCAAGAGGATATCTCATCTGATTTCTGTGTCTTCTCGCGCAAATCCAACATGGCCTTAGATGATGTCAGATCGTATCAGGAAATGGCCTCTTTCCTCTCTCTTCTCCTTCCTTTGTTCCTTCATTCCTTAGTTCCTTCTGCCTTCCCCAACTATTTGTTAAATGCCTATGCCAACCATCGTGAAAGGTGCTGGATAAAAATATATACTATCATTGCTCTTCTTATAACTGAAAGGGGTAAAAACCAAAAACAGTTAGTACAATGACTTTCTGACTTCTGGAATTAAAAAAAAAAATGCATCCTCTAAAAGATGAATCCTTAAAGGTAACTAACTTACTAAAATGTTCACAAAAAATAAAATAAAATAAATTAGGTGAGGGGTCCAGGTACTATCGTAAACTTTTCTGTAAATTCAAAGGCATTCCAAAACAAAACATTTATTTTTTAAGCCCTTATACAGGATTTAGATTCCTCCTACTGTCTTTTTTTAATACTCTTTTTTTTTTCAAGTACAGTTGTCTCCATTTTCCTGTCACCTATAGACCCCACAAAACTACTTGACCTAATAAATGACTTTGACAAAGCAGTTGGATACAAAGTCAACATTCAGAAATCGAAGGCATTTTTATACACCAATAATGAAATATCAGGAAAAACATCCCCTTTGCTATAGCAACAAGAAAAATAAAGTACCCAGGAATAAACCTAACCAAGGAGGTAAAAGACCTGTACTCAGAAAGCTACACAACACTGAAGAAGGAAATTAAGGAAGACATACATAAATGGAAGCATATACCATGTTCATGGATTGGAAGGATTAACATCATCAAAATGTCCATACTACCCAAAGCAATTTATAGATTCAATGCAATCCCTATTAAATACAAATGACATATTTCACAGATATAGAACAACCATTTCAACAAAAATTTATATAGAACCACAAATGACCCTGGATAGCCACAGCAATATTGAGAAAAAAGAACCAAGTAGGAGGGACCACAATACCTGCCATCAAATTATATTACAAGGCCACTATAATCAAAACAGTCTGGTTTCAGCAGAACAACAGACACACAGATCAATGGAGGAGGATGGAGAGCCCAGAAGTAAACCCACATCTCTATGGCCTATTAATATTCAACACCGGGGCAGAAGCATTCCTCCTGCTCTTACAAAAATAGGGGTTGTGTGTATCATTTGGCACAAACGAAGACACAAACTTGCGAATACTGGAAATAGATTTTTTTAACAAAGCACTTTGAGCTTTTGTTAATAGACATTTCCGCTAAGAATAACAGCAGTGGTAACAGCTATCTCTTACCGAACTGCCCGCCATGTACAGAGCACTCTACGGACACTTTCACAAAAGCATGTTACTTCACTGAAATCTATGAGGTCCCAGGAACCCCCACTTGGGATGCTCAGCAGGGCGATGTGTCCTGCCCTGTGAGACTAAAAGGCAGACCCTCCGATTCCCTGCAAATCCGCCAGCTCCCACTCGGAGCGGCTTTCCACATTGCCCTCCAACGAAAGTGAGCACTTGCATGTAGTATGTATATCCGTGAAAATATGGCCCCAGGCACCCTACTAGCTCACGCATCTGTGAGAGCACTCAAAAAGGGCCCTGCACGCAAGCTTTTGTTAGTCCCCAAAACAAGAGGACAGATCGAGATGTTTCCCAGTAAGAGGCGTTCTAATTAAAAAAGCATTTCACTGTCCACTCTGGTCTTCGCTGCCACATCAGGTGTCTGAAAACAAAGACGTATCTAGCCGTTTCTCCACTGATGGAGTGATGTCCAATCACCTTATGTATTGCCAAATTACCTACCAAGTGAAAAGGAAAGAGCAGAAAGTGAAATTTCAGCTTACTCCAGAAACTATGGCAACCGGGCTGTCTGGCAGTCAAAGGGTGTAAAACCCAGATTAGATAGATGGATATATTTACATATTCACTCTTACATTAAACAGAGTGGATGACACATCCCCGTATAAAATCTATTATTTAAACACTTCAAGTGAAAAGTGTTAAAATAAATGGCTCATGACTTATGAAGTGTTAAAATAAACGTTTATTTCAACACTATACATGTCATAAGCCATTTATTTCAACACTTCCTACTTCAGGAGATTCACCCAGACAAAGAGGAAAGATTCCACTTGCTGAAAGCGTTCCAAGAGGCCAAGACTCTGGGGCTGGCATAGAACTTTTGATGCTACAGCGCTTGGTGCGGGAGGCTGGGTCGCAAGGCATGATGGGAGCTTTGGGGCTGCGGTCCGGCCAAAGCCCTGAGCCTGGGGCCAGCTCTGCATCGGCGCCACCTACGCTGGCTCCGCCCAGACATCCCATCGGTCTTCCCCGACTGCGAGACCACAGGGCGCACCTGAGCCCCGTGCTGCAAGGGAGACGTGCTGTGCGGGGCATTTCTGCCTAAAACAGAGGTTTTATCTCAGTCTCCACCTCTGAGGAGAGGCTGATGGAACCCGGGCTGCTTGGGAAACTTTCTGCGTGAGATTCGCACTGGTCGATGACCATGGATTCCGCATTCCCTCACTTCTGCCTATTTTAGGATTTTATTTTCCTACAGAAGCCTGGACGTCTACGGTTAGAATGAGAATGTCAGAGAGTGACTGAACGTTTTCCCTCCAGGCCGTCTCTACGCCCTCCTCTGAAAATGCTGGTAAGTGTTTCCATTTGGGGGGCAGACCCAGTCACAGCAAACTTCTTGTTCTGAGGCTCCCTGTCGGGTCTCGCCAAGGGCCCTTACTCATTCTGCTCACTCGGGCTCCCCACTCATAACCCAATCTGCTCCCAAAGGCCCCCCTTCCCTCTGTCATCATACGGGGAGTGGGGGGTGTCAGCCTATGAGAACTCTGAGGGGTTCACAAGTCAGCCCGAAACACCAACAATGCCTTTGGCAATCCCAAGACCCAAAATTGGCAAAAAGAAGTCGGGAGACTGAGGACATTGTGATGTCTGAAAAAAAAATACTTTGAACATATCACGATGCAAAGAAAGATTCTGAGAGTGCATCATACAGACACTTAACATTTTAAAGGAGGAATGTAAAGTGTAGCAAAATTACAAAATGTATTGAGCAAAAAAGAGGCACAGGGTTCTTTCATTAGTAGGTTAGATAATATTAAAATACATCCTATACTCACATATTTACAAAATGTCAATAATTGGGAGCTTGAAATGGAAGATGATACGAGCTAAGTCTTCGGGCTCAGCGGAAGGTTAGATGGCAGAGAAGGGCGGGGGCAGGACTTGCAGAGAGGGAGCCAAACACAGGAGCCACGGGATGAAGATCTGGAAGAAACTGGAACACCAGGCGTTCACGACGTAGAGTGAAGGAAGGGTTGGGAGGGTCAGGACAGGGACAGGCCTGGAGAGAGAGTGTGTCACTCTGTGACCCGTATCTTATCTCCACTGCTGCGTGTGAGCTCGGCCATGGGGTCGCTGAGGCGCAGCCCCGTGATTGGGCCTTCTCCTTGCACAGGGGCAGAGGCCCCCCTCCCGTCCTGCTAGGCTCCCTTCTGCATCTGCCCGGCGTTCTGTGGACAGGGCAGGAGACTGCGGGGCCTGCACAACTGCACCCGCAGACAGAGGGACACTGTCCCCACAGATGATCCAGGACGGAAGGGCACCCCTGGCTCAGTGCCCAGGCTGCCACCCTTCAGGTGGGCAATCCTGCGAGGCCTGCCTTCCTGTGCTTCTCAGGAGTCACAACTGCAGCTCCTGCTGATTCTTGCCCGTGCTCCCTCCTCCCTCCTGCCTGCTTCCTGAGGTGGATGCCCAGATCAACTCGCTGCATGCAGTTTTGTCTCAGGGTTGGCTTTCATGAGAAATCCCATAAAGGCAGCGGGAGATGCCATGGGCTCTTTGGGGAGGGCCCTACCTCCGCCCTCAGCACTGCGGATGCTTCCTTGTGGGCACAGGAGTGCTCAGCGGCTCAGACGGCATTTTAGACTTTACACACGGTAGCGGTCTTACACAGGATCAGAAGGAGAGGAGTGGGCGAGGCAGGCGATCACTGAAGGTCATTTAAAAATGGTCTTTAAGTGCAAGGCCGTGGGTGACATTAAGGCTACAGAGAGAGAAAGTGGGTCCGAGACGGGCCACGCAGGGTTACTGAGATGTGCAGACTAAAGTGAGGGGCATCAGGAAGACTCAGAGGCTAATGTCCCCGGCCAGCGTCATTTTTACGGCTTGTAGAGGATAACCAGTTTGGACTTGGGTGAGCACCTGAGCTCACGCAGGTGGGAACATCTGAGCTACCGAAGAACGTGGGCTGTAGAGCGCCCTCTCCGTTTCAGTTGGCTGTGCACCTCGTGCCGCGTCACTGGGGCTCTGGTGAATGTCTGGTTCGAGTGCAGTGGCCCGGAGCCCACAGACTGTGACAGTGTGGCCCAGGGCAGAGCTTCTGCTACGATCCCGCCCACCTGAAGAACCGTGGGGGCACGTGCAGGTCATCCAACCTTGACATGACTGCCTGCTTTCCTCTCTTAACAGCATCCACGAGCTTGATCCACCCTCACCACGTGTTAGCTGGAACCTGAAGTACTTTTATAATTACTGTCTCTTACTAATAACGACAGGGTTTGGAGTGATGGAAAGGCCGGTGAACCAAGGACCAAAGTGTTCCGTCAAGGCAGGGTAGTGACTTGAGGGCAGCAGGTAGGTTCAGGTGGCACAGCTGAGCCAGCGTCAGTGCAGAAGGTCAGGGTGGCTAATGAGGGTGGGGACTTCAAAGACTGGTGACTGAACACTGGACAGCAATAATTTGGAAGAAGCAGGGAAATAAGGAAACAATTATATTAACATCATTAAGTTTTGCGGGCATTAAAAGTCAATGAGAGTTTTCACTCTTGTTTTCCATTCTCATTCTCTCTTGCCCCGCGTTGTTCGAGGCGGGCCAGTCAGACTAGAACAGGGAAAGGACCGGGCCATGGCAGCAGAGACCGATAGGTGTGCGCGCACCCCTCCACGCGCACGGAAAGGTACCCTTCACCACTGCCACTCTTGGCAGACAACACACTGTAATCATTTCCTAGCTGAATGGCATGCGATGCAATGAAAGGTCTTCACAAGAAAAAATATTATGTTTTTATCCTTTTGCTTTCCTTAGTAGCGATTAGTTCCAGAAATATAAGGTATCATCGCTTCTCAAAAAGCGCCGTAGGTTACTCGGTCGCTCCTCTGAAGTGGTAACGTGTAATAAGTGTGCTTTATTCCTAAACACCAGTCAGTCTCTAGACTGGCAGATGCTTGCAGGATGGTAGTAACAGAAACGCTGGCTAATCAGCACCAGAGGCAGCAGGACACTGGGCGGCAGACAGCAAGACTTCCTGTGATGAAGAACACGCTCTGACGCAATTATGGTTTTATAACTAGTTACGTCAGTATCTAAATATTTAGCTTTTTTCAGACTTCTGTTATCTTTTGATAACAAACTCATACGGAAACTCAGTTTTCTTACTGAGGATAAAGAAGTATATTCAAGGATTATAGGAAAGTATTCTGAATAAGTGTGGTGGCCATTTTATCTGAGGAGTACCCCACATACATAATTACTAAAAGTGTGGCTTGAGAGCATCTTAATTTATTGCAAAAGTATGGGTTTGAAATAAGAGTGTTTCTGATACATCTTACAATTACCCTGAAGTTAAAATATTCAGCTAGTTATATGGATGGATACACACACACACACACACACACACACACACACACGCCCTGAAATGTTCTTTGCCCTCTTCTCCCACGCAGCCATCAAGGCCAGCACTGAATACTACATCCTTTGGGGGGCCTTTCGGGACCATCCCCATCACCACATCCCTCCTTCTTTCCCCTCCGGCACTACTGGGAAACAACGTGGACCGCAGCGACGCATCCGTGCCTCCTCCTGTGCGCACCCGCCCTGGGAGGACCGGAGGAACACCCGGCACCCACCGACTGCAGGTCCACCCGGAGGAACCAAAGCAAGGTAAGTGTTAGGGCGGGGTGGGCACGGCCAGACACCTTCCTGAAGCTCCTCTGAGCCCGTCCTCGGAGCGTTAAGTAAGAGAGCGCACATAAAACGCCCCACGCGAGTCGGGCACGTTCCAAGCCCTGGATGAGTATTAGTTCTTACCGCCTCCACCAGCGCTGCTGTTCTGGGTAGTGAGTGAGAGCCATACCTCGACTTCCGGAAAGATTGCAAAGGGTTAAATTTTCTGCTAAAACTTAGAGATAATTAATTTTAAGTTCTCTAAATACGATTGTTATTAAAAGATTTTCATTTGACTTTTTAGAGTCGCAATGGAAAATAAATGAGTATTTTTATGACTGATATTTTGTATTCAATTTGAATCAAAGCTTCTAAAGAATTAGCAATTTGGCTTTTACTGGAAAAAGAAGAAAGGGTGATAACATTCTTCTTCTGCCTCTTTCCCTTTAGGAGGTGGGAATTGTAAGACATTTTCTGGTAGAAAAGATACTATCAGGCTTAGGTGGGTAGTTGGTTTTATTCTGGATCCATGCTGGGAGGGAAAACAATGCATGTCACACTTCATTTGTAATTTCCACTGTGAACATGATAAGGACTAGCATGTTCTCAGATCAAATTAATCCACAATGGTAGCATTTAAGATACCGCGAGAATCCCCCGTTCACGTACAGTATCGTCCGTAAAGCCCAACTAAGTGCTTACCCTCAACTAGAGGGGGTAAGATAAGAGTCCTCAGGCGCGGGTTGCGGTGTCGGTGCAAGACCGGAGCCGTGTTCATTCAACAAGCCGGATCCCGACCGCCAAAGTGTGCTCGTCAATATTCCGCTCCCCGGGGGCGTGTCGGGGGCCTGTACAGAAACTCGCTTAAATACAAAATGTTACAGCAGGATTTGCGATCCTTTTCCTAACACTCAGGTTAAACTGCTGTTTTTTTTCTCCTAGCTTCACACACCAGGAACGTGTTTTCCGTACGCCCGCGGTAACGAGAAGAGGAGAAACTGCACGAAGAGCTGGAAATGCTGCTATTAAAGTTCCCTGAAGCCCAGATAAAATTCCGCCCCACGAAATCGCTATCGGACTTTTATCTGAGGTTGAAATGCCTTTTCCCCACCATAATTACACTATAGAGTGAAGCTTGAAGCAATGTTGACCTGCGTTTAGAAACAAGTGTAATACAGATGAGATGGTAGGCAATGATTCCCCAAAACGTATAAACATATTGCTTGTGATTTCAGTAAGTCTACACTTAAAATAATGCTGTGAGGTTTCCAAGCTTCGGTGGTCACTACTCTTTTTTATTTTAAACATTATTATTATTTTTTTCTTTTTTAAAAACATTTTATCTATTTATAGAAAAAGGCGAAGGGAGGGAGAAAGGAAGAGAAACATCAATGTGTGGTTGCCTCTCACACGCCCCCTACTGGGGACCTGGCCCACGACCCAGGCATGTGTCCTGACTGGGAATCAAACTGGCGACCCCTTGGTTTTCAGGCCGACACTGAGTCCACTGAGCCACATCAGCCAGGGCACTGGTCATTGTTCGTTACACTTAAGCAAATGTGGCAGGAATGAAGCTTAGAGTAAAGAAAACCTACACCCTCTATTGTGATTAAGAACAAAACAATAAAAAGAGCATTTTTTCTAAATTAATACATTTTTCTTTGCATCTGTCTTCCGGCTTAATAGATAAGGATTAGAAATCTTCATTTTACTTTTTATTGGGCCCAACAAGGCATTGGATGAGATTGAGCGTGATAATAAAGTCAAGTGTTAGACACCTATCTCAGGCGACTGGAGAATCACTCCCTTCGTTTGGTGATTACATTTCCACATAGGCCAAGTCCTTACGGAAGGACTAGAAACGGCCTCGATAGATAGGACCTACTGCAGGTTTTGAGCAAAATTAACGGCTGGCGATGGCATGGGATCCATGCCGCGGCAGTGAGAACCGGGCAGAAACCGTCAGAAGAACTAGACCGAGGTCCAGCTCTTTCGGGGTCGCCGCGGACAGCTGTGACGCGCCCTTCCGATTTCAGACGCGGCGTGGCAACTTCCTCCTCCCGCGCTATCGACTTCTGAGTGGAGAGCCCCACTGATTCATTGACACAATACCAGTGTCGGCGTATCTGCTTTACTAAGTTAAGAAAAACGTACAAGATGCATTTTCTACTTGCACTTTTATGTGGTGATAACTTTTTCCATCGTTATCCCTAGCAGAAGCGCCCTGGATGTCAACCGGCCCTCCCAACTCTTATCATACTTCACAGATAAGAAACTGGGCTCAGACTGACCCAGTGGGCACCGCCCACGCCGCCCCAGGCTAGGGAGCATTTAGGCCAGAACCTAAAGCCAGGCTGGTCTTGACCAGGCACTTCTTGATCAAGGCAAAGTTTGAATAAACACCTGCTGAGACTTCAGGACCTAAGAGTGTTTTTGTTTTCAGAGAAACAGTCTCCGGCATGTGTCAAAATGCAGTGATGGGAAAGGTAAAACTTTACAGTTTTGAGTTAGATTTTTGCCTTGTCTTTTCTTTAAAAATAAAAACCTTATTTTCTCTCCCATAGATAATAACGACAGAGTCAGTTTTTATCCACGATTCATGTGTGGACACTGCTCCCCCGCAGGCCAGGCATCCCAGTGATAAATTGCATCACGACGATCTCGTTCAGTTCCTCACACTCCCGCCTCACTGGTGTCTGCTGCTCCCTGAGGCAGCAGGTCCTCTGTGCGCCCTCCCCTCTGCCTGGTGCTCTAACAGCCCACCTATCACCGCACCGTTGGCGACTTGGTAGCCAACGAGTCTCTGCTCAAATGTTATTTCTCAGAGACACCTACCCGGAGCCCCCACCTAAAGCGCCACACCTTCATTACAAGGATATCACCTCGCTTTGCTATTTCCACAGCAGTGAGGAGCACCTGAAAGTATCCTTACTTACTGTTTCTTTGACCTCTTCCCACCCTCGCCCCCATTCTGACCTCTCAGCTCAGAGTCTAGAACTTTAGCTTGCCTCTGGAAGGCTCTCTTATGAATATGCATTTAATGGATAGATTACTGAATCAGTCTCTTCACCATCCAGATATTATATAGCCTGCAAAAACTTGTTTTAAGGAAAAGGGTTGCCTTTATCAGCCCCAAGTCTGGGGCCTGAATGTGGCAGAATTTTTGTCACTTTGACGTGTATTTTTTAAATATCAGTACTGAGTATGAGGTAAACCTGGTATTTTAAACTTCTCTTTAAACTTTTCAGCATAACTTTTCTTTAGTCATTTCAAGGCTCCTGCTGACTGGCTTGATTTCAAACTTGTTACCTGTCTGCTGATAAGTTGGAACATTTTGTATTTTTCCACTTAGATGAACGATTTTCTAAGAAAACCCATTCCGTTTCTTTTAGCACGAGTTTCTTTCTTCCACCCAAAATTGTGTAAAGCAAACATTCCATATCAGATGTATCCTACAATGTTTCTATTGAGAAAAGGAACATAGTGTGCTTTGAGTAAAAGTAAAAATTACTGTTAAGTCATATGAATTTAGATAAATAGTACTGCTGAATAAAGTTATTACCAATTACAACTTTTTTTTAAGATAAAGAGATGGAGAGATCCAAAAATTAAAAAAAAAAAAAAAACCCAAAAACAACTTGATCTAAGTTCCCCAAGAATTAGCTCGTCATCATTTCAATAGAGTATGAATTTCAGGAAAATACTGTGCTATCAAGCCTGTATGACTCGTTCCTCTGAGTTCAGAAGGGCATTCGTAAATGTTCTTCATCAGCCACGCCGGCTTGGGTTAGCGTGTCAAGGGAGAACACTAACCAGGAATGAGGAATATTGCAGTTGTGGTCAGCACGCTGGGCTGTCGAGAGAAGAGCGCTCAGCACCACGGACAGAGGCACGGGGAGCCCGAGGACGACACCACATGCAACCCCACCTCTGTGGCCCCGCAGTTCAGGGTCCCACATCTCTGCCCTGCGCCTGCAATGCGGCTTAGTGCTCCACGTCCCTGTCAAGGGACCTCTGGTGGATGTGCAATTTCTTTTGTATTTTATGTGACAATGTCCTGACGCATGACACATCAGCTCCTTCCGTCTGCCTTTGGTACAGCGGCGAGAAACAGGGGCCTTACTTAAGGCAGAGCAGTTTATCTGACCCACACAGAGCGTTACGGAACAACGTGGCATCTTAGCCTGAAAGGTGGTTTAAAGAGTACCGAGTTGGCATGCACAAAAAAAGTTTTCCTCTTTGAGCTGAGGCGAATCTTCACGGCAGCCAAGTTGTAGTTGCAAAGGATTATGTTCCAGGTCCTTCTTCAGTGGGGGGTGAGGGTAAGGAGGCTTGAGATCCAACTTCACACCTGTCACTTTGAGGAAGCCAAGGTCATGGGGCCCCACTGCCCATCCCAGCGGTCAGGCGGCTACTCTTGTTCAGATCCCTGCTTGTCCGCAGAGGAGGGCCTTGGTGGTCAGGGAGCGTGACCCTCCATGGACCCTCCTTCAGTGGGTGTACACATGCGATCACTGCCCCCCCTCCCGCCCCCTGAATCTTGGTTCTCTTATCTCAAGTGTTCCTCACTGTTCCTGGAGGACAGCCAGGGGCTCCGAGCACTGTGTGGAGGCATGACACGGAGCTTTGTTAGCTTAGCTGTGGGTGGGGGGACTCCAAGTCTGTGCTTGGGGCGAAAGTCCCACCAAGCTGCACCTGACTCGGAGTGGGCCCTCCCCTGGCAGCCACGGCCATCAGCCCCTCGAGAAGAGCAACTCGCCACCGGCTGGCTGGGCCTCACTTGCTCCACAGGCTGCGACTGTGAGCGCCTAACGATAACCTCAGGCTTGTCTGCTGTTCTTCCTTGTTTTGTAGGCGATCTGGGATACGATGTAACTATGAGAAAGCATAACTGTGAAGACTTCCTAATGGCATGACACGGTACTGACAATGACAGAGTTTTAGGATTAAAAGGATGAAAATAAAATGGAGTATATAGTGTTTTTCCATGGCAAAATAGAAATTGCTCATGTATGTGTGTATACGTCGGTGTACATCATGCATGCACACGCATATTAAAATGTACACACCGTAGCACACAGGTGGCAAACACAAGGCCCTCCACCTTGTTTTATCTGGCTTGGCACCCGGTGGCAGCACCGAGCTCTCACTTAACTGTTAAGGTGTAGTTACATGTATACAGTCCTAAAATCACATTCGGCCCTTTGGAGGCATCCCCAAGGCTGATGTGGCCCCCGGTGAAGATGAGTTTGACACCCCTGCCCTAGCAGCTCATCAGGGAAGCCCTGTCACCATTTCCCGTTCACATGGACTTAGCGAGCGGGGCTGGGAGGAGAGAAAACACTGGCAGGTAGGTTTGGATGCGAGTGAGCGGCCAGAACTCATTTGGAATATAAGCAATCACTGCCTACAGGTGGGAGATGAATATTCATCTCAGGTGAGGAGAGGCAGGATGGACCCTGGGAATCTGTCTATAAAAGGGCACGGAAAAGACGCAGGGACAAAGATAAACCTGTCTAGTTAAATTCTCCGAGAGACAGCTCGGCTTGTGCCAAACGCTTCAAAGGCAAGTGGGTGACATGAGTTCTCCTGCAAACTCTCTTATGCGTTTCGAGCAATTGCCATCAGGGAAATGCCTGCTCTGTACGCACCATCTGCCTCGCATGCGGGTTCCCTGAGCATTTATTCACCAGGTGCCCACTCCGCGTACCAGGAACTTGGTGAATGGAAGACTTACAAAATGACCGGCAGAGCACTTCTCTGTGGGAAGAACGTTCAGGCTCGCAGGGCGGAGATGTAAACATACAACAGCCACACGAATGGCCAGTGCTTTGACCGGAAGCCTGCAAGGGGTATGTGGAAGCCGTTGAAGGGAGCTTCTAATTCAGCAAGAGGGTTCAGAGATATGTTTGCGTTGTGGACGAACAAGGGGGTCCCAGGGAAAGTAACCCCACAGGTGATCTGATCAGGAACTCCTAACTGGGCATGTCAGGACAGATGGGCACACCCCAGGCACGTAACATTTTTAGTAAAAGATTTCCCTTCACCTGGAGCCAGCCCTGTCCGTTGTTCTTGTGCATCTAGGGGTCCCCACCTTTGAAATAAGCAAAACCACCCTCCAGCGAGCACATGGTCTTAAGACCTACCCCGCCCGGGGATTGTAGCCCAATCCCCGCCTCGCCTTCTCCCGCCCTCTCGGATTCTTTTCCCGCCTTAATTCCAAAAGCAGAACTGTCTGTCTCTGCAACACTGAAGATCTTACTTCTCAGCCACTATCCTTGGTTTGGCCCAAATAAATTCTTATTAAAAATCCCTACAGGTCTGGCGGTTCTGACATGATGACACACGGAAGGGAAACTGGAGTTTCCCCAGGCACGGCAGGACACTCAGAGGCCCCCTGGTCCGGAGCACTGTGAGTCTGGGAGCTGGAGGATGGGAACCCAACTGAGACAGGGGTGTAGGGACAGGTTTCTGAGTCTGAAAATGGAAGACCCTGGGTGGACGGCAAAGAATGGACAGGAGTGGGAGAGGCGGGAGTCCTTTCAATACTCCCACTCAGAGATAACCTGGGGGTGGGAGGTTCGAAGGAAAAGACCAGCTCAGAAAAACACGAAGCCGGTGGGGTTTTCAGGCTTTTGCGATCAATGGGATCTGGTGGTAAGGCTCATCCTAGCCTACCCTTATCATCTGAGAAAAGGCAATACAAACCAAAGAGATTGTCATTCTAAGTTCAATGGTTTCAAGAAATCTGCACACTCTGCATAATTTGCTGACACTATTCGGGAAGCCCCGCAAAAGCTTCAGTTTTATTGATGCAAGTTAAAAATAATGCAGAAAGCAAGCTGCTAGGGCACACACATTGTGAATGGAAATGGGCCATAGAGGAACCTGACAACCTTGTGGGGCCTGACAACCTTGCAAACTCGGTGGCCAGCTGTAACCACACGAGCCCTGGCGGGGGGGGTCAGTTAGTCGGAGCGCCATCCCATGCGCCCAAAGGTTCAGATTCATTTCCTGGTCAGCGCACATACCCAGGCTGCTGGCCTGACCCCGGTCGGGGCACATGGGCGGGCAACCGATCAGCGTTTCTTTTTCACACCGATGTTTCTCTCTTTCTGTCCCCTTTCCTCTCTCTCTAAAATCAATAAAAACATATCCTCAGCTGAGGAATAAAATGAAAAAAAGTAACCGCATGAAAAGGTCTCAAAATAAAAGTTCTTAGTTGGGCGGCCATGATGGGTCATCACATCCCAGGCCCGCCCTGACGGAGCCCCGCCCACTCCCCTTCTGCGTGGAGGGTCACAGGCCTTGGGCCGGCAGGGTGGCCCCCTTCTCTGGACCAGCTCAGGGCGCAGGCTCAGGCTCCCGGGCAGAGACCAGGGCGCCCCCACTGTTTCCTTGCAGCCCGTGCACCACGGCTACGTGCTGAGAACGTTCCCTGTCAGCCACCGTGGACCCACCAATGGGAGAGAAGTATCTGTTTCCCCACTTTGCCGGTTATCCAATCCTAGGGTTTCCCTGCTTTGCTTTCTCCCGCCCCCTTGATCTGGAGCTCACGGGCTTCCTGTACCTTCCTTGCACCTCCTGCTCTGATCCTTAATGCATCAGTGAAACCACAACACTTTCTCAGCCCCTTGAGATCTTGCTTCTGGCCAGATGCTCAAAATTTGGCTCAATAAACTCCTGTGAAACTTTTCCATACGTCGGACGTTCTTTCGTTGACAATATACCGTTTTCAACTTATTACCCACTCCCCACTGCTCTGTCCCTCGCCGCCTCCCGCCCAGTAGCGGCTCTCACTGCCCCCACTTGCTGTGCCTTGAATCACAGCGTGTTCCTGGGGCAGGGCCCCCACACTCGGCCAGTGACCCCAGGCGCACTCCCTTGCGGGGCAGCGCCCACTGTCCTCACTCTGAGGTTTGCTTATATCACTAACTTGAGCTTCATTGGGCTTCCAGCACAATATCCCTTCTAAAGAGCAAGCCAGAGCCTTGAGACAGCTGTGGCCTCCCTTTGAGAAGGTACTGCTTTCTGCAGCGCGCACACAGGGCGACAGGTTTTGTCAAAGGCAAACGAGCACATTTTTGCCTTCAAAAACCCAAGTTCTGACCACCTATCAAAGGTCTCCGTTGGATTTGACCTTCACCTAAGCCCCAGGAAAACCCAACTCACAAGTCTATTGTCGCTCTAATTTTTCATCAACTTCTACTGCATTTTAAAGCCATTTCCTGGCTAAATTGGTAGAAACAAGCAAAAACGTGGCCGAGAGGCTGGGTGGAGACGTTTATCTTTTTTGAGAGGGCTGCTTTTAGGTAGGAGTATGTTCCATTGCTTCTAGGTGGAATCTTTATTTACACAACAATTAATCAGCAATGGTGTGCCTTTTATCTCAGGAAATGATCAACAGCCCCTTCGAAATATGGGAAGGAGCTTATTTCCATCCCAATTCTCCTGACAAGGAGTAACTAGAATAGATAACCCTAATAAGCCACTAATGAGATCATTAGAACTAGTTTTGTCCGTATTTAAAAGCCCAGATTTAAGATTTCATTAATGATTAACTACTGGAAAACTTTCCCTCAATCCCTTGAGTTATTTTTACATCTTCATATACTATAATTACATATATTCAATCATAAAACGTTCCATGGTGCTGAACACAATGGAACTTTGAGAACAAGGATGCTACACATCGCAGCTGTTTAAAAGGTTCATCTTTAAAAGATTAATGACACCGTGGTATTTATCCATTTCAAGACTGTTTGGGACTGAGGAAGAGATACTTCGCCCCAGCTCTCTCTGGGACCAGACTTGTGCGAATGATTTCTCTGGAATATGTAACAAGCAGCGCCTAAGCTTTCCGATTACGAGGGGTCTCTGGGATTAGAGAAGAGGCATGTGGTCTGTCGCTGGTCCTTATTGTCAGCTGTGTTCAAAGAAACCAAGTGTCCTTTTCCCTGTCAGTTTTAGAGCAGAGTGGCAATCGCTGTAAAATTACATTTGAGCTGACATCACAACCTGGAAGTTACTTAGACGAGGAAATAAGGGCATCATACATGTGTTACCACAAAATCAAAGAGGTAGACATGTGGAGTATTTCCTTTTGTTAAATACAAAGTAGGCATTTCAAAAAGAATCTTGTAGATGGCTGTATTTTAAATTCATGATGCACGTCTTTCAGAATTACATTCAGTTTTAAGGCAAATTAGCTAATAGTCTCCCATCAAGAGATGCATTTTAGAAATGAAATTTTCTAACCTGCTCAAGCCTTTTTCAAAATATGGTTTGCTATGCTCAGCAAGGCCAAGGGTAAAACAGTAGTTCTGACCCCCAAAATCTCTGCAACAAAGCGATACAGAAAGTCAGCACGGAAATCTATAAACTACTGCTAATGAGACAACATTGATATTCATCTTTACTCTAACTCAAGCCATCACCTTTTAATATAGTCCGATCGCCTCCATATCGACTGCAAAATGGCAGCTAAGCATTTCAGGTGCAAATCTTTGCTTTTGTGGGTTTACCACTCACGGCTTTTAACACTGTCGAAGAAGCTGAGGAAGGTGGTAAAGCTGTTCAGCTGCTGGAAGGGCCTTCGCTTTAATTCTGGAATGTACATATTGCTGTCCTGTGATGAAATTACCGCTCCCGTTTCCTGGAGGATTTCTGTGTTCATTGCTTTTTCGAGAGCCGTGCGCCCAGCTCTCTGAATGCGGCCCTCTTTCTTGCACACCCTGGCACGGCTGCTGTCGGTGTTGTGCTGGTGTGAAATACGTCATCCGCACAGTTGGAAACCCTGCAGCCCCCACACTCCTTGGTGTCTGCACAGTTCAGGAACGAAGTTATTTAGTAACAATACTCTGTGGGTAAGACAATGTCGGACGGAACGCATCTACAACAACAAGCTCGCAAGCCATCTTCTCAATTTTCCCATCGAATGTAAGGGGTAAATTTAGAGAGAAGACCTACTTTGAAGGAAGTACGAGACTCGAGCTTATTATCATCGTAGCCTGTGAATTACGATTTGATGTTCATTTTATTCTCGGGAGACTTTGTAAGCTGTGGAGTTAAGGTACACTCTACTTTAGAAGCTTGTACTTTGAATAAAAGTAAAGTGAAATAAAGTTTACTTTAAATAAAAGTAAAATGAACATTAGCTCAAACACATATGTCTAAGGAGTTTGCAACCCTACAAGCCTCGATTTCCACATCAGCCTTCACGCTCCTCTCCCCTCTGCTGCGCGCCTTATGGTGCATCTGCCACACACACTCAACCACCACTGTGACCTTTATTTAAAAAGAGAAGTCAGATTGTGTGATCATCCTTATGATTAGAATAAAATCCCAGACCCAGGCAGGGCTGCCATGGTCTCCGGTTGCTCCTCTCATGTCACGGCCAGCCTCTCCCCCTTCTGTGGCCCTGACTTCATCACACACCCTCCTCTTCCCCCTCCTCCTCCTCCTCCTCGAGTTTCCGAGTATTGAGCCATCCCGGGCCTGCCCACCCTGCGGCCCTCCGCAATCACGTCATTCGGCTCTTCCCCAGCCACACTTTCTAACCTAGCGATCACACAGCTTCCCTCATCCTGTCTCTGGTCTTCTCTCTGTAGAATTTATACTACGTTGCATTAGATATCTCTTTATTTAATCCCGCCTCCTCTGTTCGAACGGAGCCCTCCACGGCGGCACGGGCTTTCCCTCCCTTGTTCAGGTTACACTCCTGGGCGGCTGACAACAGCCATCGCGTACGGCTTGGACTTTTACTTAAGCTTGATTTCTGGATCATCTTAATATTTATTATAAGCCACTTTTAGTTTTCTACGATTTTTAGACACAAATTGATATTGGAATTTTATGATGCCCTTTAGGATCCCTTTGAGAGAATTAACTTTTTAAAATATTGATTGCATTCATATAGGACATTGTGGAAATAGTGGAGATAAGAGGTAGCCATCCTTGCCTTCCTGGAATAGCCTTTGGTCAAGATTTATAACTATTTTAACATATCATTAAATTTAATGTGCTAGCAATTAATATCCATTTAGGTTCAGAAGTGGAACTGATCCAAAATGTATGTTTAGCGCTTCTCAAGAATTCGGCTTTGCGTAGGCGAGCTTCATGGTGACCTTTTCATTATGGAAACGTTCTGGGACTATTTTTGTTGCATTGGCAAAGAGAAATCGCTTTATCCACGTCACTCGCCATTTGCACGTCTCATGTAGGTTCGCCACGGCAAACCCTCTGAGGCCTCGTTCTCCTTCCTAGGACATGGATGAGGGAGCTGAGGCAGGCGAACGTTCAGTTTCTCAGGGTCCCCATGGATCAGCTTAAAGGTCTATTTTTTGGCCCCTATGCTGCCTACCGTGTTTTCATAAACAGTATTTTCTAATTATGCTACAAAACTACCATTCCTTACGTCAGGTCCCAGATCTGAAGATTCGCTCACCCAGCAATGTTTACTGAGCACCGGCTAAGATGCCAGACACCACTCATCGACCGGTGGGCCAGGCAGGAAACGGCAGAGTGTATTTCTCCCGGGAAGTGCACACACACTTCACCGAGCAGCCACAGGCCGTGCACGCAACAAGGAAGTAAACGGTTCGGGGGTGTGGCTGGGGCAATGCTTGCAGGGAAGCTGGCAGCTTAACATGCGTTAACTTTTAGAAAGCTCTAAAGGCAGTCACACGTCCGCTTTCCATCCAAAGAATCTAGAAAAACAGGAGCAAATTAAATCCAAAACAAACAAAAGAAAGAAAACAACAGAAGTAGAAAATGGAAAAAAAGAAAATGAACGCTCACTAGAGAAAAACCCGCAGAGCCAAAAGTTGGTTCTTTGAAAAGATCTATGAAATTAATGACTTGTCACTAGACTGATCAAGAAAAAAAGAGAGAATACACAAATTACCAATAACTAGAATGAAACACAGTAATAATGACAGATCCTAAGCATTAGAAAGAGAATTGTAAGTAAAATATATAGTGAATGTACTTTAAAAAATTGCATTACTTTAAATAATAGTTATCCTTAGGCTTACCCAGGCTGTTTGAAACTCTCTGTTTTAATTATCTAGGTCAAGAATGAAACCCAAATACTCTCCACCCACCTACTTCTGCTATTTCTCATAAATTGTTTTTTGTTAAAATAATCAGGGATTTAGGTCTGGTATCTCCCTTTAAAATTTTAATATTTGTGGCTTCTCTTTCACCATTTTTGATACAGGCATTCAGTTTTTTTAAATTTCCAATAGTTATTTAGGCCTAGGTGTAGGTTTAGGTGTTTAAACGCTTAACCCCTGGTGCAACACCCTTCTAGTTCTTGAATGTGCTGCTTTCATTCAGCGGCGCCCACCCCCGGGCCTCCCCCAGGTCGCCCGGAGGGCTCGTTAAGACGGGCTCGGGACTTCCAGACCGCAGCCTCCGATTCAGCAAGTCTGGGGCTGGCCCTGAAAAATTCGTGCTTCTAATAAGTTCCCAGGCGATGCCTGCTGCCCGTGCACAGACCCTCCTTTGAAGACAGCCGTGGTAATTTGCCGCTGGTCTCTGGAAGGCCTTGCGAAGGAGGGTGTGCTGCAGGTTTCCAGCCTTTGTCTCCCTGACTGAGCGTTTTCCCCCTGAAGCGACGCCCGGATGTCAACGTGGACGGTGGTTTTCCCGGCTCCCCGACTGGTGTGGACGGAGCTCCGTTTCCTGCCCGAATTCAGTGTCGGCGGCTCACCTGCCCTCATCTGTGCACTCCTACAGTTCCGAGTGTTTTGTAGAATGTTCTGGTTAATGTCTCTTCACTGATTTTTTCCATGGTGATCAGTGAATTTTTTAGTTTTTTTTTTTTTAATTCAAGACAATTATTTTTTTTTTTTTAATTTTAAATGTGTGCTCTTCACTGTGAATTATCACATGGAAAGTACCTATTACAGGAGCCAAACAGAGAAAGCGCGCGCAGCCCAGGGGCTGACACAAGTGCGCACAACCGCCGGGGTCACGGCCTCCCCGCGCTGCTCCCTTCCCGCGAGTCCTGCGGGCGCCCTCTGCCAGTCCACCAGGTCTCTTTCGCAGTCCCGGCGTTTTTGCCCCGTTTCTCCACAGGTCTGGAGAGATCCCCAAGCATCTCCTCGCAACGCTGGCTGACGTGTCCACGGCTTCGGCTTCGCTGTCCCACCAGCAAAATGGACTTCCTCTGGGGGAATGTGCTGTTGCTTCCTCCCCGTTTCCTGCTCTCGGCTCTTTCCCCACCCAGTCTGCCTCTTCCCATCTGGGTGCCCCGTGAATGGCCCTGCCTTTCTGTCTGCTGGGTGGGCAGGTTCCCAGTTCAGGTTCGGTCCATGCGGCGCTGGTATTCACAGTTCAAAGCCCAAAATGCCGCAGTCTGGCCGACCCTGGGGCTCTGTGAGACCGAAGTGTGAAAGCTTCGTCTTTCCCTTCTCATCCTCACTTCTGACTCTGCACAGCGGAGTATGTGTGAACCTGGTGTTCTCAGGGCGTGGGGGCCGGGGTCTCGGAGCCCCCGCTTCTACTAGAAGACCTGAGCTGGTGGGGATGTGACACACATGCACACACACACAATGTTGCCGCAAAAAGGTCACTGCACCCTGGTCCGGTGTAAGCCTGCTGTCACAACCAAGGTGCAGGGTGTCAGAAAGGCCAAAGCAAATGGTATTTCAACTCCTCAAACTGTTACTGTTCTCCCAATTCATCCCTATTGTTTGTATTTTATACTATTTCATAGAGAAGTGTGTAATTCCATTCTAACATTGAACAAGCTAAAGTAAAAGACCAAACATTTGAACTAGTGAGTAAAAATCCAGCACAGAAATAATTTGATCCATTCAACCGTCGGCATCTGCCTTGAAAAGTACGTATGTTTTCTTTGTGTTTTTTCTCATCATATGAATACGAAGAACGTGCAAAGCACAGAGGTTGAGGGGAACATTGGGAGGTTTACTAGACACTCCTAGTACAATCGTGACCTGTCGTTGCCGTGAATTTTTTAAAAGCAGTGATTAATCTTAGTGCTATCCTTATAGGTTATTTTCAGTCTATTTTCGTTTGTTAAAAATGCAAAAGGGAGTCTCTGTCTACATCCCCTCCCTGCAATACCTTAAGGACATCACAAACACCTGACAAATGAACAGAGTGGGCAGGAGGGGGTGGTGGCTCTGCCCTAACAGTCGGATGCATCACAGGGAGAGTGCGACAGCAGGAATCCCAGCATGCCTGGGCACTAGCTGTGTGACGTTACAGAAGTCGCTAGGCCTCTCTGTGCCTGTTTCCTTTTCCTTAAAAAGGTCACGAATTATGACCACCTGATCAGGTTGCTGTGATGATTAAATGATACATGAAAAGCTCGTTGCCTCTGGCAGGGCAGCTGATACTCTAACAGCTAGAATCTCTTCCTCAGGTACCAAAAGCTCGCCAACAAACCAAGACAGATGAAAGAGGTTAAGAGGCGGTCTGATCTCAAGCACCTTTTCAGCTGTTTCAACACAGGTGAACATTAAGCAGACGGTGTTTCTTGCATGCCCGCGCCGCACTTATAACTACCTTGGGCTTTGGAGGAGGTGACGAAGAAATAGCAAGGCTCCTGCCTTCAGGGAGCCAGCTGTCAACCAGATGTGCTAAATGAGCTGGGAGCAATTTAGGGCCGTGCCTTGAGCTCTTGACTTCTGACCTATATGCATCTTTGCCCATTAATTCATACTGATGACCATTTCTCATATCACACCAGATGTGAGCGAGGAGGCTTCCCCTTCTTATTTTCCCAGTATTTTATCTCGTTTTGCTTTAAATCAGGGAAATGGAGCCATTTCCTTCTTCCCTTTCCGAGAGGGCTTGGCGCTGGCTTTGAGCACAAGGTCTTCCCCACCTCGCCACCTTCGGAAAGCTCTTCTCCCCCTCCCCACTGGAGGAAAGAGCAGCCTTCTGAATTACTTAGGAGAGCTTCCTGAAGCTCAGCGGAAAAAAGGAGGAGACCCTGGATCCGTCCACACAGCGGGTGACACATTGCAGGAACACAGCATCATCCGTGGCTGAGTGAAGATGACGAAGAACTTCCGAAGGCCACTCAGAATTTGTTCTCTGTGCCACGGCTGGACTGAGCCTGCAGACACCTCATCCACTCAATGAGAAGTCAGGTGGCCCTGCTATGGTGGGAACGCCGCACGCTCCCTGTCACCTGTGGTGGTGTTGTTCCTTGGAATGAATTCAAGAATTTTCCCCTAAGTCACCTCCTCGGCTGAACCTTCCAATATGGAGATGGAGTGACAGAGAAAATAGGGACAGGGTTTTGACAATGGTCCCAGAAGAGTGCCCTCACGGATTTTCAGATCCAGACAGAACCCATTTCAGTAACTGGCATCTGCAGCCTGTTAGAATTTAAGGAGCACATCACGGTTGGACGGAGAGTTGCCGTGGCGGATGCGGGATGAGACGTGGATGAAACATGTGCACAGTTCATGGCTGGGGCAGGTCTGAGCGTGAGCCCCGACTAGGAGACGCTCTGACCGTGTAAACTTTGGAAACTGCCGAGCCATCTGGAGTTTGCGCTTCCCGGTCTGGAGAAAGGGCCTGACGGCACCCACCCCACAGAGACGTTTGGATAAAGACGCGTGTTAAGGGTGCAGTACAGCGCGAGGCACCTGAGCACAGTCACCAAAGGCCCGGCGTCCCCCCCGTAGCAGCTACTCACTGCTGGACAGTCGGCGCTGAAATGCAGAAACGCTGACCCATCTCGCCACGGACCCAAACAGCTGGCAGGGAAACTTCCCAAACACGACCCCTGGCGCACACACGCTGATGGCTGACGTTTATCAACCCACGCATGAACACTCCCTTCAAGTCGCCAGCGCTCCTTTAGGGGACCCAGGCGCTGCTGGGCTGTCCCCCCGGTGCGTGCAGACTGGACGGAGCGAGCTCCCGGTGTTCACGCCCAGGGGCATGCCTCCCACGGGAGGGGGCACCCACGGGCCAGCTTCCTTGAAGGAAATCACGTTCTGGAACCCCAACTTCCGTGAGTATTACGCCTCACATTTTATATGCCTGAGAAGGAGTGGGGTCACAACCTCTCGCTGTTCCCAACCGCCGGGTCTCCAGTCCTTTCCACGGTGGAGAAAAAGCGTATTTCGTGCCCGTCTCAACTATGAAAGTGACAGGTCGCCCCGCCAGCGTAAAATCCCTGGGCTGCCGAAGAACACGATTGGGAATGTTGGCCTTGGTCACCAGGAAGGGACTCATGATTAGCCAACCATGTTTCTGCAAATCAGGCGTCTTACAAATGGCTGCTTCAGCCAAACTGAAAGAAGGACCCATCAAATGGCCTGATTGTTCTTGGTGACCGTCGCTAAGTAATTGGTGGTTCAGAACGCAGACGGCGATCAAAGATTTGAGAGACATCACATAATGAAGCCCCTTGCAGGCTCCTTTAATTATCCAGGTGAATGAGGACATTTAAAGGAATCATATGCATCAATAGATACATGACCAAATTGTTTAAAAAAAGCCACATTTTTCTCATCAAGAAATGCATTTCTAATAAAATACGCTTTTATGTGGATTGTCAGTCTATAATATACTTATATAATTAAGACGGAGTAGAATCTGTGAATTCTAATAATACAGACGGTTATCATTTAAATCCCTAGCCCAGAAATTTAAAAATATCAATGTCCACCTACAGACATGTATTTTGTTAAAGACAGATTCTGTAGGGCGACCCGGGAAAGATGTTCGAGCTTAAAAATACATGAAAACCAGACAAAATTTGGTGAGGAAGTTGATGGAAAATACTAACCAGGGAAAAAATGACTTAAAACTTTCAACTATTACTTCAAGCTTGTCTATATATTTTTTCAAGAGTGAGGATAAGTATAAAATTCCTGTGCCACTGGGACTCTATTAGGCGTTTTTAAGAGAGCGCTGTGGTGACAATTTAAGAATTACTTCCAGAATGCGGGAGGTTAAGTGTTTGCTCCTACGTGAACTTACACGGAGAGCTGGTAAGGTTGACTGAGCATCAGTGAGGGGTACATCGTTTCTCTTCATGTATTTGTTTTGTTTTGATTTTTTGCTTTTCCGTTGAATTTATCGGGGTGACACTGGTTTATATGCGTATCTTTAACATGGGGTATTGGTGAGAATCAAAATTGGAAGATAGCAGAAATGATGGGTGTGAAATCCCCACTCACGCCGAGTCCCAGTCCTGAGCTGTCCTGCAGCCTAACCAGCAAAGTTCAAGGGTCCTGACGGCTGCGTGGCCCCTGGCAGCCAATTCTGATTCCGACTCCTCCCCTGCGACCGCCCTGGGCCCATCTTGGCAGTCTGCACTCTGAGCATCGTGTCCTGGGGCTCTCGGGGTTCACTGAGGGACCTCTTGGAATTTGGGGTGTCGTTTGCTCTCGGGGATTCCTATGGTACTAAACTGTCAGGGACGCACAGCAGGACCCTCCTCCATGCCATGCAGCTTCCGTGGTCGATGGTGTCATGGACAGGCCATGAACGTGACTTCGGCAGACTCACCGCATCCTGTGCCCGTGCTGCCGGCAGGGAGGCGGGCACAGAATCCACTCGTTCCCACCGCATTGCTCACCTCCTCCCTTCTGCTGAGAAAGGAACGCACCGTGTGGAGATGACAGCAGAGAATTGACGAAGATTGATGAGCAGGACCCTGCCATCACAGTCATCGCCTCTGTTTTTAGGAGCCACAGGAAATGACCAGGTTCATGGCTACGTGAGCCCTTGTCCTGGGAGAGAACCCTTATCACGCCACGCGAGATCTGCGCCAAGTCAGAGAGAAAGCGGGGTGGCTCAGGACGGCGAGCTCCGTGTCACCCTGTCTGCCCTGACACCTGTCCCCTTTCCAAGTGGTGACTCGTATCCACCAATCGTCTTCATTGGCACTCGGAATGGATTCTCTGCACGGGCAGCAGTTTGCATCAACGCTTAATCTTAAACGAAGCCAGGCAGCCTTTCTGTTCCGAGACCTCAGACGGTGTGTTCCACTCCCTGTCCTGAGGAGGGTCCGGGCCCTGACCCCGACGGTGTGTTTCAGGCTTATCTATGGAATCCCGTGATTCTCCCATGTCACGGCGGCTTAAAGCCCTTGACATGATTTTGGGAATAAGACACTCAGAAGACACCGCTCAGTGACACAGCCATTCTTCACGTGCTGTTCAGTGCAGAGCCCAGGCCCTCCCAGACGTGGGTGCCGCACACTCCGGGGGAGGCGGCCAGCCCCCCTCTTTCCCCAAGCCCTCCCGCTTCTGCTGTACCTGTAAGCAGAGCCGCTGCGATCTCCCCTCATTGCAGGACTCAGGTAAGTAAAGCCTGGCCACAGTTTCGAAGTGAAGAACACTGCCCTTCCAACATATGTGAACTCTTATGTGTGAGTCATACGCATACATCTGAAGTCAAAAAACCAAGGGTTGCTCTAATTTTTCTTTTCTAATCCTCACATGAGGACATTTTTATCATTGCTTTTAGAGGGAGAGAACACAGAGAGAGAAAGAGGAAAGAGAGAGAAACATCCACTGGTTGCCTCCCTACACGCCTTAACCAGGGACCAAACTCACAACCTAGGCATGAGCTTCCACCAGGGATCGAACTTGCAACCCTTTGGTGTCAATGCTCCAACCAGCCGAGCCACATCAGCCAGGGCTAATTTTTCTGTGTAACCGGGCACTTGCTTGGAGCGGGACCCCAGCTCCTCCAGCACTGGGAGCCACAGGCATCGGGCCGGTTCCCTAGACCTCAGCATCCCAGGGGGAGCAACGCTGGGGCATCCGGCCTGATGCTTCAGGACGGAAGCCTGAGAGCGGATGAGGGCAGCCAGGAATCTCACTCCAGCCCCGCCCTCCCTTTCACTGTGTGGCCTTCCCTGCTCTTCCGGAGAGAGGGAGCCGCACGGCCCAGAGCCTGCCTGGAGGGCCGCGTGACTGCCTCCCGGGTGGGGACTGTCTGCGTGTCATCAGCAGTCAGCCACGGCGCCTTCCCGGCTCGCTGCTGGGACGATCCCAGAGATGCAAGGGTGTGGCCTTCAGAAAATATTTAATGTAAAACTGGACGTACTGGGAATTCCGTTCTCTGCCAGGCTCCTTTAATTAACCCTGGGCACTGTGCCACTGTCCTGAGATGGTGACGCGGGGACGGCATGCGTGGTCCCCAAACTCAGCAGTCCCGGGCGTGGCCGTGCGCCGAGGTTTTGCTGCAGTCAATACACATGAGCCGTGAATATTTAAATCCAAGCTCAAACAGTGATATGATGCCCTCTCGTTTTACTTTCATAAAAGAATATTTTTTATTAATTTCAAGCTTGAAACATCCTTTATGGAAAAAAACCACACACATGCACACACAGACGAAAGAAATGTCATGATTCATTAGCACCGCCACAAAGACAAGTTTCCCTGACATGCCTGTCAGAGTCCTCCGGCTCACTCAGCCTGTCGAATATTTCCTTCGTCGCTGGGACAGACACCCGTCGATTTTCCTCATTTCGAACAAACAAAAATACACCTAACATCCACATGCCCATGAATTAGCTGGCTCTTACGTACTACCTGATTCTCCCGCCTATCTGCTTGCTGCGCCCTGGCTATTCCGAAACACCCCAGGAAAGGGTGCACGACTTGATCTGTGCTCGCAACCTTGGCCCCACGTCAGCCCTTCGAAGAGCGGGAAGAGTCCGTGAGTGCAGCAGCTGAGTCCCAGATGAACGACCGTGCGTCTCATAAACCGCTCGTCTGCTGAAATGTCAAGCCAAGGCGAGGCTGCACCTCAAACTCAGCGCTTGCCATTTTCCTTCCATCGGCTTTGTTGCCTTGAAGCAAACATGACAGCGAGGATTTGTGTAGGGCAGGAAGCAGGTGGGCTCCCTGTCAAAAATCTATTATTAGGGCTGTGATCCCCCGTGCAGACCAGCGAGGGCCAAACAGGGAGAGGCTGGGCTGGGGGGAGGGGGAGGCGCTGCGGCGGGGGGTTCTCTGTCAGTCTCGGCAGGAGCAGGGCCCGTGAGCACCGCTCGGACGACAGCCGTTCCAACGCGGAGCCTCTCCCAGACAAAGCGATCACTCAGAACGGAAACTGGAGTGCAGCATCTTTATCGGATGCGCCTGCTTTTTGACTGCTCTGTAAATACAGCACAGAGCAAGGCCTTCAATAATTTGATCGGTCAAACATATACTAGCCTAAGAATGTCGTTCCAGATGGGAATAACAGGCTACATTCTTTTTTGCATTATTTTGGTGCATCCACACAAAAGAGATGAGTACAAGGTAGAAGGTTTTCCTTTCAGTTGTTCTTTTGGGCGTGATTTGTCATTGTTTTATATTCCTTTACATGTTCTCTTTATCAGGTTGTTTTAGGCATTTCAGTATCAAAATGTAAGCTTTTATTGATAAAGACTGTTATAATAGATAGCTGAAATTTTGTGACAGATAGTAGGCGTGTTTTTCTAAAATAATTTATGCATCAATAATCATATGATTGACACATAAAAAACCAGCCCATTAAGAGCTACTTTCTGTCAAAAAAAAAAAAATCCAATACCACCTTTTATGATATAATTGTGCTGTACGGTGTAAGAACTTAAAGAAATCCTGCCAAAATCTTCAGTTGCTCGGACGTGTGAGAAGTTTTTCAAAGTAAAGTGGCACTGCCGTTCTGGGTTTCCAGTCTGGTTCGTCGCCGTCCCCACTTTGCACAGAGTCACTAATAAATACATCCCGACAGGCTGACGTTTCTGATCAGAGCCAGCCACCCTGGGTCGGTGTTCACGTGCCACCCTGTGCTGAGCGCACCCTGCGTCTGGGCCCTGGCCCCGCAGTTCCAGCCTGAGCCCGTGGTTTACGGCAAACGATGGTGGATGGAGACGTGACTTGGAGTGGTGGGCACACAGCACAGCGTCCAGGTGATGTGCTGTGGAATCGTGCACCTGAGACCTGTATCATGTTGTTAACTGGTCACCCCAATCAATTCAATAAGAAAGAGGGAACACCCGCCCCAGGAATGGCGGTGTGGGGGGGACGGTCCTTTTCAACCCATTGTATTGGTCCCTCTGGGTTCCTGCGCTACTCGCACTCTCCGCGCACCCCCAGCCGTGCCCCGCACCGCCCGCCTTCCTGACTCGCCCCTCCTCTCGTGGGCGTGCCCCAGGCTGACCTCTCAGTGGAATCGCCTCCGGGAGGCTCGGAACCAACACAGCTCGGTTCACGGTCAGTGGGTAAGAGCCCACACAGCTAACTTCCAATCATTCGTTATGTATTCGTAAAACGTAAGAGCATTTTTAAAAATGCCTTTACCATGTGTTGAGATCCGCACAGTCATTTCTTAAACCTTCTGGAATATCCTGTATGTGATTAGCACATTTGGGTTCCTGAAGTAGACATCAAATCTTGAAGGTCATCACTGATGAATTATTCGGAAATCAGTACTGAAGTTGGTAAGTATTAATACTGAATAAAATATGTTCTATTGTTTGAACTAAGTTGATATAGAACCAATAATTTCAAACAAGGCTCCAAAACCTGAAATTGACAACAAGTATTTCCTCCTTTTGGTAAAATACAACAAACTTGGCAAACAAAATAATTTAAAATGAGTTAAATTTTCAAACTTGTAGGAAGTTAATTATGTTGAGCCTACAATTCCTTTCATCAGAAAACTTTCGACCACGCAGAGAAATGTCAGGACTTCCCCTCATGTACAGTGTGTCCCCTCCTCTGACTGATCTCAGTGAGCATCACACGCCCTGGGTCCGTCCACGCTGCCGCAAAGGGTGAGAGTTTCTTCATTTTTGCAGCTGGGTCGTATTCCGTCGTGTAAATATGCCACAGCTTTTCGATCCACTCATCTAAAAATGGCTGTTTGGGGACGTTTCCAAACCTGGCCTATTGGAAATAATGCTGCTGTAACATAGGTTGCATATATTCTTTTGAATTAGTGTTTGGGATTTCTTTGGACACATTCCCAGGAGTGTAATCACTGGGTCAAATGGCAGATCCATTTGTAATTTTTTTTTTTTTTTTTGAGGAAACTCCATGCTGCTGTCCGCAGTGGCTTCACCAGTCGGCGTTCCCACCAACAGTGATGAGGGTCCGCTTTTCCCCACGTTCTCGCAAGTACCTGTTGTTTGTGATTTATTGATGACGGCCACTCTGACTGGTGTGTGGTGGTATCTCCCTGTGGTTTTAATTTGCATCTCTCTGATGATTAGTGATGTTGAATATCTTTTCGTATGTCTATTGGCCCTCTGTGTGTCCTCCTTAGAGAATGGTCTGTTCAGATGCTTCGCCCACTTTTTAATTGGATTGTTTGTTTATTTGGAGTTCAGTTGCAGGAGTTCTTTGTCAATTTTGCAAATTGACCCCTTATTGGCTATATCATTGGTGAGGATGTTCTCCTGTTCAGTGGGTCGATGGGGCCCTTGCTGTGCACAAACCAGTTGGATGTGGTCCCATTTGTGTATTTTTTCTGTTGTTTCTCTTGCTGGAGGAGGTATATCAGAAAAAAAATATTCCTGCAGGGAATGTCTGAGATTTTACTGTCTGTGTTTTCTTCCAGGGTTTTTACAGAGAATATCATTCCTTTAGAGTCAGTATCAGGGATGTCTGACTTTTTGGCATCTCTGAGCCACACTGGAAGAAGAGTTGTCTTGGGCCACACATCATTGCAACACTCACAAAAAAACCTCATAATGTTTTAAGTGCGTTTATGATTTTGTGTTGGGCCGCGTTCACAGCCACCTGGGGCCGCACGTGGCCGGCGGGCCACAGGGAGGACACCCGTGGGAGATGGAAGTACTCACGTGGTATCCTAATTGGCCCTCCTGGTTTCGTAAAAGCATTCCTTCTGAACACCAAACCAGCTTACTTTTGTGATGCCATTCGCACAACGAAATCGCCCTGAAGTCTGTAATTCCACCTCTGATGGACTCACACCAGGGGGCTGTACACTTCTAGGTATTCCCCCCTCAACTGTCCAGGTTCACAAATCCTTCGGTCATGAACCTGGGTCGCAGGTCTGCCCCCTGCCCCCTTCCAGTCTCCCACGGAGGAGAGGGGGAGAGAGTTCCCACAATAACAAAGTGGAGGAAGGGACTTGGCACGAGGCACCGCCTCTGCCCCATGAGATTCACTTTCCAGGCAACGAGCAGAAGCCACCGCGTTTACTGACTTCTGCAACCTGACTGGCTCCTTTGTTCAGCAGAGAGACCTCCGTCTGAAACCGTTGGTTGCGGCTGCTTTTAAAGCTGACCACAAGGAACGATGCGTTTTGCACCACGGCCCCGTGCAGACGTGGAACGGACAAGCATGTTGGACCGAACCACGTTCACGCCACCTGCATGCAGGGTGCTCTGACGTGTTTTCCACCGTTTCACGTTTCGACTACAAATGCCAGCGCAGGGTTCGTCGGACCGACTCTCGAACGCAGTCATGAGTTTGGGGACCCAAGTGTGAGAACCACCGCTTCACCCCGGATCCCAGACTGACCGGTGTGTGGGACAACTTGGCCGGCGTTCCTGACCTCGGCGCTCCCTTCCCCGAGCTGCCCCACTGTGCGCCAGCTAGCCCGCTTCGAAGGGACGTTTTCGCAAGGTGGCCGCGGCTCTACGGCCGTGCACTCACACCCCCGGGCCTCGCTCTTCCTCCACGGAAGCAAACACGCAGAAACCTCACTCGGGACAAAACCACGGAGGCTGAGGAAAGAGCTGGAGGACATCGCCAGGCCGAGGGTGCCTCCCGGCCGTGCAGAGCACCTGAGGACTCCCAGGCGGCCCTCCAGAAACCCCACCGCCGACTCTGGCTACGGGAAGTCTGCAGTTCAAGCAACGTTGTGAAAGCAGGCTTCCCGGCGCTCGGGGGTGGGGGGATCTTTTGGTGAGTGCTAGCAGGGAGCAGTGGCGGTGTTTTTAACCTTATAAAAGCGTCTGGCAAGTTTCGTGTGACACTCGGTGCTGAAGCTGCACCTGGCGTCCTGACCCCAGGGCCGGTCGGAGCAGGGAGGTGCTCAGCCGCTCAGGGTTCGCACGGATCCTCAGGTTCGCGGCTGTCGCTGTTTGGCACAACCTCGCGAAGCCGGGGACTGAAGGCACTCCGCCCCAGAACCTGCTCCTGGTCTAAAATACATCATCATCACCTTCTTAAAGTGCCTTTTCAGATCCCATTACACCTTCAAGTTAAAGCCAACATCCCTTTAAAGGAGAAAAACTATAAATTTTGTCCCTACAAAGAAAGGCTATTTTCCAAACAGATGGCCTCAGCGCGCAGGCCCTGCCGAGCAGAGCCTGTCAGAAAGGAGGCGCGAGCCCTCACAGTCGCCGGGGACCCTTCGCTGCCGAGGGGCGAGGTCACGCCAGGCCCGGCCGCGCTGCAGCCCAGGCGGAGGTTTATCTACGAGCGCGTGCGTCTCAGAAACGGAGCCTCCTGGAAACGCTCCCAGGCCCCGCCATCACTCCCTGTGCCGCGCTCAAGGGCGGCGGCTTTTCCCGACTCTGCACGGCTGGGCTTCCATCACCCTGAGCGATGGGGTGAGAGAACATTCGGGAACTGCAGCTTAGGTGGCAAAACGCGGGCGGCGTCACTTACGTAGAATACGACCGCGGTAGCTCTGCCCTTAACTCTTAATGCCCGGCAGCCCCTGTGACCCCCTTTGCTCTCCTGCTGCTACCGGGCAGGTGGGGAGACGGAAGCGGCTGCTAGGAAACAGAGCGGGTGGGGGGGGTGCCCGCTCTGGCCCCCACCCCTCTTCCAGGGGCCATGCCGGTGCAGCCCCTGGGGCCCCGCCCCACAAGGCCACGGAGGCCCTGCTCAGCGGCTCCTGCTCGCTGTCTGCCTGCCTCCTTCCGGCGTCGTGGGCAGGGGACCGGCGTTCAGTTAGAAGCGGAACGTACTCTATTCTTTTCCCTTTTTAAAGTCCCGGCTCCCAGACGCACCTCGTGCTGGAACACAGGACGCCGCGGCATGGAGCTTTGCCTGTGCCCCACGGCCCCCTCCACGCATCGGGCGGACCAGTGGTGCTGTCCTGAGCGGTGGGGCGCTGCTCTGCTTTGTACATTCACCACCGTCTCTGTCATGGAGGAGACTGAGCCCCATACCAGCACGGCCAAGAACCCCCCGCACTGTTTCTGTAGGGCCAAGCTCGTTGTCACAGCCCCAGAGAGCACAGAGTGAGGTCCTGAATGGGGACCTGGGGGTGACAACGTCTCCTTCTGGTTTTAAGGCGAGTGTTCAGCGACGGGGGGACAGTGTGCAGGGCTGTGAGGGCTGCGAGGGTCTCGTCGGCTGAAGCTACAGACGCCGCCTTCCAACGGCCGGCTGGGGCGGCTGTGAAAGCGAGGGTGTGTTTCTGAAGGTAGATTTCGCAATTCTAGGAAATGTGGAAATGAATGGAGACCGTGAGACGGTCGGAGTGCTTCCGTTTTCCTCTCGGGAGGCCCTGGTGTGAACCTTTGATCCTCAGTGACCAGACCCTTGGGGCACGGAGAGACCGGAGGGACAGACACACGGACCGCAGCCCAAGGGACAGCCGGGAAGCCCCAGTGCAGGACCCCTCACCTTGTGCTGCCAGTGGCCTGAGCCTCGCACGGAGCCGGCCCCATCTGTCCTGGCCACGACGGACCTGGACCAGCAACAGAGCCACTTGGAATCACAAAAGCCACGACACCCTCGCTGTGACATGCCCTCCTGGTTTTCCGTGACCCCCACGAGAGCAAGGTGCAAAGGCAGGGCCACACCTACCAGACACGCCGCCGTAGGTTGTCCGCTTCCCGGCGCCCACTGCCGGCCAGGGCGTGCCGTCGGCTCTGAGTCCCATTAGGCCGGAGACCGTGTTGGTGGCCGTGACACCATCCGCACCACCTGCAGAAAGCACACCGACGCTGACCTGCAGTTGTCAGAGGGACACCAGGGAACCCACTCGGACCCATGCAGCCCAGGAAAACACGCACCGCACCTCCTCACTGAGCACCCCTCACACCACCATCTGCAGCGGTTGAAAGAAGGCGGAGGGATTCGTCACAGAACATACACGGAGGACCCATGGACAAGGACGACGGGGCAGGGACTGACCGTGGGAGTGTGGGCTGGGCGGGGGGGGGGGGGGCAGCGGGACAACTGGAATAGCATAAACGATAATAGACTTAAACAAAAAAGTCTTCACTGATTTCACTTTCAATGATGCTTAAAAGGCTAGACATAAAAATTTTTACATTACCACCACTTCGTTTTTCCAACTATTATACAGATTTGTGGATGCCAAATGCCTTGTGTTCAGGGTTACTTTCCAGGCAGTTAGCACTATTTTTGCACATCAGGCTGCAGTTTGCAGGGACACTCACATGTGTGTGATTTGTAAAACCCTGCACTGACTGTGTGATGCATGGGTACGGCGGACATTCACCGAACACAAGTTCAAGGCAGTGGACTAGGCCTGACAAAATGTAATGGGAACTCGGAAGCAATCTCACATTGCAGAAGCTGGTATCTTATTTATTTTCATACTTTCTTAAAGGTCCAAAGGCTGTTGCTGGATTGTCACATCATTAGGCTCTTTGTTTCAGAGTCATTTGCTGTGACCGGTTTTGATTCGTAATTCCGTGTGTGACATTCATGCTCTTTTGTCCCCCAAACCAAAGTCTGGAGTCTGTTTATGAGCTTGAGTGGTAACCACGTGTGTCTGTGGGCGAAGACACACTTTAAACGGCTCTGCAATTCAGGTCTGTACTCGCGTAGCTGGGCAACGGGTGCGGGTCTAGAACACTTACCTTCCTTGGCGGCTCTTGCGATGCTCACGATATCAGTGACATTCGGGGTCAATTTGGCAAAAAAGGGAATGCGAACAGCTTCCCTAACCCAGCGGCAGATGTTCCGCACCAGGGCTGGATCCTGTTCAAGGGGATCAGGAAATTTAGAATGCGGTTAAGGGATGGCGATCAAAACGTGTACCCAAACCACCGCACAGCCGGAGGCGTGCAAGGCCGACCCGCCCGGGGCCACGAGCCCGCCCCACAACGCGCTTCTCAGTGCCACACCTGGACGGACTCCCTCGGGAGCTGCGGCGAACGCCCGGGAAGTGAACGGCAAGTTCCCAGCACAACCCTTTCCTGCCTCAGCGGAGCCTTTGGAACATAAAATCACAAAGAACCAAATGGAAGGCTGTGTTGCCTCCTTAGCAGGAATAAAACATAAACTTCCGGCGGCAAGTTTGGGAAGCATGACAGAGTTTCCAGTAACCGCCTGGGTTTAAGTGTAACAAAGAACACTTAAACCGCGGCCCCCAGGTGAATGCTGGGAATCTGCAGCCTGCCACGGTCACCGTTGGATCCTCCGTCTTGCTGACGTGTGCTCAGAGGAAACCCGTGCCCTCCCTGTCCATCCAATTACGGGATGTATTCCGTGCCAATACAGACTCGGCGTCGGGAACGTCAGCTCGCTTCTGTGACCGTTTCCAAGATCCGGGTGGCACTTTTCAACATTTGCCTACTTCAGAGAGCCGACCAAAATGGCAGTAATGAAGTGAATTCTCAAACGCTCAATTTTAAAAGCAAGGAGCAGACATTTTCCGGCACCTGCCCCCTGTGGTTTCTCAGGCTCCGGGGTCCCCATGGGACAGGTGTCACTGGTGTGTCTACTCACCTGTTCTGTCCATGGGAGGTAACTTAGCCGTGGTGATGTTCTTTGATTTCAACACACACAATAGCCCCTTTTTCATCTCTTTTAGTGCAAAATGTATTCTGACAGGTCCCGATGATGTGCTTTGATACATTACCATAAAATATGCAAGAGCAATTCATTATTGAATTTGGTAACATTAGCTTAGCAAGTTAAAATGTTTTTTGAATAAAAGAAAAACCCAGAAAATATAGAGCCATCTATTTAAACCAGGAAATGGCAGGCAAGTATATCGTTGGTAATTAATATTTTTATATGTCAGAAAGTTGCTCTTCGCATTTTAACCTTTCCAAGTCCCTTAAGATGAGCTCTCGAATGCCGTAACCTTTAGAAAGAACCTTCCCACTCGGGCGCAGGGTGTCTCGATCCGTCATCTCGTGTCCGCGGGCCGCGACGCTGCGCCGAGGGCGTTTCTGTCGACTGCTGTTGTCCCCATTCAGCAAAGCTAATAATTTTAACTAAACAGAACCTTGGGCTTTGCTTGTTCTCCTTTTCAGAGCAGTAATTTCTTCATGAAACAAAAAGCACTGAAGGAGCACCGTTTGGAACGCCGTGCAGGGTGCACAGCGGCGCATCGTGAGTAGTGAAATCCAGGGACCGGGCCTCCCAAATTCTGCCTCATGAAAGCGGAGCTCTGCCCCGGCCCGTGCGATGCTCCTGAAATATTCATGACCGCAGCATCGGCGCTGCGGAGGGAGCTGCGTCTTTGTGACTTTCATTTTTAAGTTACGAATTTCCATGGGACTTAGCCTGGAGATGACAGTCACGTTGGATGCTGTGAATTGCGCATCCTTTGTGGAATCTCTCTTTCAGGTGGAATTTGACAATAATTTGAAGATCACTTGCCTTGCCTACTACATGGCAGGCTGCCTGATAAGAGGTACTGAAACAAATTTAAAATCTTATCTGGTGCCTGCTGATTAGATACTAGTAGTCGAATACATGCTTCTCGGGGGCTTTCAACACCATTGACCACCACGTCTCCATAATTTATTTTGAACGCTTGCCACCCTTTTTACTTTTATTTTTCGGTTGGTTATCCCTGGTAGGATACTTGCAACGAGTGCCTTCCACCCGCTGCTTAACAATTTGGAGTTTCTCTCGAGCCTTTCACTTTTTTGGAGAAAGCGTGGTCCCTTGTTCATGGCGTCTACTGGATTCATCCCACCGCCTCTGTCTGACCGTCCTGTACTTCTGCGTGGTCACGGTGTCCAGATGCATTTTCCTCATCTGCACACCCAGCCAAACCAGCTGCTGACTAACCCTTCAACCCGGATGAAACACAATTCGACGACCTGGGAGTTTTTGAAGCAGTATCTGACCAACGTTGTTGTGAAAATCAGTGACTGTTCTGTAAGTTGCGAAGTTTCCCCTGACACGCACTCTAGGGAATATTCTGAAACAAGCAGCAACGTGGTCAGGCTAATCGCAGGATGAAATGAATGTGTATCCTGTGGGGAATTAAAGGAGAGACTGCAACTCTTCATACTTTCCTGGTGTCCTCATGCTTGGGGTAATAATATTCAAGATCTCAAAGAAATGTGTAGTGTTTCTGCACCCTGACCTCCTCATTCCTAGTGACAGCTTCCCATGAGGCTGCCTGCCTCACCAGCCGGTTTTTAGAATCTTATTGAAATGAGTGGAATTCAGACAATTCCTAATTCTCTCCCAAGTCTTCAGGATAGGAAACAACGGAACTCTCGGCTCTCGACAAATTCACACTTTAACAACCATCCACACCAGCAAAAAGCAACAAGTGGTGGTAGCCTGCTTCCCTATCTCCAGGCATAAAACACGGCCGGTACTAAAAAACACTCCCGTGTCCAAGGAGAAAAGGAGGAATGAAAACTTGGCACATTTTCAACTAGCTACTCACAGAGCCACACAGAGCCATCAGAGCACAGACCAGGGGTGTCACACTCATTGTCACTGGGGGCCACATCAGCCTCAGGTTGCCTTCAAAGGGCTGAATGCAATGTTAGGACTGTAGACACGTAACTACTCCTTAACCAGGAGTGAGGAGCTTGGCGCTGCCGCTGGGCGGAAACAAGGTGCTGGGCCGGATTCGGGCCGCGGGCCTTGCATTCCCCGCCTGTGGCTTAGACTATGTCTGGGGTTAAGGAAAACCCAAGCATACTTCGTGATAGATAAGGTCTAAAAGCATGGAATCCGAGACTTGTTTACAAATCTGGGATCCTTTTAAAGAAAAAATGGTGGCTAATCTCCCCAAAAAGAAGAGCTTAACAGCTTCAAGTGGCTCACCCACAAAAAGCCCGCCTGGTCACCAGGGGTGACTGTCTCGTCCCACAGCTGTTACCCACGCCCACGCTGACTCGAGGGGCAGTTAGTCCCAAGGCCACGGTGTGTGCGCACGCGTGCTCGTCTGTTCTTCCCTAAGACCTGCTACCCAGCTCGTCACTCATCGTGTCACCGAAGAACGAGCTGCGGCAACAGAATGCGGTTTTCTGCGTGACTGGACAGGCGGGGAAGCCCCAGAGCCCTTCGAGAACAGGGCAAGGGTCCTGGGGCTGAGGGTGGTCTTGAGGGGCTCCCTGGGGCGGGCGTGCCAGAGCAGCCCCGACAAACGGGAGGAAAGCGCGGAGACACACGCGGGGCTTCCGTGACCGCTGCGGCGAGGAGCGGCCCCGTGTCTGCCGGCAGTCCGGACGGTCTGGGACGGATTCCCAGGGGGCCACACCACGAGGACGACAGCGAGACCCGGACCGGGTAGAGCTGAGCAGACTCTCTGCTCCGCCGGCTCCCGCTCTCCAAAGCCGGTTGCCTTGGAAGCTTCATTTTTCTTCTGGGCCGTGCGTGAGACAACGATTTTTAATTCCGGGGACTCGCCTGTCTCCAGTCATCCGTGATGGGGGCTCTGCTGCGACCCACGCCCCCTGCCGTGTCTGCGGCCGGAGACGCGGCCCCTGCTGGAACGCAGCATTTCCCCCAGTTACCAGGGGCCTCACAGCTCACAAGGGAAAAAGCACCGGAGACCGAGACTGGGAATTTCTTGATAAGCTAAATTGCAAGTGAAAATTTTGACTTTAAGAAACATTTCTCTTCCATTTACCTGGTAATTTTCACTCTGTACAATTCTCTCAAAATGGCTTTCTTACAAGGTGGCATTTCAGTGACTGCACTGAAAAATTTTACCAGTTATAAAATGTTTCCACTAAGGAGCTGTGAAGCCTTAATTCACGTGGCCGGGCAGGAAGTGGCTGGCATTTTACGATGTCCTCTCTTCTGCTGGAGAGACCTGGGGTCCAGAAGATCAATCTGAGCACCTATTTCGACTTCTTAGTTTTCTTTCCCATTATCATGTCCCAAACCCTCATCTTCCTTAGCAAAATTGCTCCCTGAAGTGAAACTCAGGCATCACTTGTAAACCAGAGCTACAAAAGACTTCTCCGTTCTCTGTACCTGTCAGACTAGACGGAGCTTCCGAGGAACAGGCCAAGGGAGGCATTTTCCCTTCTGTGTCGATAAACTAGGACGGAAACAGGCTCCCGGCTCCAGGGAGCGACCCCTCCAGGTAGAATCCTTAGTCAACGCCAAGACTGTGCCCCGAGTGGGAGGTTAACATGGGTCCCCTGCCTAGGTTTCCTGACAAGCGTTCTCACAACATGCCCCGGCCAATGTGGCTCAGTGGGTTGGGCATCATTCTGCAAACCGGAAGGTCGTGGGTTCAAATTCTGGTCAGGGCACATGCCTACTGGGTCCCCAATTTTTCAAACCAATCAAAAAACTTCTGTATAAAGTGGCCTCTGAAGAAAGCCAGTTGCTGAGTCTCACGCTGGAAATTAAGAAAAAGTGAAAATGTTAAAAATTGATGTGTCTTAGAAAATAGAAGTGCTGGAGAGATTTGGTGGTGACTCAGTGCACCGTATGCTCTGCACGGGAAACGAGACAGAGTGGTGTTTAAAAATGTTCCAGCCAGGGCTCGATGCAGAATTCATGTTAATAGCCTTTAGTTCTGTTTCTATAGAATCATTAGCGGCCCATGGGGATCACTTAAATATTTCAGTTACACTTTACTGCTTTATGTGAGGAAAATGATATATTATAGTGATACTTAGGGATTAGAGAAAGTCTTGGGACACATGCCTCATTAACATCTAAGTCTCAGGGCTTGTCGGTTTCCTTTTCTCCTGTAATTTTTTGCAAATTTTTTCGGTGATGGCTAAAATTTGGCTCATCCAGCTTAGAGTTTTCTTACACGATACTGTTCAAATGAGAGCGTGCGGCCCAGAAACCGCGGACTTGGGATGCTTTGAGCAGCGCCGCCTCTCCAGATGCGCAAGTGCCAGCGTGGGCCGCGGGTGCAGCTGCAGCCTGGCGGCTGCGCACCGCGGCTGCGCACGGCGGCTGCGCACTCCTGCTGCCGGGTCGTTGTGGGACTCATTTACGAAAACTATGGCAGACGTCACGGGAGGCGTGACATGCGTGTGAAAAGAACACGGGGCGGGGTCAGCTCCCTGTCTCCTCTCCTGGCTCCGTCACTCACCAGCCACGAGACAGCACGAACGGCTGCGGAGCTCAGGGAGAGAAAAGGTCACTTCAGGCCGCAGTGAGCAGTGGAGGTATTGCAAGTGCACTCGCAGGAGAACCCGCCAACGACACGGCATGGGCAGAGGTGCCTGGCGACGGGGAGGCCTGGTGCATGCTGGGAGGGCGCGTGTGGGAGCCGTACCAGGCGGTGCTGGGGAGGGCTGGGTAAGGCGGGCAGGCTGCCCGCCCCTGTGCACTGCCCCTAGAGGGCGCACTTCCTGCATCTTACCCCGCGTCCTCAGGGAAGCTGGCAGGCACCATGGGCTGCGCACGGCCAGCTTCAGTAGAGGCCGCTTCCCCAATGTCATTACAAGAGGCTGGTCACACAGAAGCAGGCCTCCCCTCTCCTTTCCACGGAGGCAGAGTATCGAGTCAAACTGCTCATCATGCTTCACCTTAACTGTTCTCACCAAAGGCTGTGCAGCAGAATCACACGTGCACACTCACATACACACATGCACACATATGAAGATGCCTGGGACCTGGATTCCCAGGGACAAGGGTCCGAGGACTTCTGAAAAAGAGCTTCCCGGGCAATGAGGATCCTCAAAAATTATTGCGGGAGAACTTTCAGCTCATATCCTCTTTCTTAGCAATTCTTTAAAATAAGGGAGGAAGACAAGCTACCTGTTCGTATGGCGGCACCCCTGTTTCTGGTTGGGATAACCACGTTTCTCCCTGAAGCAACAAAATGCACCACCATGTGGCCTCCATGGCAGAGGTGCCAGAACCCCGGAGGACGGCGGCTCTGGTTACCGCAGAGCTCACTTGGTGGGTCCCGGAGTCCTCCGCATTAATTGCCTCGTCCACTTGGCCGATGGACACATGGGACCCATGGTAACTCCGAATCCCGTATACTTGGCAATAACCCCGCAAAGCACAGCAGCGCGGCCGTGGCATAGCCTGAAAGGGGTCCCCACGCCTTTTCAAGACAGAGGCACTTCACTCACTTCTCTCCCTCTACTTTTCTTGGTTCTTCCACCCGCCCACCTCCATCCCAGGATCTGAGCAGACACAGACCTCCTCCTCCCTTGAACTTGAACCCCGTGGGCTATTTTCTTGTCCCCAGGTCTGCTGTCCTGTCCTCCACCTCATTCTCTTGTCTCTCTTCAGAGTAACTCATTTCATACATTTCAGTCAGGAAGTTGTAAACACCTTAATGATTTTTCCTCGTAAAGAGTATTCGTGTCTTTAAGAAGAGAACTCCAGAAAACCACCCTTCAACCATGTCTCCACCCCCAAGAATGGCTCAGTCTCGGGGGGCGGTCCAGACCGCACAGCACAGCAGCCGAGAGGACGCACGGGAACAAGGAAGCTGTTCGGGACTGTCTCTGGGAGCAGACCTTGGGGGCTCTTCAAGGCCTGACCGGGGCCGGGCAGACGCAGTTTCGGAGAGCCCAAATCAATTTTGGAAATCTTGCGAGACTGTTTTAAAAATAATTACAGGAATTGTTTAAAGAGCTAAGGATACTGAAGCCCCCAGTAATGAAACCCAACGGTGTTTGTGTAGGAGCTCGATCAGCGTAAAACGAGCATGCCAGCATCTCTCAATGCCAAGGAAGGAGAGTTAAACCAGGAGGCAGGAAGTCTGAGTTCTAGTCCTGATCTTCGAACGAGATAAAAACAGACCAGAAAAGGGAGGAAAGAATTGCTCGGAGAGATGGCAGGCAAACGAGGAAAGTGCACTTTTGAGAAGACAGGAAAGCATTCTGAGAAGAGGCTGGAAGGAGACCAAGTCCCGTGGAAGGTGTGAGAAGGGGGAAGAGTGCGGCAGAGCCGCTGGTGACGGCTGACAGTGCTCAGGGGAGCGGCGGGGCGAACGGAGGAGGTGAGGCCTACTCTCCAGACCCCGGGGAAGGGAGAGGGGGCGTGGGCAGGCGCGCTGAGAGGGTGGGGAGACTGGAGCAGGGCTCACCCCCGGGTTCTCGCCATGCACGCAGGAGAGTGGGGAGGGGCTGGGAAGAGCGAGTCATGGAAGCTGTCGAAGATGGGGAAGCCAGTGAGACAGTGCAGCAGACCAGGCTGGGCACAAGTGTGGAGCAGAGAGGTGCGTTCTGGGAAGGAGGGGGGACCTTCTGTGGATGCCGAGCTTCCAAGACAGTGCTGACTAGACAGAAATATTGCAGGGGTGTCAACCAGTGAGGAGGCGGGACACGTCAGGGCTGTCCCTGCTGTACTCCCTGCGGGAAGGCAAGTCTGCACCGGCCTGACCCCGCCCCCCAGCACACACACAGCCGATCTGCGCTACAATGTATCCATCCCGCGAGGCCTCCCAGTGCTCTAGACGGGGATGCTGGAAAGACACCTTAGCTGATGGGCTGAACTGCTGAGTCTTTAGCTAAAAAAGCTACTAAGGCCGGTCTAAATGGAAGAATCACGACTTGACACTTTTGTGTGTGTGTGTGCATGTGTTTTTTTTTCAAAACTCACAGGAAGCCGAGTAGGATTTGAAAGGAGCTGCACTGCCAGTGACGTCTGGCAGGAGAGCGTGGGATTGCTTAATAGCTAGGCAACCACTTTACTGTGCCAACAGGCTTGGTTCCGTGGACCCGGGGCAGGGGCTGTCCCCCAGCCGCCCAGCCTGTGCTGCGGCACCAGGCTGGCTACAGGAAGGGCTCCGCCTTCCTCATGGGGAGGGGGTCACCACCGCCCTGGCAAGCAGATGTGATCGCTGCTTCATGCCACTGACACCCACCCCCTTGGCTGCCTGGGTGGTTCTCTCATGATCACTCACTACGTATGTCTGTGACTGTGTGGTCCCAGCGTCACAGGATTTTGTCGGTGAGGCAGCAGGGCATTATAATCCCATTATTTTGACCCACCATTTTTAACCCCGAAGACAGGCTGGCTGAGACCCTGGGAAAATTAGATTGGGAAGAAGTAACCTGAACGAAGCACGGACGAGGGTGAAGAATCCTGCAGCAGCAAACCTTTACTCAGCCCTGATGTCAGCCTGGAAAACCGGAAGTGAACATATTCCCAGCATTCCAAGTGGACGCTGGAAGGATAGGAAGGTGTCAGCGTCAGGCAGCAGCCACACGAGCCAGCTCGTGCCCCCGAAGCTCTGAGTGCCCCGAGACGACAGCAGCGGGCAGCCCCACAGACCCCGGGCGGGCCGAGAAGAGCCCAGCTGCCAACACCGCACAGGTCCCGGGGAGGCCATGTCATCGTGCCAGGCGGACAGCCCCGGCGGACACAGGTGTCCGAAGCCTGGGAGGACCTGGCTTTTCCCCATCTGCACTGGGAGAGCCCCGGGGCCTGGATCACACCCTCCACAGGGGCGGCAGGCTTCCCGCCTGTCACCAGCTCATGAGACAGAGCCACCCACAACCTCCCAGGTTACCGCCGCTCAGCAGAGCCTCCCACCCTGGCCTGTGCTGCTGCGGCCGGACCACCCTGGCTGGGGGTGGGGGAAAAAGCAGTCCTGGTCCATGCACCCAGCGGCTTGTGGGAAGGAAGTCAAGTTCCTCAGGGAGGTTCTATTAAAGAAGAACTCATGGACGGGATGGGGGGAACATCAATTTAAGGGTAATGAGAATTCTCAAGGAGATGCAATTAGAAAGTGAAAATAATAATTAATTGAACGGACAATAATGATTTTCCACGTTCTAAAATCAAATAGAGGAACCAACAAAGAGAGTAGCCACTGCTGAGAACTGAATTAGTTGCCTGGATAATAAAATGAAAGTAGGGGGTGGAGTCAGCAATGAAGTAAAAGATTTAGCGAAGAGGAGCTCCAGATGGGGAAAAATGAGCATGGAATTAAAGAGATAATCAAGGAAATAACAGAACAAAATTCCCCCAGTTGAAGAGGGCCCCTGCCTTCTGACCGGGTGGGCTCACCGAGACCCAGACAGGATTAATTTTACAAAGAGCCACACACCTGGACACGATCAGGGGACGTGTCTGACCTCGGATGCTAATGAAAACAGTCTTCCTCTCACCAGGAACAAAAAATAGTTTTCTTACAAGAGAGAGATTATCTGGCTCTGCTAGGAGTGGAAAGGGGTTCTGACCCAGGCCGCGGGCCCACTAGCAGAGCGCCCCGGGGTTCGGGGACAGCGCGGAGGTCTGTGACCTCCCAGAGCGCACAGCCCTGCCTCTGGTCTGCAGAGCCCGCCCCGGGAGGTTCTCCCAACCTCGCAAAAATCCAATCAGAAGCGAACCTCTTCTTCCCAAGGATTGGGCGGGGGGGGGGGGGGGCAGTACAATAAGCGGTGTTGCTGCAACCTGCTTTAATCGATACGGTGACAATTCTGTAACCGAGGCGTGGAATAGGAGTTATAAGATACGGTTCTTAAAGTTAAACATATATAATTTCATATTTGAATATATATATATTTAATGAAAAATGCAACTAAACATTTTCAGCTACTAGCAAAAGCCAAGAACTGTGGAGAAAAGGAAGCAGAGGGAAGAAGAAAGGCAGGCGTCTTGAGAGCCCCCGAAAGGAGAGGAGGAGGGGCGTGAGGGCGCAGCCCAGGCTGTCCTGAAGAGCCCTCATCGGTACTGAACTCGATGTACTCGGCGAGAAATATTGTTTCGCATGTCATCGTGATCCGAACAAGAGTTCCACAGTGCGTGAGAAAAAGGGTTTTCAGGAGCAGCTCTAAAGGCTGTTGGACAAAACCAAGGGGCGGTGGAGTCGGGGGAGGGAGGTGAATGCAGACAACTGGACTTGAACGACGGTAATTTAAAAAAAAAAAGAAAAAGAAAAACCCTAACAAAGTAAGGATAGTGAACACAAAAAATACATAATAATAAATCAAATGGAACAATTACCACTACAGGTTGAGTAGGCTGAATTTGTTATCAAAATAAAAAAAAAATCACAATTTGGTTAAAAATCAGGTGAAATAGCTAACATTGAAGCACAGGAATGGCAATGTGAGCGAGGAGCGGAAACCCAGACCCAAACCACCGACGACGAGAAGCGGTGACATTGCGGAACGGCAGCAGGCGGGACTCTGGAAACGACAGCAGGCAAACAAGGCGAGGTGCGCAACGGGACTCCAGGGGTCAGGTTTTCGGCACGATGCTTTAGCATGTAACTCTGTGCGGCAAGTGGGAACACGCATGAAAACAATGATGGCAGAAACTTTACTGTCTGTGTCTTAGAGTTCGACCGACCGGCCAGGAAAATTAAGCAAGGATGGAGATAATATGAATGATATAATTAACACGCCTGACTTAATAGACAGTTGCGGAACTACCCAATCCACGTAGCACTTTGCCTTACACACCCGTGTGAATATACCGGACACATGAATGGCACACGCGGGGACACCCCGGGCACGGAAGAACGTCTCGGCAGCTTCCCCACGAACGGTGGTTCTATTCGCTGGGCTCTCCGACCACACTCCCATAACCCACCAGCTGCGCGCCTGTTGGTAGGAGAGTGTCAATACGGCGGAGCAACCGACAGAGGTTAGGTCAGCGGATGAGGGGGTGCTGAGGGCTTGGGTCCTCGTCCCTACTGCCCCCCCCATTACCTGGGTAACCATCCCTGTGCTGCGGCCTTATCTGGTTTAAACTAGTCTGTCTTCCCTGCACGTTTTCATCCAAAACGAGGCCAGAGAACTCAAGGCTGTCTCTTCCTTTGTCTCCACCTGTGCGTTCAGACACACACATTGAGTTCGTACACACACCTCCTTTCATTCACGTCACGTCGCGCTGCAAAGACCGTAGACTAACGCAGATACCCTCCGATCGCCAATCGCAGGCATGCAGCTTGACAAGCAAGTTCTCCCCGTGGACTGCCCTTCTCCACGGCGGTGTCGTTTACCAAGAAGATCAGAGTCTAGGGTACACTCAGGGACCATGGACGTCTCAGGTTCCAAATTCTTGCCCGGAACACGGGATGGAGGGGAACATTTTCAGTTCCCTGGCTTAGCACTGGAAAAGGTGACGTGTCCCCTGAAGACGTTTTCGTCTTACCGCCTTTCTCCCCCGATGAAGACCGCCCCTTCCTCTCTGTCCCTGTCACCAGTGTGGTAGCAGTGTGACGAGCGTCTGCAGAACTAGGTCTTCTGCAGACGGAGACTGACGATCAGGGTGGTGGTGAGGGGTGCCACCGACTTGGAATTCAATGATGTCAGCCAAGGGGGCATTGACACCGGTCACTGGGGGGCATTGGCACCAGACCCCTGCACCTGCTGCAAGTCAGGGGTGACCCCCCACACCCTGCAGAGCTGGCTCCCTGGCACGCCACTGTATGTTCTGGCTGGACGCCGTCTGGAAGCGCATGCCCGCATGGGAAGGAACCAAGTGGAAGAAGGCCCAGTAGAAGCTATGTTCCTCTTCAGCGAGGTTATTTCTGAGAAGGATAATTGTTTAGAAAAACTAATGGAGTCCTTAAACTAGCACTTTGGGGAAGTGCTAAGTCTGAGAAATTGTCTTATAAAATTATAAGCTGGGGAAAAAATAGTCCCCTTGCTTAAGGTAACTTTAAGCAGCTGATCTTGTCTCTGTTCCTCTTTTTAATCTCCCATGTTCTTGTAGTATTGAATTTTTGTAGCTTCTACTTCTAAGAACAACTAATTTAATTTTTCAAAGGATGGCTGGAATGGCATCTCAGCGAGGAAGAATTTTTCATGTTATGCCTTAATAAAACTTGGAGGCCTGTTATTATTTTATGGGGGAAAATGGCCCAAGTCTCTTCCTTCTGATAAAGCGCCGAAACATTCTCATTACTTCACATGACTTCACAAGGATGAGCAGAAGTGGACTTCGGTTCTACGTGGAATTCATCAATGTCTAGATGGTTATGACCGGCATTAGGTTCAGAATTGGGAAATATGTTTATCAAAGCCACGCATGAGAACATGAACTAGACTCCCTTCATTTGCATCCACAAGATGTCCACAGCAATAAGGAAGTTAAAGGCAAGGTCAGACAGGCCTCGAGAGCTGAACTTGATGAATGGGCAGGCGGCTGAAGACGGTTTATGTGGGGACCCGAAGGCCTGATAAGAGGGCCGCCAGGGGCGGTCGGAGCTCCGGCTCTTGGGCTTTAGGGCTGTTTCTATTCAATGGCTTTGCAGCTTCTGCCCCGGCCAGTTAATGAAGGGGCTGATCATCAGTCTCCCCACCCCTCTGAGAAGGACAATTCAATTTACTTTTATGACCGAGTCCAGGTTTTGATGTCTGGGGGAAGTCTGCTACCTCTCCTGTGTTTGACTTACAGTTCTAGGTATTTTTTAAAAATGCTTTTAAGACAAAAAAATTAAAATAAAGCTTATAAAAGCCCGAGAATCGGTGCATTTCCCCCATGTTACAAAGGTCTTCTGAGCTGTGTGTGTGTGTGCATGTGTGTGCGTGTGCACACGTGTGTTCAATCATTCTTCTACGGACTGAGAAGGGCCTGGTCTGGATGTGACAGGTCAGGTAGGATGGTGGCAACTACCATTCACAGCTATTGATTTCAACGTGACATTAAAGGCCCCAAATTCAACCATTATTGCCTTCAATTGTCACAAACAAAGGTTAATAACAGTGAGTTTGGATCGAAGGGATCAAGTACAGATTGCTGACTGAAATTAGCACTTTGTGTTCCTCCGAGTCGCACATCCGCGGGAGACGCTGGTGCCCCCAGGTGAGGGAAGGGTCACCAGCATCTTCCAAATGCACCGATCTCCCCCTAAGGTATTGCAGGAAGCGCAGAAGAGGGAAACGTGGCTTCCTACGAAGTCATGCCAGTTAATGCAATCAATAATTTAAAAATATATTCTCCTTGCACGGAGTAAGAACATTTTGTTCTGAGGTCTCCTTGGCAGCAAGGTGATGGCTGTCACAACTGTGACAAGTGACCTGTGGCAGGGTTAGGCAGTATCTCAGCCCCTTGGTTCATGCCGAGGTTACCAGCGGGAGGGGAGAGGTTTGATCAGGTTTATGTCTTCATGAGGAATTTTAAAGGGAAGCACGAACCTTCCCTGACGTGCGAGGGCAGAAGCGGCAGATGGCTTGCTCTCACAGGCAGAGGTCAAAGGACAGAATCCCTCTCCTGCAATAAACAGCAGGAAACAGCTGGCAAGATATTATACATCTTCACAAAAACACTGGCAAATTTTTAAAAACCCCAAGTCTTTCCAACTTCACTTGTTATTGTCATGCTTTATGCCTACTAACCCTACAGTTTAAGGTGAATGGTCTCATGGACTGTGCCCACTGTGAAGGTTTTAACGAGCACCTTATTTTTTTAAAATTACTCCAGCGATGTTAATTATTACTGATTGAAACTACACTGTTGAGTATTTTCAGAGCACAATCAAATCATGCTTCCCAGTGGATGGAGACCAGCCATTTCCGGAGCACCACGTAGCAAGGCATCCCGGACCAGGTCACTGGGTTCAGGGTAGGTTATTACGGACCATTATTTCCTAGGAAAACTAGTGAGACTCTGCCCAGAAGCTAACTGGTGCGCGTCAGTCACCACTGTGCGGAAGTCTGGGAACGGGGCAACGTTCCCGAATCAACCGCTTTGTTCTTCGAGCAGACGGACCCGCATCCGGGCCTGGTTTAGGGCCACAGCGTAGGTTTCCACAGCTCGATGGCGTGACGGTAGGGGGAGTATCTCACGTCCTCCGTGCTCGCACAGAAAAATGCCCTTTTAAAACCTGCCTTACCGAGCTAGCTACACTTCAAAACACACAAGAATTAACAGTTGTTCCAATACAGATACTTGGATACAGTAAGAAATAAAATTTTGCCTTTCCCCAAACCTAAGCTTTTAACTGCTGGGAGCAACGGTTTGCATTCTTTTCGTGTTTTACTGTCTATTTATTACACAGACACAGCTACACATACTCATATGTTGTTAGCAAAGATTGTTTGCTTTGTGCTCTCTGTTACATGCTTATGTATGTACACACACCCCACGCACATTAATGCATGTGAGACTCGTTCCCTACTTTTCCCAGTCGAGACACAAAGGGGCGGAGCACCTGCTGTACGGATGGGCCGTAATTGGCTCAAACATCTCCGAAACGTGAACGTTCGAGTTGCTTCCAGCTTTTGTGTTGCTTTTGTGTTTACTGGGCTGCACTGAAGCCCAGTAAACACGTCTGTGCGATTGGCTGACGTTTTCATAGGACGGACCCCTAGAAGTGGATACTGAGCCCCAAAGTTCATGCCCTGAATCGACCTGGATTTCGCAGCCCCACGCTGGCAGCAGCGCAGAGGGTCTCACTCCTGGCCAGGCCCCTTGGGGGCAGGCGGTACCTGAACTGCCTCTTCGTGTTTTCATTGGGTTGCCTTTTTCTTATCAATTGGCCGGGAGTCGTTTTGCCTGATGTGCTTCCTCCCTGCTGACACGGGTCACGCATGCTCACTGCAGAAAATATGTCCAGGCAAAGACAAGACGGATGCCGTCCGCGCCGCTGCTCCCACGCAGAGACGCTATTTGGGGCAGAGTCTCGTTAGCGGCAACGACGATGAGATAAAACCATTCCATTCCCTCTGCTCAGGCACCTCTTCTCCTAACAGCAGAGCCTGGGCATCTCTCTAGACGCGGAAAACCTCCTCCATGAACTGTGGTTTTCAAACTCGAATTGGTGCGGAACAAAAATAAGACTATACCGAAATCCTCTCCTTGGGTGAAATTTCATTCTAAAAACTCCAAATAAAAAGCTGCGTCGAAGCAGAGCTGCTGGGCCAGCTTGCTCTGCGACCCCCTGCACCCTGAGGACGGTGGGAACGTCAGGGGAAAAGCCACAGGCCCCTCACCTGCAGCTGTGCGGGGACAGGCTCTCCTTCCCGAATGGGTCACCTGTGTGTCTGGGCTCCTGACCCCTGTCCGGGAGGAGCGCGACTATTAACCCCATGTCATGGAGGAGGGCGTGGACTACGGCCCCATGCTTTCTGTGAGGGCACACACAGCGTGCACAGACCCTGCCTCCGGGGACCCAGTGCAGGACCCTCGCTCTCTGGCCCTGGGTGGCCTGCCCTCCGGGGCACAAGGACCGCGAGCAGCTCTCCTGCAGGCACACTGTGTGTCTTTAAAACGTTTTCCCCAACACACTGCAGGTATTTTAAAATAAGTCGTGCCCCCCATTTAAGTAAACAAAAAAGAATACTTATGAAATGCTTTTTTTAAAATATAAAACATTTGTGCTTCTCACTTTTCCTTTCTAAATTTGGAAAAACAAATTTTGTTGCCATTTATAACACGTACGTGTCCTCCCATTTTCTTTCTCTTCTTTACTGAACCTATTGGGGTGACACTGGTTAACACAGTTTTCCAGGCTGCAGGGGGTGCAGTTCTACAGCACATGGTCTGCACAGTGCACTGCGTGTTCACTGCCCCAGCGCGAGGCGCCTCCCTTCCCCAGCCCCCCCCCCTTCCCCTCTGGCAACCACAGTCCATCCCTTTGCTTTTCAAAAATGGTTTCACCACGTACATTTACGTCCCTAAAACACATAACTTAACGTCAAATGCTTTTACATAATCTACACATGGAATAGTCGTCTGACTTGTTCTCCTGAACCTCCCACTTTTATTTCAACGTTCTCCTTACAGGGTTCAGCCAGGCTTTGCACGCGGTTTCACATCACTCACTTTTACTGCTATGTGGGGCTCCAGTGCTTCGTTCCACGGCTTCCTCTATCTTCCACTGTAGCTGGACGTTGGTTGTCCATCGCTTTTGTGTTACTGCTGTCCTTCGGCCCATTTTTCTGCTGGATCACCTTGCTTTTTCTTACTCTGAAGAAATGTATACACGCGGAATATTACACCTGTCAGTTTTTTGCAGGACAGATGTTTATTTCCACTTTACAGCTTGTCTTTTTACTCTCGTCAGGGCACCCGTTGATAGGGCTCTCTTAGGATGTGTGCCTTTTCTACCTTAGGGAACGCTTCCCCAGCGCGAGGTCCGCCGCGCGAACGCCCATGTTGTTTTCTAGACGTTCGCGGTGACGCCTGGGACGTCTCGGTCCTTGATGACTTGTGGGTGATTCTGGGTAGAGGTGACCATTGTCCGAGCATGTTTCTGCACCGGCTGGCCAGGACGGCTCAGGTCAGTGAAGTTTCCCTCCATGCCTGTGGCTTTGTATGATTTCTCCGTTCTGCAGCTCTGCACAAAACATCTAAAACTGTGTCAGCACCCCTATCTTAAGGGCCGCAGCTTCATAAGAATTCTTGATAGTGACTGAAGCCAACTCCGTATATGCCAGGTTCTGAGAACAGCGACTCACACAGAAAAAAGTGCTATATAAATCTTTTCTACTGCCACTACTATTATTATAACCATTGAATGCCTTGAATACTTTGCTCTTTTGATTAACCATATAGTTCTGCTGGGATTTTGATTGGGCTTGCAGTGAATCTCGTGCTTAATGTGGAAAAAACGAAAATCTTATTGTCGTAACATGTAATTCCTAAACTGGATGTTTTCCATTTTTTATATTTTTAAAATGACCATAAAAATTATAAAATTTTTACGTAATAACTGTACACGTTTTGTTAGATTACATCTTATTTATGTTTTTAATGCAAAATAGTTTTTTTTAATTTATTTCAAACTTGGTGAATAGAAATGAAATTGATGTTTGCATGTTGGTATTTTCCTTAGAAGTTTTTCTAATTAATTCTAATCACTGATCAGTGGGTTATTTTATATGTCATTCTAGATTACTAAAAGATATGTGAATAATTTATTTGTCCAGTCCTTATATATTTTTATTTTATACTTTCATTTTACTTCAAATTTATTTTTCTTGCTGAATTGCCCTTGAATACCCAGCACAATGAAGAACAGTTTTGCAAAGAGCTGGCATCCTAATTCCTGTCTGATCTTTAAAAAAGTAAAAACCAAGAAGCTCACTGCATTTCACCATTAAATTTGATATTTGCTACAGCTGTTTAATTGCTTTAAGAAAATTCCTTCCTATTCATAGTTTTCAAAGATTTTTTTAAAACTTAGGAAGAGCTGTTGAATTTGATCTAACGTTATTTTCTATATCTACTGAGATGATCATACGGGTTTTTCCTTTATTTTTTACCTGTTGATGTGATGGTTTATATTAAGCAAAGTTTGGGGAGGAGGGTCGAACCAACCTTGCTTCACCGAGTCCCACGTGGTCGCGCCGGTCACCGTGATCCACGCCGACCGCCACGTGTTGATGTGTTCTTGGGTGTTTTGTGTCGATGTTCGTGAGTGAGATCGCCTGCGGTTTGCTTTCTCCCACGGACCTCTCAGCAGCGAGGTTACGCCTGCCCCATGTGATGAGCACTGGCTGGTTTTAAAGCCGGGTTCGCAGGCCCACCTTTTTTCTGTGCAGTGACCTGGGTGTGGGTCAGCCATTCCACAGTTAACACGGAAATCCGGACTCTTTCCGACTAATTGGGCTTCAAACAGCCTTCGCTTGGGCAATGCATTCATGGCTGTTAAGGACGCATTTCCACAATTAAGGATTTTGAAAAAATCCTTGCCAAGAGGATGTTTTCCATCAACAAACAGAAGCAAAATTAAATGCCCGATTAACAAACATAATGTCCTCTTTAATAATTCTCAGCACTCTGCTAATTCTGCTAATATTAGTGTGCTATCTACAATTATTTGCTTTTGTTTCATGTTTTGAATAATTGAATTAAAAGTCTGACAAAGCCATAACAAGGGATTAAATGTTGTCGAACTGGAATTTGAAATAAAAACATAAGCTCCTGGGGAGCATTTATTAAAAACCCTACAAAACCGTTTCAAGGATGTGAGAGTGTTGGCGTCTACAAAGTAAACAGCTCACTGCTTAGTCAAATCACCCTGCTTCCGATTTTGTACCCATGTCCTGTGAGGGAGGATAAATAAAAACGTGTGAAACTAAGAGACGTTCCTGCCCAGCAGACCGTTTGGGAGGGGCCCTGAGCGCCCCCTCTGGCCTGCACCCAGGAGCAGCGACGACGTGCCTGCGTTTCCCCGTGTCCTGAGGAAACCATGGTGTCGCCGGGGCCCCGCACAGCGGACGGGCCTGGAGGGCTCACCCACCGCGGCCGATCCCCTGGCCTTTACCCGGACGCTATGGGTGTGTTGGGCAACGGGACAGGTATGAGAAGGATGGGACGTGCGCCCGGCCCTTGGACGGCGTTCACTCCGGCATCAGAGCTAGGACGGGAGTTGCTTCCATGCGAAAACGACTCGCCCGCGGTTGGTGGGCAGCAGGGAGACGACGCTGCAGGGCGAGGCGGACACGGGTCCGGAGGTTACCTCCGTACGATGTGAACCCCGTGTAGACACGGCGCTGCTGCACCAGACTTAGGGAAGAAGGGAGCTGCAGCGAGGAAAGCACCTGTTCTTACAGCGAGATTGAAAGCCGGTGACCGACGCCTGGCTTGTCCTACAGGAGGCGCAAGGAACAGGGGTCACGGGCAGTCAGAGCCCGGCCCGAGGCCCCGCTTGGCCGTCCACGGGCTGCAGACTTTGGACAAATTGCTCAGCCTTTTCACGCTTCTGTTTAATTATCTCCCCAAGTAGGAAAAATAGTAGTATTAGCTCAGAGGGTTGTTTGGGAATTAAATCATATAATCGACCTGAAATGGTAACCCCTTTCCCAGCGTACAATACACCAGGAGTCTCTTTTTTTAGATTAAACAAAACAAAAAAAAAAAAGACAGCTGCTAGTTGTTAGTGATACGAGCCAATCCTGCAAGTTTTTACCAAAAAGGGAATGATGACGCTGAGAGAATCAGAAAACGTGGGGCAGAGCCGAACAAGAAAAATAGTAGCTAAGCAGGAAGAGAAGAAAAACATCAGTAAAGAAACAGAAGACAGAAAGATGAGAAAGAAATGTAGCCTGCTGAGGTAAAAGACACCTCAGGCGTGTGAGCGCTCTCCGTGAGGGCTGGAGGAGGGGTGAGCATGGGGGGAAGGCGTGAGCAGAGGGGGGTGGAGAAAGCGATGAGGAATTGAATGTTCCTTTTTAACTCAGTAAAATTACGCTTCACTGCAACACAGGCGGCTGTGTCGGTGAGGGGAAGGATTCACCTACTCACGTCATAGGATTTAGTCCAAAATGCCTGACTTGGAAGCTTCCTCATGGATTTAAAAATATAATCTAGCCTTCCCAATTTACCTACTTTCTCTCTCATGCTCAGAATTTACACCGAAATGGGGGTGCCCATAACGATTTTATACGGACTTATCCATGTACAAGACTGGACAGCTTTGCAGCCGAGCTTCCCACTGGATACATCCGAGGCGATCTGAAAGTTTTGAGCTCAGGGGTCGGTGAAACGCATTAACCCCTAAGTTCACAGCTTATTTTTGGAGAGGAGGCTTTCAAAGCTGGCAGACTCTGCACAAGAGCCTCACCAGCCAAGACACAGGGAGAGCGGAGCTTTGATTATTAAGGACGTCGGAGGCCATGGCACCGGGAGAGAGGTCAAACCATGCGATGTAATGGTTCGGGATTGTTTCTCGTACTGATTTTGAAATATCACTTATGTGTTCGTGTCACACGTGGAATCTGGTTGATAAATGTGTAATGGAAGGTTCACAAGAGACTGATAACGCTGACTTTTAAAAGTCGGGGCACGTCTCAAAGGCGTGCAATGCAGGCGCACAGTGGGGCCGGTGAGTGACGAAACTCTCGGAGCACACACATCAGGTCTGGCCTGCTTGGTGGCCTTGGCCCTAAAAGCCCTGCCCTTTTAGGAACGAGCCTGTGTGTGGTTTCCTGAACTTCTCATCCCCAATCCCGTCACCAAAAATAGCCCCCTGTTTCACCCTTACAGGGTCCTCCTTCCCACCTGCACTGATTCTCTTCTGGTCCAGGAGCTCCTTTCACTTTTACGACCATCTTCACAGCCTTAGCCTCTGCCCCTCCCTCTTCACCCCCCCGGCCCCAGCTGGGAGGAAAGTCATCCCCAATGGGAGGCAGCGGTAGCTGAGACTGTCTCCTAAGCATCTTGCTGCCTCTGGAGGCTGCCAGGGCCCCCCACGCGTTCTCCTGGGCATATGGAGGGAACCACACCGCACACTGGGGCACTGACTCCGAAGGTCCAGCCGGTAAAAACAACGTAAGAGAAGATGCCTGGCATTTGCAAAATGATGGTAAAGGGACCAGTGTGTCTTTTAAAAAAGGAGGAAAACTGCTACAGAAGAAAGTTGAAGGGCAGATTTCGAAGTGGCAAGAGAAGAAGAAACATCCCAGAATGACGAACGCGCACAGCTGGGGACCCGGAGACACTGGGGCGAGGAGAGAGCAAAGGCACCACGGGAACCAGCGCAGATACAGCGGAGCGTTTTGGTGGCAGAAAACATAGACTAACTTGTCTGAGCAAGTATAGCAGTTTTTATTTAAAATAGCAACCCTAACAAAAATAAAAACAGCAATCACTCTGAAATAGAATAAAGTAAAAAAAAAAAAAAAAAAAAAAAAAAAAAAAAAAAAAAAAAAAAAAAAAAAAAAAAAAAAAAAAAAAAAAAAAAAAAAAAAAAAAAAAAAAAACTAGAGAAAGAAAACATAAAAAACACAATAGGAACAGAAACAAAATCAAAAGTGATTCAGGAGAAACAGGACCCAAACAGAGTAAGTTTATAAAAAGAAAAAAGGGCTGAGCCAGTAAAACCAAAGAAAAACATTCGAAGGGAAAAAGGTGTTCAATGCTGTGAGAGGAAGAGTTTAGTCACGGCTTTTGATTTAATTCACCGATATTTATCAAGTATGCACGCTAATACAATTAAACCAGCTACCTGCAAACATGAACCCGCAGTCCCGTCGGCGGTGGGGTTTGTTGGCAGCAGCAGCGCAGAAGTGGGACCAGAGAGCCTGGCATGGTCTTGGGTGTCTCCTGCCAAGGAGATTTGCGCTTTCTCATCCAACGCAGTGAATTTAGGCAGAGAAACACATTCTCTGCAAACAAATCTAAATCACAAATAGCAGCGCTCGGTCTGAAGGCATCACAGGGGAGAAAATGGGTAAGGCGGGAAGACGGTGACGATGCCGCAGAAGGAGGGGAAAGCCTGGGCGCAGGGGCCGGCCAACTGAAGACCGGAAGAGGCAGGACAGAACCGACGGTGCCCAGTGTCCCGAGCGCCCACACCATTCCCGCCACGTGAGAGTCCCTCGGTTAATAACCAGAGTGTCGACTGCATCAGTGGGTGTCCATCTGCCAGAAGTACCTTTTTATCAATGAAAAAAAGCAGACAGGTAGACGGAGAATTAGGGTCCAAACAATCACCACTGTGGAAAAGATGCCCCGGTGGAGCAAAGATGAAAACCCTAAGTGATCTGAAAGGAGGAGCAGAATCCTAGATTCCGCGTGAGCCGATCTACGGGGGAGAAGCTGGAGGGCGCCGCGCTCGGGGAACTGTTGTGCGGGTTGCCTTCATCGTCCTTGCCGCGTCAGCCGGGCGCTCTGCTGGACGCGTGTCTGGGACCCTCAGAACCAAAAGGAACAGCAGCACACGCAGGGAAGCGCCCCGTGCCAGAGGGAAAAATCGATGGCCACGTAACACCTCGTGAAAGAATGCCGACAGAAAGCGAGTCTCTTCTGCATCGGATGAGACAAAAAGGCGGGAAGAGAAAGGACAGCAAAGCCAGCGGCTGTGCGGCGGAAAGGAGGAGGAGGCTGGTCACACACAAGACGCACACGGCGGCAGGTGGGGTGGGGGGAGGGGGGCGAGCACAAAGGCAGAAACAAGGTAACAAAAAGCAGGAAGCCAGCCCGAGGAAGGAACTGTCAGACGCAGAACCCGCAAAACAATGGACCCGGGAAAAAGGCGCAAGACGGCAGGGAAAGAGCAGCGGGGAATCTGGTAAGGAACAGACACAACATTCCAAATGCTGGATTCCCTGACGCCCGCCCCCCACCGCTGGCCCACCTGCGGTGTGTCGTGGTTGCACAGAGTGTGCAAATTCATTACGGTCACTCCTGCCAGGTGGCGCTGAAGGGCAGCAGCTACATGAAAATGCTGGCCACCGTTGGACGCCTTGATGACCTGCGTGCGGAGAGGCGGGCTGGGAAGGGCAGGCCTGCCTGACCATTGATGATGCTGGAGGGTGCTCTGCACACCCTGGGCACCGCCATGGAGGGCTTCACCCCCTGCCGCTTCTCCAGAGTCAGCGCCAGCTACCAGGGGTGGTTTCCCAACACCCACACCACATATCACCTCCCTGATGGGTGGCCTGACGCCGAACTGAATTTACACAAAGCGGATTTTTAACGTAAAACAATCAAGTTTGGACACCACACAGATGGTGAGGGGAACGTCAAAGTGTTGCTTCGGGTGATCTTACAAGGTTTAGGTACACGTTTACTTAGGATCGCTAAATGTCTTAAGGTTGCACACTGTTCAGCCTGTTTGCTCTTGCTTCACGACATCCTCAGGAAAGCAGGACAGGGCGTGTACTCCCCGATGACAAGAGGGCACTAAGGGGTCTAAGTCGAATGTTCCCGGGTTTAGAAACTGCAGGCACAGGACAGGTGTAAATCGATGGAGGGGTGGGAGGCGGTAGACACAGCCGGAGGTGACAGCCGCATGGCTGAGTTCACTAGTGACCTTGCCTGACGGAGAACCCACAGCCGTCCTCCCTCCGATGACCTGGCTACTTTGGGATTTGCCAACCAGAGGGGTCATTCCTGAAACGCCGGTGCGCCGTTCAGTAATCACACCTATGGAGAAGGCACCCAAGCCACTAGGCCACGGGAACCCCACCGGGGCCGGGAAGGTAGCACCCCTGGGGCACCTTAGGGTTCCTCGGCAGAGAAATTCCAATTCACCAACGGGGGCTCCATCTCTAGTTAGCTAACGAACCCATTAAACCAAAGCTTCTCAAACCAAGTAAAATACACCAAGAAGCAGGCCGTACTGCCTGACATAAAAATAATTAGGAAGCACTTAAGTAAAACACTGACTATTATGCATGTCACGAGAAAGGTTAAAGTGTGTTTTAAAAGAAAAGCATAATATGAATGTGTTTCTTTCTTTAGTCGTTTTTGTTTTATCAATGATTTTTTATGGGTGATTCGAACCTAATCTGATTCGCCTGCAATCTGCAACACCGGCATCCCCAGAAACCCTCGAAGCTGGAAGGGAAGTTAGCGGTCATCCAGTTCAACCAGCGCAGTTTAGAGACGGAAACTGGCGCCTCAGGGCAGCGCAGGGCCGGATCCCGGGGACAGAGATGGTGCACGGAAAAGCAAGGAATGGGGCAACCTTTCAGCCCTTAGTGAGTGCTGAAGCTCTTCTGTCGAGCCTCACTTTGCAGAAAACACACAAATCAAATTCCCAAGGGTAGCTTGGGATCGCCTTGATTTCCACAAATTCCATAAATAAGTGTGATGCCTACGTGTTGCAGAGGAGCAGTTACAGCCTTCTCTGTTCACAGATTTCATAATTTTTAGTCACGGGAACATGTATGAAGTTTAAACATATGTGCATGTTTAGACACACACGTATAGTTAATCTGAAAGCACACAGGTGCAATGGCAGCATTTTTCACTGAAACATTTTTAAGAAAATATTTTAGATGAAGGTGGAAGAAACCACATGTTTGAAGAAGAAAACGCACTATGACACCCTGCCTGCTCCTCTGCCCCCAGCACTGAGCACAAGTAGGCACCCCCCCACACACATGCATGTGCAGGGGTCAAGGTCATGGCCCTCAGGGAGGAAGAAGAGGCGGGGGAACAGGAGGTGGGGGAAGGACAAAAGGAGGTAAAGAAGATGAGCAGGCCCCAGACACGCCTGTGGCCACTCTCAAGAGCCACAGTCACAGCAAAGCTGTTCCTTATTTTTAATGCACTAAAATTCTCCCTTCCCTCCATTTAAAATACTGAACATGCGTGTGTCCGGGGGCAGAGTGCCTGTTTCAGTCACAGTGGAGCAGAAATGATGAAAGGTGCTTTATTTGCCAATTAGATAATTTATGAGAGAAAGGAATTCAAAAGACGATTTCTACACTTGTGAACGGGGAGACTCGGCTTTCATTTTAGACGTTACGATGGACTCACGAAACGGAAATGTCCCCGCTTCCTTTAGTGCATGAGAGCACAGCTCTGCGGACACATGTTCTCCAGGCGTTCCAGAACGTGACGTTTAACTGCCGCATGTTAGCACCGGGCCTCCTCATTCAGCCAAAGGCTGAGCAGAAACTGACGTGGCTGAATGGTGCCCTGGAGGGGACACGCCTGAGAGGCTCGGACGGTCGGGGCCGCGGAGCAAACGCCCTCCCTGGAAAATCAAGTCAAGGGCGGGCTGCACCTGCAGAGTGGTTGCCATTTGGGGGGTTGAAGAATATACCGTAAAATTATTTCTTCTTTACAACAATTAGCCAAGGGACTGAAATTTTCCAAAGCTGTTTCTATCCACGTGACTGAAAACCAGGCTGGTTCCGAGTTTCAGAGACCGAGAAAGGGGAGCAGGAGAGAACCGGTTCCAGGCGTCCTTTTGGGAACCTCCCCCATTTTAATCCCGTTGCACACCCTGACACCCGGACAGGGTGTCAGGTAACCACGGCTCAGAATGCAGGTGACGGTGCCCGGGACCAGGCACTTCTGGGCTGTGTTCCGCGACCGCATGCGCTAGTCTCCAGGGTGAGCTGTCGTGTGGGGCACAGGGAACACACACGACACCACCGGACCAGGCCCTCCTCGCCTGCTGCTTCGGAGTGGTTTCTTCCTCCATCACCAATCTGCTCTGAATGCTAATGAAACGTTTACGAGACGCTTGCCGATCCTCCCTGAATGCTAATACGGGAACAGCCACCGACGTTCATTAGAATAGGCGGAAAGGTTTGCCCTTCCTGATTAGGGCCTCTGGCCTCTGAGTTTAATTGAAATAATATGATAACTTGAAAAGAAGGAAGGAATTGAGTACCTGTTCTTTACAAGATGCTACTATTTACAGGTACCTACTATGTGCAAGCGCCAGATGTGGAGATCAAAGCGAGCTTCCCAAGACCAGGGCATTTGTCATAAATTACAACAGTTCGTGTCGCTTAATTCACACCATTTCCCGCTGAGCTTAAAAGCCAAATTAGATGCAAAATGCTCACCTTTTTAGCATTAAGCTTTTACATGGCTCCCTACCATACAACACTGTCTCAAGTTACATAAAGATCCTGCATTTCCTACATATTAACATATATTTCCACATTTTATTCATTAGGCTTTTGAAAGCACTTCAGCACGAAGATTCCATTTATTGAATCCAAAAATAAAAATAGGATCAAAGTCTTTTTGCGGCTCCCCACACACAGTCAGGGAAAAATGATCAGATGCTCAAAAATGTGAAACGCAATTTGCGCCGTGCCCCATTTGCTACAAAATCTCCCCGAACAGCGCTTTTTCTGCAGGGCATACAGTGCGTGGCAACAGGGAAACTGGATCTGCTTCGGGGACGGATAAAGAACGCTGAAATCAGCCAACGCTGCTTCGGCGCTCTGAGAAACGATTTGTTACGGTGTTACTTCCCGTCAAGCACGTAATGTGACGTTTTCCTCAATACGACTAACCATGGCTGTAATTCCGGCTTCCTTCATTTTCCACTTTTAAGCCCTGATGGCTCAGACAGTGCAGACCTGGAAGTCTCCAGCCAGTCTGATGCGCCCACCGAGTAGGTTCGTAACTGGGCAGGAGCCCCCGGGACCGACAGGTGAACAGGTGAACAGGTGACAGGTGAGGTCCTTACCTGCCCGCAGGCCAAGCCCATTCCGCGTTCGCCCATGCCGTGTGGACAGGACAGGTTCAACTCCAGCGCGTCTGCTCCGGAAGCCTGGACGGCGTTCAAGGAAAAGGAAGGAAAAGGCAAAGCTTTCTTCGTGATCCAGGACGCTTTCATCGCGGACAGCTCAACACCCGGGCAGATTCGATCCCCCCCGCTCTCTCTGGGATGGCCACCGCGTGAGGGGTGTCCTGGCTGCCGCACGGGAGCGCATGCGACAGCAAGCACAGCTCTTTCTTGGAGAGTGCTCTACGAGGACGTGCCCTGCTCCACGTGCCCTGGCTCTGCACCTCCGCTTCTGACAGGGCTAAGGTGACTGGCCCCCGCTTCACACACAAGGGACCCAGACCTCAGGAACCAGAGGGCAAGCCTGGGTGTCCGGAGACGCCGCGGAGATGCCCGCTCGGGTCTGTCCCACCTCACCTCTGTCCTGCCCTGCGCAGCATCTGCTTTTGTGGGAACACGTCCCACTGGTTCCGGGTAACTGGTACTGTGATTAGCCGTGCACAGAAAACGGAAAACACCAGCGGGAAGGAATCCCAATAAAATTTCAAATGTTTTTAACTGAAAATCAATCAATGTTATTGTATTTTTGTAAGTCTCATGCTCAGAAATAAGAAGCGCAGGGATTTTGTCTTAGTTTAAAAATTAAATAGGAATCTTTCTCAATAAACTCATTAATTCACTTGTATACAAAGGGGTCCTGCAAAATGAACTAACAAGTTCACTCTAAGAATACTTGGAGAATCATGAAATTCTTGAGAAGTCTTCTGTGAAAAACTCTAAGAATAAACAAAACACTTTTTTTATAGTTTGATAGTAGTAATTTGAGGAATGAAGGATAAACTAAATGATTCAAGTTTTACATCCTTTCAAATAACTTCTAGAATTTCCCAGATGCTACAATGTCTTTTTAAGTAAGATCAAGTAGAAACTCGAATCCTTTTGCATCATATTATAACAGGGTTATCAAACCATGCAAAGCCTTTGAAAAGTTCACTGTTTTCTACGTGTGTGGCCAACAGCTGCTTCTTCAGGGCCTCTCTTTCCTTCCCAATTACTCAAAATTGTAGTCATTTTCTTTTTGCTTTATGCATTTTAAGTAGGACCCCATCAGGCTGAAGAATCCTAGTTAGCTATTTTCTTACCCATCTTCATTCATCGGTGAGTCCGCTTTTCCTTCTGCACACTTGAGAGAGTTCATTGGCTCATTCTGCCTGGTTTCTAACACGGTTTCGGTACGGTTTTTGCTCCCCTAATTCAGCTTTAAAATGCTTCCCGTTACTTGAAAATTACTTTAAATCATGCTATTCTTTTCCCCCTGCTGATTTGGTGGTCATCATGGACAACGTACTGGTGGCTAAGCTGAGTTCCGTCCCAGGCCGGCTAAGGAACTGCGGACGCTCAGGGTGAGTCCGCTCACCTTGGCCTCTACTCCGGTGTAAGTCGTGATAGTACAACCCACCTCAACACCGTGTCGTGCGGGAACTACCGCCTTAACTAAAACGGTGTACGCTGACGTCGTATATACTATCGCACTTTTCTTACTATTTCTTAGCTTTTTCAAGTATTTTCTTTAGACTTCTTTATTGAGCTGAAATGCAGCAACTAATGACAAATCAACAACGTTTTGGAATACGTAGCTTCAGGTGGCATTTACGTACGTACCTCCTAAAATGCAAGTGCAGGCTTACACGTAGCTATCAGACTATGTGCTGGGCTCCTCGGTGCGGGAGTCTCACTCCTCCGGTTTTACGGAGGGTCGCACCAAGGAAGAGACTTGGCGCTGCTCAGCGGCCGGCACACGAGCACTCTAAGAGCGCTGAGCAGCCAAAGCCTGCGCTCCAGCCGCTGCCGTGACTGGTGGAGATCACGCATTCGGTGGCTGGTGTTACGACAGCATGTCAAGAACACTCGACAGCCTTAAAACGTGTAACCTCTAAGTAAAAATTGAAATCCTGTAAAACCATCTACGCACTTAAATGTTTTTTTCAGTGACCAGTTATTAAATTTCCCTGGTACTGCACAAATACACAAACACTGGCCCACCAAACACACGTGGAAGGGCTTTGGGAGGGATGCAGACCACCTGCGCAGGGGGACACGCCCCAGGCGGGAGAGGTCCCTCCAGCCTCTGCGCGGTGCCGCCCTCGCAGGACGCCCGCCGCCAGGAAAGGCAGCGGACTCCCGGCAGCTCTAGGCATTCAAAGAGCCTTAAGTGCTGAATGAGTGCGCAATGCCCAACTCACCGAGAAGCCTGTGAGTCCTGAGCCCTCTGGCCCAGTCTCATGACTGAGTCTACTCTAGCTCACCCCAGTGACTCTCCGCAGAAGGGTTCTAGTGACAGGGGGGCGGGAGACGTGATATCACTGCACACACTCCAGTCCCACCCAGGGATCTATGTGGGGTGGAACGTGTATGTTCATAGTGTGGGCTCTGGAGCCGGATCTCAGGGGTTCGAATCCCGCTCTGACCACACAAGAGCTGCATGAACTTGGGCATATCATTTAATGACCTGCCTCAGGTTCCTCACCTCTGAAACGTGAAAAACACTGGGAGGAACCATAGGGTTGCTTTTGTAAGGTATAAATTAACTTAATAAAAGTGAAGGGCTTAGAACAGTGCGCTCTTCCTTCCTTCTTTCTTTCCTTTCTTCCTTCCTCTCTCCCTCCCATCCTCCATCCCTTCCTCCCTTCCTTTCTTCCCTCTCTTTCCTTCTTTCACCTCTTTTATTTTTGGCTGCGAGAACTTAGAAAATGCCATTAAACTTCAGTTCAAGAAATAGATATACGATGTGAGAAATGCAAAGAACATCTTTAAGTTGGTTAGTATGTTACTAACGCAGAGGTTTTTTTTTTTAGTTTTTCAAAGTAACATTTGCGATTTTAAATACTCATCACTGAGGAAAACATTTTTTTAAAGCATTTGCTTCTACAGAAGGGCAGAGAAGCAAGCAGCGTGATAAAGCCATTCATCATAGTCAGCTTAAAATTGGCCAAGCTCACGCCAGGCACGGGCTCCGTGGAGGGGTTCACGGTCAATTAGGTAAATACACGTAGAAAATGGACCCAACACTGAAGATCACGAAGCCAATTACTGACCATGTTCAATTTCACCCCCCAAGTCCCAGAAGTAATTCCCCCCTCACAGGCTTAAGATACCTAAATAAATTGTAACATCAACGTTTCTGAACACTCTTGAAAGCTGCGCAGCAGTTTATAATGGAGTCGTCGGTTCCTACGTATTGGTCGGGGTAGTCCTCCCTGTGCCTCAGAGGTTTTCGAGAAACCCCAGCTAAGCCTGTCTAGAGCATGCGTCACGGCAGCACAGTGGACATGGGTGTACAATTGTAAACGTGTGCTTTCCTGCTCGAAGCACTAATTTGAGGCCCCTGGGCAGCACGCAGCACGCAGGATTCAGGTATTTTACAGAAAACCTGCTGAGCGGTGCTCCATCCCGGAGCGGCCTGTCCTGCCGTTTCATGGGTGTCTGTATTCTCACTAGAATAGTAGTCAATGAACCTCTCACAGCTTAAATATTCAAGAGTTTTCTATTCAAAATTTCTCCTCTTGCTGTCATACTAGCTCGCCTAAAGGCAAGGTAAGATCAGATTAGACTCTCAAAGGCAGAATTAAACTTCACCGTGACGTCCATCAGAACAGACAGTTTGCTTAATATGCAAAGGGTAAATGGATGCAAAGAATGACGGATTTTTAGGGAGTGTGTGAGATCCATGGGGCCACTTTCGTAGCATAGACTCCTTTTACATCTACGTGTCTGTCATGTGAATGGAAACGCCGGGTGAACAGATGATAACAGAGGCGTTCTCGACTGCCATTTCCTGTTCGGCTCTCCTGCTACAGGGTTACGCCTCACGGCGGCTCTGTCTCCCAAACGAGTGAGAGCCGACGAGAAGACACGGGCCGCGGGCGCGCTGACGGGGCCCTACGCACCTCGGCCATCTGCGAGAGCTCCGTCCAGTCGTTCTTGCTGTAGGGGCACATGAGGCTGGCGATCAGGACCTTCGGGAGAGAGAGGAGAACAGCATCAGTCGGTGCCGCCGCCACCGCACACGAGGGCGCCCGGGCACGCGTGCACGCACGCACAGTCGCACGCGGTGTGGTAAGCTGCACTGTGCAAATGAGTGGCACACCTGCTGGAAGAGAGGCCACAACAAAACATCGGTGACTGGGGCGAAGCAAGGGAAGAGTCTCCCTACTAGACACTTCCTCGTTTCCCTCCGATTACGGGAGCACGTTGCCTGACCGTTCTGAGCCTCCGCGTTCTCGTTTTTGACACGGAGCTAATGCCGACTTTGCCAGTCCCAGGAGGCAGCCGTGGGATCACATAAGTGTGTCTGTGGAGCGGGGGAAGGGTTGTCTCAATTATACAACGGCACGGAAATGGTTATTAATATGATTGCTGATCCAGCGGAATGGTGTCCAGCCACGGGAAAGAAATGAGCCAGCGTCTTGTCCTGACATCTCTTCCGACAGCCTGGGCAGCAACCCCTGCCTGGTCACCGCGCATCATGGCGTTCAGTGTGTTGGATGTTGGTGATGGAACACGGCCCTGCAGGACCCCGGCACTGGAGGCCGTGGAGAGGGGGACCCCCCCCACTCTGCTCGGAGGCCAGCCGTCCGGATGAGCACCCTGACTCTGCCGTAGACGGCATGGCCCACCCTGGGAACAACACCGAACTTCCTCACTGGTTAAATGGGCATCATAACGTCCCACCTAGAGAAGCAGCCGGAGAAACCGCGAAGCGTTCCAGAGCACCGACGGTGAGCTCGGCACCTTCTGGGTTTCTGGGTGGCTGTGACCTCGCTGCCCGACCGACCCGTTCCCAGCACTTTCCTCCCCGTTGTCCAGACAGAGACGCTGAGGCACAGTGGCTGAGGGACGGCAGACAGGCCTCAGGCCTCGGGCACATTTGCCCCCTCGGTTTCCCGGCCCCAAGGAGGTGTCCCGCACACGTCAGTGATTATTTAGCTGCCACTGCCACTGAAATTCTGTGAGACCGAGCCACAGACGCTGTGCCGAGCCTGAGGCCACGGAGGCCGGGGCAAGGTCACTCGGAGCCACCGCGTGCAACCACGCGCAGCTTTCCACGTGCAGTCTCCAAGGCCACGCCCCCAAGGCCACGTGGAGAAACAGAAACGCACGCTGTTTCAGCGGTTACCGTAAGGATGCAGGGGAGGGCCGGGGCCCCGGGCCTGTTGCCAAAACTTCAAGGGCAGGGTTAGAGCCAAAGGTCCCGATGGAAAGGAACAACGGTTTCAGCGTCAGATACTGCGCCTCCTGGGGGGGGGGGAGGGGCAGCAGCGGACCCAGGCATTTGGGAGGTTTCAGGACGTGAAACAAAGGAAGACAAAAGCAACCAGAACAGAGACAGGCCTCCAGTTGCGACAAAGTAACCCCTCGTTAACCTCCCCGGTGACGGTGCACCCGCGCACAGAGTCCCACTGCCCGAGGGTGGAGGCAGGACAGTGGGCCAGCCCTCCTCCAGGCGGAGGTCCCTGCACCGACCACAGGACACCTGCGTCCCACCTGCGACTGGCACGGCCCCCCTTTACTGAAGGACGATTTTAATTTGGACAAGACTGTATTTGTTTGAATGCGCACTGACTGTGCTGGGGCGTCGTCGTTTGCCCTCTGGGTCCCGAGGATCAGGAGGAGAGAAACGGGACCCCAGAGAGCCAGCAGGGGACGCTGGTGGGGGGCAGACGCTTGCCTGAGAGGGAACAGAGCCCAGGGGAGGAAGCCTCGTGAGACAACAGTAACAGGTTCGACTCTAACGCCTTACGTGGAAACTACCTGGTGGGCATCCTGTCGGCGATGACGTCGTCGACCATGCCTCCGGACACGAGAGCCTAGAATTCGCTAGAGACGTCAGGAGGAAGATGTGCCTTCGGGAGGCGTCTGTGCACAAAAGTACGTACAGCCCCCTGGGCAGGTGACTTCCCGGGGACAGGGAGCGACGTGGAGAAAAAGAAAGGGCCTGGGACTGACCTAGAAACACATGACCTGGGGCCAAGGGCGTCACAAACGCCGAGACAGGGAAGTGCCCCCCACACTCCCGAGAGTGGGAGAGAGAACTCGAGGGCCCTGGGTTTGGCGACATGGAGGGAGTGCAGGCGAGAGGCCCGTGGATCTCTCGGAAGGTTCGGTGGGTGGAGGAACCATGGGTCGTGGGAGCGGTGCGCCCTCCAAACTGTTAAAGCCTGGTGCCCCCCAGTCAGATTATCCTTCTAGAATCACTTCCTTACGGAACAAATGAAATTACTTCAGTGAGATTTTCGAAAGGAATAAAGCTTGGCGATCAGAAACTGAGGTGGAGAACATGACCCCTCCCATCCCGTCGGCTCCCGGCCGGCTCTTTGCGGGATCCGGGTCTCTGTCAGCCTAGGCACACGTGCACACACACACCCACACGCACACACCCACGCAGCCGGCACTGCTTTGAGTGCCCAAAACCAGGCTTCAAACAAACCCCAAGGGAGCTGGGTCAGCAGGTCAGCATCCAGACAACCTACATTTTTAGTAGGACAAACTGCCACGTGACAAAGGTGAACAACAGTAGGTTACAATCAGACAAGTTAGATTTTGTCAAACAGTTCAGCGAAACCGTTGCTCACACCCCTGGGATTACAGGGAAAAAGGGAAAAAAAGCACGGGACACGTGGTTTCCAAAGACATCTAAACGAAGACGGTCTGTTGAGGAAATAACGAACCGTACAGCATCCGCATTTTGAACGGCCTTGGACCTCAGGACGGGACAGGGGCGCTGGGGTCGGCCCATTTTCCCGGGACGCGGACGCTGGGACAGGACAGGAGAACGAGGCTCCCGGCGCTCCTCGGCGAGGGCATGGCCGCTGGCGACTTCATTCCCGCGCGTGGGAAAGGCATTCTTAAAGCTGTCTTTTTATACTGTTTTCTCTGTGTACGTTCAGACCAACCAGCGCCTTGCTCACGCAACTATTCCTCACGCAGGAAAGGAAACAACAGGCACAGTTTCCACCGAACATCGGAGACATTTCCCACCGGATCAGGGGAAACGCACCACCGAACAGCGAACAGCTCTCGGGAGCCTCGGGCACCGCGGGGCTCCCTGTCCTGCCTTGCTCCCGCTCCTCAGCCGGTCCCCACTGTCAGACCCTGTCTAAAGCTGGTCCCCCGCCCCAGGTCACCCTAGCAAATGCAGCAGACACTTTGGGGCCCGAATCTCCACCGGAACGTTCGTGGTGCCCGGACCATTAACCAGCCTCAGCTGCTGGAACTCTCCTCCACGTGAGCGCCGGGGGGAGCCCTCTCCCCCCCTTCCTACTTTCCCGTCCTTCTCCGGCTCCTCTGCCTGTGGGTGGGCCTCTCTGTCAGCGTCGCCCTTGCACGCCCTCCGGGTGCCAGGATCACAGGGGTCTCAGAGAATCCCTCAGTGCCTCCCAAGTGCGGAACAGCGGTCCCAACCACCTTCTAGCCCCAAATTCCATTTGTTCCCACCCAACCTTAAATTTCTCCACCTGAATGTTGCTGTGTCTCCACGGTAAATATACGCTCATGCGCCGCCCTCTTGTCCCCACCGGAAAACGAGGAGCTGGCCTCCGTTCCCTCTCTGCCTGCGCCCAGGTATCCACCCCATCTCCCGCGATCGCTGGGTCTCGCCGTGGGCCGGGCATCGAGATCGCTGGGCGAGGAAAGGTAACCGCAATGAAAATACCCCTGAGGATTCTGAGCTCACTTGCACACAGCCAGGCCCAGGCAGGAGAGCCTTCCACGGGTCTCCGGGTCACTGTCGCGTGCAGGGAAGTCAGAGCTCGCTGCCCGTGGAGCGTGTCTCAACGCCCCCCCATCCGCCACCACGTCTCTCGGTGGTGAAGACCGTCACCACGCCCCGTCCTCAGTTTCTTTCCACGCTGTCTGCCCGACCCTTCTGGGAAGGTAGGCCGGCTTCCAATTCAACTTCAGGATAAAACCCAGCTCTCCAACCCGCGGAGCACGGCCGGGACGAAGCCCTGGCTCCAGCCACGCTGAGGCACTTGCATCCTGAAGGGAACATGTGTTCTGTGCTCCCCTGGCCGCGTGGCTGCTCCTCGCGTCTGGATGAATAAGGAGCGAGTCCCGGGCTCCCGGAGCATATGGCGTGAGAGGGGAGACACGTGTAAACTGATACGAAAATAATTAGAGGGCGTGAACCGGGACACAGCGAGAGCGGAGGGAAGGGGTGGTGACTTGTGTCTGCGGGACTCGGGGGAGGCACCGCAGGGAAGTGACCCTCACTGGACCCCACAGTCAGCCGCGGGCACTGACTGGACGCTGATGTCACAGACAGTGGCCAGCGTGCTGCAGGTGGAGGGCAGCAGGGCGAGGGCACGGGGCGCTGTGTTTAAGGAACCCCAAGACCTGCAGTTTGGCTGCGGGGAGAATGCGTGGCCACGCTCCATGGAGGACAGAGCCCGACGCGCAGCGGGGAGCCAGGTTCATCCAGGCAAAGGGCTGGAACGCTGGTTTCCAATCGGCCAGGCGCTGGGTTTGAACTTCAGATCATCCTGCCATGCCTTCCCGCTCCCGTTTGGATGTCACCCTCCCTGGGCAGCCCTCCCCATGCCCCCGCCCCCCCTGGCCGTCAGGGCCCCCCCCCCCCGAGATCTCACAGCGCAATTATATTGTGTTAAATTGCTGTATGTTTTTCAATGGAGAAGCGATGTTTTATAGGGAAGGGCCTATTTTTCATCCTTACATCTCTAGCACCTAGTATGACACCCTGTACGTAGTTGGAATTCAATAAATATTTGCCTCAAAGGAATATTAACGTAGGTATCTGAGAAGAGGAATTCCAAGTAGCGCACCCATTTTATTACCAATCCCAACATCTAAATGGAGGTACATTTCTGTGTTCTTGAGAGAGAAGGCGAGGACAGGCGGGTGGCGCCCCGTGAGAGGCCCAAGCAGCTCCGACCATTTGGGAAGGGCACCTACCATCGAAGAACAGTGACCCGTGATATCTGTTTACGTGCTTGCGCTTAGAGCACATCTTCATGCACACCACCGCATTTATTCCACGCAGTAATGTTGAATCCAGGAAACCTTACACTGAGGATAACGGGCGCGGGTGATTTAAATTATTTTCCCAGGGTCACGTTGATGGGTAGCAGAGGCAAAGAGTGTGAGCTGGTCTTCCGACTCCAAGCCTCTCCCCATCAAGGCCACCCCAAGTTGACTTCCTGTCCTCTCAATTTACCTTCGCGAGTCGAGCTGATTTTGCGTCCTCAACCCTCTTGTGGTTGATTATTTGGAAAAAAGTGACCCTCCTGTCCCATGCCCCTCCGCCATGTGATGGGGCAGTGGGGGGTGTACTCGCCCACCCGTGGGTCGGGGCTGGCTGTGCGGCTTTTCTGCTCGACGGCACATGGGAGGGGGGATGTGTCCGTGCCCCACTGAGGTTCGGAGGGGCCTCGTCCTCCGCTGCCTGCGAGTCCTGCCCAGCATGCGGTGAAGCGGGCACAGGCTGCCGAAGGACTCAGGACCACGCGGGACAGGGCTGAGCCACCCTGCAGGGGCCACCAGAGACCAGCTGGCCCCTCGCCCACCCGGGAGTTGGCTACAGATGGAGTGAGGCCAGTGGGGACTGGAAGAACCACACAGCTGAGCTCAGCCCCCTAACTGCTCACACATGAAGTTGTGAACTAAATCGACAGTTGCTCCAATTCACTACATTCGGGGTGTTTTGTAGTGCAGCCAAAGCTAACCGACACCCCTGGGGTGGGTACAACAATGGCAGGTAAGGACTCGGAGGGGCCCGGCCCTGTGACAAGCAGGCCACGTGGGCACCTGTAACCCTCAGAACAACCCGACAGCTGGACCTCACCAGCCCCGTTTTACACATAGGGGAAAAAACCCGGCAACCTTATTTCAAGACACAGACCTACTCATGGTTGTTCAGCTGATCAGAATGAACACAAACCTTGACCTGTCTAGCTACAAACGTTTTCATAAATCATTTTTCACGTTTCTTCATCGCAGACTTACAGATTTTTACGTAGGGCAGACTTAACGCAGCTTTTGTCGCTGTCATCCTCACTTCTGCTCTCGGCCGGGGGTCAGCCCACCCTAACGCCACACACACCACCTACGCGAGACAGGCGGACAGAACGGCCCGGAAACCACGCAGTCGGCGGGGAGATCCAGTGAGCAAAGCCCAACGAGATGGCTCACCGTTTCCTAGTGACGCAGACACGCCGCGAAAGGGAACACAGGGTGGGGCGGGCACGGTCTCTTCGGCCCCTGACCTCGGGGCACCGAAGTCCCCCGCAGCCGCTGTCACCAGATCTGGGTCCCTGCAGGCTGCCTCGCCCCACCCCCGTGCTGCCAGCCTTCTGATGGCACCGCCCTGCTCCCTGGCGGCACGTCTCCACTCACGCTTCCGGGGCCGACTCATTCCTGTCCTGACGCCCTCGGCGACGCCGGACCCGTACGGCCGGCTCCTCTCGCTCCACGCGGTGGGGGCCACGGCGCACCTCCATCACGAGTCGGCTCAGCACGGCGGGGCACCGACTGGGCACTTAATAACTGTCTGTGGAAGGAAGGGCGGCCTCTCGCTTTTTAGTATTTTTCTGGCTCCACCCTATGGAGACTGCAGGCGTGGAGAAGCAGCACATGTATGAACAGCCATGAGCACCACGTGTCTGCCCAGCTGTAAGCCATTTCCTGTCTTCCCGGCACGGCTTGAACCGATCATGTCCGGCCGGGTCTGGGTCACCCTGTCCCTGCCGACCCCTCACCGAGGCTGCGGCGAGTCCATGAAGTCCTAAGATCTGAATTTGCTGCACACGCATGCGCGAAACAGTTCCCTGCAGGAAGCCTGTGGACGATACTTGACTTTGCTTTTAGTTAAAAGGTCACGGGAGGGAGGCTGCCCGTGCCGACCTGGCTCACTCAGGGACCAGCCCTGAGTGAAGGCGCAGAGAGGGGCAGGTGTGAAACGTCGTGAAGGACCCACGTTCGGGTGTCCACCCTTTCCACTTGGAGGCCATCAGCAGTGCTCACGTGGGGAACTGTCTTCATAGTGTCATTAGGCCGACAACTAACAGAACAGGATGGAAACGCTTGCGGTAGCTACTCGAGTACAGCGCCGCGTGAACCAGCTGGGGCGCTGGTCCCTGGGGTGCCTGCAGGTAGCACGCGGGCGCCCTGAAGATGGCGGAAAACTCCCGGTACAGACTCCAAATTCCCAAACGAAAATTTTATGTAAATCCCGTGGTACGTGATTATTTCATGAGCGGGACTCTGTTGCCGCCACTCTCTGGGATCGCACTGCGTTCATAGCCCACGCCGTTGGACGGTCCTGCTGGGGAAGTGGGCTCGTGTCACACGTGCCCGAGGGGGGCTGGGCCGCTTTCTGGGGGACACACCCCCCATCTCGGCAAACCCACGTCCCTGCGGGCTGGGGTTGCCCGTTCTGGTCACAGCGTGCCTGGCGCACGTTTGTTAGGGGCTCACCAAATACTTGGGGAAAGACGGACCAAATAAAGGAATGCTTAAAAGGGGATGAACGTCTGTTAAATGCAATGGCTGTAAGAAGTCAAGGACTCCTGGGAACACACGGCCGAGTCTTGGCCAACCCTGTGTCCCTGCACCACAGGGATTCGTAGGGTGGCTTGAGCTCCCTCGCTGTGGACACGCCCTGCAGCCCGGGAGCCTCCGCCCGACACCGGTCCTTCCCGGACACCCTCAGGCCTTCCCCACCGCCACTGTCCGGGTGACACCCCATCCACCGTGACAAACCACCCCCAGCTCTTCTTCCTTCCCATGGCGCTTTCTACAGTGCCATTCTCTTAGTTCGCATGTTTCACGTCTTGCCCTTTCAGCTGGAATGAAAGCCCGCCAGGGCAGGGGTCCATGCTGGACACGGAACGGTGCTGGCGGGTCGCAGGGGCCCCGCCCTGGCAGTGAGCACTCAAAACCCTCACGCTTCACTTCAGGTACTCCTGCGTCAGCTGCCTGATCTATAAATCGGAATCCGCTGCTTTACCAGACTGATTTCATAGGGACTACTCTGAGAACTACATGCTGTTATATATTTGACATGGACTTTTCATGAAATTCAATGATTATTTCTATAACTAAGGGAATAATGTCATATTCAGATTTGCCATTTCCTATGATTTGGTGAGAGAGCAAACAATGACATTTGGGAACAGAGCAACCCCTTGGTTTTAAACGTTTGCAGATAAGACTTTTAAAAACAGGCCACTGGAAAGGGTACGAGGCATCGTTTTCTGTGCCCTTTGACCTTTCCGCCGTGCCAGAGTGCGGGCGGAGTGCACCTGTGGGTTCACAGAGTTTCAAAGAAGAGGTGGCTCCGCTGAAGGAAATGTTATGCCTTGTTTTATGTTTCATGGATTTTTAATAATTATTCTAAGATTTCATTAAATGCTAGAAAACATTTATATCAAGGACACTTTCCTTATTAAATTATGTTTCTCGGCTGACACTGTTTTGTTAGAACCGAGGTTACATTGTTTCCCACTTAGAAGAGCTCGTGGGAACTGCGGGTCCCAGACTTGGGAGCATCCCTGGCTGGGAGGTCTGGGCGAGGGCCAGGGCCACCACTGGGCCCAGACACCAGACACAGGACACAGCGCCATGCTGGGACCCTGCACAACGTGGGCGGAGGAAAGGGTGGGGCAGCGGGCGGCAGGAAAGACATGCCCTGCACCTGGGAGGTCCACGCGTCTTCCCACCGCAAAGCTGCCGTGTTCCTTCCACACACGATCTGCCCGAGACACGAGTGTTTCCGCTGCCCCGTCACTCCTGTCCAGCCACCAGCTGCTCCCCGGCCAACGGCCTCCTCCGGCGCCCACCTGGGGACTGGCAGGGGCGGGCGCTGAGCGAGAAGCAGGAGAATGAGAGAGCAAACAAACCAGCCCAGCCTCACCCTTCCCCGCCCTGCTGCCTCCTCTCCAGCAGGCACCGTCCCACGCCCGGCTCCCTCCCCGAAATCAGACCCGTCTGCCCCCCACCAGCACCCTTTCCACAGCCCGGTCAGTGGGCTTCCTCCTCCTCCACTTCCAGCTGCCCCCTCTGCCGGCACGGGCGACCTCGGTAAACGGACCAGAAACACCCCTCTCAAGGCTTCGCCTCTCAGGGTGATGATTAATGCAATGCCACAAACGAAACATTCGCCGCATAACTGAGTGTTGATAAACGATTCCCCTCCCTTAATACGCTGCTGATACTCAGGAATCAGCCGAAGGTGTTCCCGGCATTCTGCAAACGTCCCAGGGCTTCATCTGTATTCCAAATTCCAGCCCAAAAGGTTCCTTCCCAGAAGGCCGGCCCAGGGCTTTACCACGGAGGAGAGGGCGGGGCCTTTTCCAAAGCCACGGCACCTTCCCGGCACCGACTCTACACAGCAGCGTAATGGACGTGCGACGTGTGCTCCTCATTTGCATACTATAAAACCGAAGCAGCTTGTGCCACCAAGTCCCCGTCACATTCGCATTTCCTGCTAAATGAAGACACTCGAAAGGCAACGTGACCTCATTACAATCAAGAAACGGTATTCAGGTCGCACTGACATACCTCTAACGTAATACAGGCACTGATATTTACCATGCGCACAAAGGGTATTCACCTCATTACACGTGCAGAGAAAATCCAAATTTCTTTGCTTAATTAGTCATTTCATTAAATTTTTCTCATATCAGTATTAGCTCTTTCAACTGCTGGGCTGAAAACCCATTTTTCTATCATCGATGCATCAGTCACACTGAGGGACCTTCTCAGAGTTTAAAATTTGATGCTCCCCCCCACAATAATATACTGAAAGTTTGCAAATAAAAAAGTGTATTTTTCCTCTTAAATGTCCTTTTTTCTCTTTGTTCATACTTTGTTGCTTGCCCATGAATGCACAGATGTTAATATCAATGTTATTTTTAGGGAAAAGCAATGAGGTGTTGTTTTGTAATCTCTTATTTCCCACTTACAATTACACGATCTTTGAAACTTTCAAATCAGATAGGAGAAAAGTAGCCTTTCAAAAGGAGTAATTAATTATATGGCTGGGGCTTGTCACCCTCTAAATTGAGGGGAGGGTATGCATTGTTCTTACTATATAACATTTTCCAATTTGAGAGTTGGTTTAAAACATAAATTTGTAAGCACACACTTGCCTTGGGAAGTACTGTTTGAAGGTTTGCACAATTAAGACTTGGGGAGAAGGGAGAAGGCTGCAATTCTGGGTCATCCAATGCTTTCTGTTTTGATAATTACTGCATATCTTTAAAAAGCATTTAAAAACTACAGCACCAATTGTTTCAGTGACTTAAACCAAGGCCAAGAAGAGCCTCTAGAATAATTTGATTTAAAAGGCAAACTCCTGTTCAGAACCTTCTGGATTATTTACCCAGTTCTGCTTCACTGAACAAAGACAGAGAGAGCCACCCTTCCCTCCCACGCTGTCACATGCCACACTAACCACCACACGCCACACGGGCCGCCACGGGGGAGCGCCACAGAAGCCGGTGAGGAGGACTTTGGTCCCGGACGCCGCCCGGTGCCCACCTGTGTCACACACCTTCCACACGCACTTCCACCTGCACGGCGGTGAACACCTTTTCAGCGGGAAGGGTGACCATCCGCCACCGTTTTCCATGACCAGGAACAAGGGGCAAATGGTCTGTGGCCTTGTATTTGGAGCAGAAAGTATAAAAGCCAAACAAAAGCCTCTCCTGTTTTTACTAAATAAAGGAGTGGGTGCAGGCTGCAGACAGAGCTGCGTGGACGCTTCTCTGGGCACCGTGCTCCTTCTGGAGACAAGGTTTCCCACGGAGGGAGGGCCGGTGGGGAGAGAAGCAGAGGCAGACGTCCAAGGGTCCACCCCCCGCCCCCAGGAGGGGCTGTCTGCCGCAGGCCAAACCCAGTGCTCCCTCCTGCTGACGCCCAGAGCATCAGGGAGCTTCGCCGTGTCTTCAGGGCGAACTCACAATACAGTCAGAAGTTCCTGCCAGGAGTGGTTTTCCTCCTTCCCCCTTGGGGGTGCCCTTAGGTCTGCCTCCTGGATCCGGCTAGGCAACCCCTTTTCTCTAGTCGATATATTCTAAGATTGTGCAGTTCTGTGTCTCACAGATACTACTCAGCCGAGCCAGAAAGACTCACTGCTTTTGCTAAACGCCCGACAGTTCCCCCAACGTTCTTCAAGTGCAGAGTATCAATGTCTGTGAATACAGAAACCATGTACAGACTCTCTACGTACACAGACACGTACACTCTCTACCAGCTGTCCCAGGAGCTGCACAGCGCAACAGGCTACTCAGCCCAGCACACACGCACGTTCCGTGAGCTAGAAAAAGAAAGTCCTACTGTGCAAATTCCGCCTTCACTATCTGTCCTATCCAGGCAAAGCCCTGCTCTTCAGATTCCAGTTTATTACCCTCAGTGTTGCTTTCGGTTGGTGACCAGCCTCGGCTGAGCACACACAGCTTCTGGTAAAGGCGTCCCTGCGCCGCAGCCAGGATGCTGCAGGTGCCGGGAAGGGCATCACCCGGGAGGCTGCCCCTGCCTTACATTACGGTTTCTGAGAAATGCTGGGGAAAGTCGCTCCAGCAAATCGGTGGCTACATTTCACGTGTGACAGGTCGCGTGCGGTTTCGGCCCACTGTCCACCTCATGGTGCCGTTTTCGGCTGTGCAGCAGAAGGGACGCACCGTGGACAATTCTCGTGGCTTCTACACCTAGCGGCCCAAGATGCTGACCCTCTACAGTGCTCCGCCCCCCTCCGCTGACTTTGCCAGCTCCATCCGCTGCGGAGGGGCTTCGCTCTCCCTCGAATACGCTGTGGCCACGCGCTCTGCAAGGGCCGAGTCTTCCTGCGCAAGGGCTGCTGTCGTTCCCAGCCCCTCCCCGGCTGAGCTGGCTAACAGCAGCCAGCGGTCCGGCCTGGGCCCTCGGTCTGGTGCAGAGTCAGCTTCGTCATCACGTCAATGCCCCTCAAAGAACTTCGCCGATGAATCTATTTGAGGCCTCGCTTCTCTAAAGGACATTTATTAAACTAGGTGACTCATTCATAAGAAACAAGCTCATTAATCTTCTCTGCTTTTCCACTACATTTTCCTTCATTAAATTAAAATACCTGAGCTAGTAGGCTGGCCCTTCTTACTTCACATGAAGCCACCCTTCCTGAAGCTAATGAAGAAGAAGAAAACACCTTCTTTAAGGAGAAAAGCAAACTCTAGGAGACTCGTAGCGTGAGGGGAGGGGAGAACCACCCTCGGTAGAGATAATTTGCAAGGACTCCCTTACTGAAGCCAGCGTATTCTCTATTAATTGTTGTGTTGCAATTGGTATTTTGTGTTTGTCCCATTCCCCCAGCAAGGTTACACCCTCCTGAGGGCGGGGCGTCCGACCTGCGTGAGCCAGGCCCCCAACTCGTCTGTGCCCCGTGGCCCCTGACCTGCCGGTGCAAAGGCGAAGGGAAGGACCAGCCCCAGCGAGGGCTGTCCAATGGCACTGACGCTCTGGGCTGCTGAGTCCCCCACTTCTCAGTTTGTCAGAAGTTGGAACTAAGTCACTTTTTGTTGAGAACCCGAAAAACCTGGCACCACATAGCACTGCAAAGAGGGCAATTCGGTTCTTTACAGCTTTGAGAGGATTTCACACTGTGTCATCCCCTTGACCCACGATGACCTGCTTCATGGGAAGCGGCCGCTTGCTCGCTCACGCGTGTGGTGCGGAAGCGCACCGCCTCCTGCGTGGGTCCTGCAGAGCTGTGACCGGGCAGGGCGGGCAACGCCCCCGGGGATCACGGAGGAGCAAGCGCCCTGCTCTCTGATGAGCCAAACATTCGGACCGCCCTCGTTTTTAACTTTGAATACACTGTTTTGTTTCAGCAACTACGTACACAGCAATACATATATATATATATATATATATTTTTTTTTTTTTTCCCATCAGAAACGGACCCTGGAGTGCTTGGAAGCTGCCGGCAGACCGCCTCTCTTGTTTGGCACTGTTTGGCATTCGCCAAACTTCCCATGGCGGAGAAATAGTCTATCGGGAAATCACTGGGGACCAAGACCCACAGAGCTCTCTGCAAACGTGGCACGGTTTTAAACAGATGGGAGCGGGCTGCGGGGTGCACCATTCGGGACCAGCCGTCTGGGTCAGTAATCAACCCAAGCCCAGACGTGCACACCCAGCCCTTCAGGTAAGGCCTGGCTTCAGCTCCACCCCAAGAGGTTTCTTACGGACCCAGACTGTCTTACCGTTCTCTCTCCACATTGACCCTGGAATACGATACGGCCGCACAAAATCGACTGATTTTCTGACGGGTGGATGGAAAGAGGCTGGGTGCCGGCCGACCGGAAGGGTCCCCCCAGCTCTGCCCGGGGCGTCCTGGGGCTGCCTGGCAGTCACACGGCCGCGCGGTGGGCCTCCGTGAGTTTCACAATCTCTTGGCTACGTCGCTGACGTCGGGGAGCTTCGATCTCCTCGTCTCTCACGTGGGTTAATAACGGCTGCCTTAGCGAACTGTTACTCCTTTTAAAGCCTTTTTTATTTGTTTGCGTTTCTCCATCTGTCTCTAACCCTGGCTCCATCTCTGCTTCTGAACTGTTTTAACTGATATACATAACACACTTGCCAAGGACTAGCTAGTTCCTCTGCCTCCTTAATGACCTAAAATTCGAATCTATCTCTTATAGGCAAATACTGACAACTGAATATGTAAATTTTAATTTCAACAAATTGCATATCACAATGCATGGCTCTCTAAACAAGAGAACCGTGTCAGCCGCATGGTGGAAGAAAGCATGTAAGAAACACATTTCTTTTAAACAGAGCTAAATATAGTAAGCAAAAATATTCCTTAGACATCCTCTTCCCTGGAATATCTGGTTTTTACTTTATTTTATTTTATTGTGCTGTATTCACTGCCATTTTTTTTTCAATATGGAAATAAAATTTGCTTCTTATTAAAACCGACCTAGCACATCCAATCCCGGGCGCTGAGAGTGCGAACAGCGCACACCCCGTCAGGTCTCTGAGAAGCGGAGGGCTTATCTTGTTACCAGTTTAATAACGGGGTGCGGTAGGGAGCAAGAGCCTCCTGCTCACCAGCCACAGTCCCCCTGGGGAGATTCACGGCGGTGAGGGCTGCCAATCCGGCTGCGTGCGGACGCATCAAACACGCTCCCTTCACTCCACGCGTCTAGTCTTTCTGGGGCTCCCTAATGAAAAGATTCCTCGTTTGATAAAGACAAGCTATGCGTGAATATCTTGACATCCCTAATCTATAATCACTTTATTTTTAAAAAATTCATAGAAGGGGTTAGTAAATATATTAGCACATTTTTTCCCCTCCTTTCTCTTTTTGGTTTAGTAGAACCAGCATGGAAATGTTTCTGAGGTTTTTAGATGAACGAGGTATTAATAATTACATAGAGACGCAGGAAGCAGATACAAGGTATTGATTTAGCTATTTGCTTTGGCATGCTTTCCGCAAAACACAATTCACCTTTGTTGTTTGCATTAAAATTGCCTCTAGTTCTAATTCACGTGAATATGAAGTGATTCCTTATATGAAAAGTGTCATGCATTTTCCCATGAGAAAATATGACAAGGAAAGTAAAAATGATCAAATATGTCCAACAGGCAGCAGCAGGAAAGAATGAGAATCTTCTCGGCACGAACAGGCACTGGAAGAACAAGCAGGAAGCCTGGAATCCGTTCAGTTCTCCTGTTAAATCACCCAGCCGCTTCGGTCTCCGAGGTGGCTGGTGAAAACTGAGTTGCATTTAACAGACACAGGTCTTCGTCAAAGCCACAGGGCTATGACATCCTTGACTTTTAGGGACGGAGAAAGGAAGGACAGATATTGATGAGAGGAAAAGAAACTCAAGAGGGAAGAGGGGATTCCAGAAAAGGCCACCGGAATGTCCGACAGATTGGCTGCACTGTGCAGCCAGGAAACGGACTGAGCGCCGTCCCCTCCGGGCCCTGCCCGTGTCCCCAGCCACCAGCAGTGGGCTGTCTGTTCCCACAGCTACCCTCACGGAACAAGATGATTTCTTGTCCACTGAAGCAAGGAGAAAAAACCCTCCCTGTGAAAACACACCACTGTCCCACAACTTTTCCCCCAGAAACAGATATTAATCTCGCCCCCTCGCCCACTCAGCCAATAGTCAAAGACCCTCGGAATGTAAAAACTCTCCATCATTTTCCGTGCGGTGCCCATCAGCCGCTCCATGGCCCGGGACGGAAATGGAGGAGGGACTAGGAAATGGGACGCATTCACCTCGGGAACGATCTCATATATTTTCTGGGCATGAGGTCCTCTGGCTTCTCTTATGTGCAAGTCAAAATCGCCTAAGAAACGGCTGCGTATTTATGGGTCGGTTGGAATGCACAAGCTTCTCTGCTCCTGCTCAGCGCCCGCTGCAGCAAATTCTGTCTCATGTAGGGCAACGGTCCCCACCTTTCTGGTGCCAGGGAGTGACTTGGGGGAAGACGATTTTTCCATGGACGGGGGTGGGTGGGGGGCGGGGGACGTGGGGAGAGAAGGCAAAGCTCAGGCGAGCAAAGCAGGCTGGTTCCTAATAGGCCACGAGGGGGCAGACGGCCAGTCCCAGTCCGTGGCCCAGGGCTGGGGCTCCCTGCTGTGAGGTGTGGTCACAAAAGTGACTTCGAAGCCTCAGTAAGAAACCCATTCATCAGCCGTCAGAAGTGCCCGGCCCTAGGGCAGGGATGATGCTACCCAGCCTCCTTCCTTGTAGACCTGACTGTGACTCCCCAAGTTCATGTCCCTGGCGGAGACAAAGTGGGGGAAGGCCGCGGAAGCTCCCCCGGCCCAGCTCAGTATCTACTCATTTGTCCCCTAACCCTCCACGATTCCCCTCCCCCCAGCCATCCTCCCCACCCTCCAACCAAACTGCAGCCTCTCATCAACCAACCGGTGACCTGAAGTGGTCTCAGAAAGGCCCTTCTGCGGATTCTACTACAAGAAAGGTAAGAAAGTGAATGGTCAGCAAATATTCACTGAAGTCACTGCGACGTGCCAGGTGCTGCCAAACACAAGGAATGAGGCAGGAAGCGGGAGCAGCTGGGAGGCGCTAGGTCCTGCTCACCTGCAGGGGTTTCAGAGTTGAGCCCACGCGTCACAGGGGACAAGGGGACCCCGTGCTCACCGGCAGCCAAGACTGAGATGCCCAACCAGCCAAGAAACGGCACCAAAGGCAAAACCACGACCAAAGCTACAAATAACAAAAGCAGTAACAAAAGGCTTTAAAAGCAACCTGATAACATCTTCTGCACAAATACTAAATGTTTCATGTAATTTACAATGAACATGTTCAAAATTCAGCAAGCCCTTAAGTTTTGTTTTTTTTTTTGAGCGTGCAGGTGTTCACGTAGCACATGAGTGCCGGTATGGAAGGTTCCTTTGCAAGGTGTGCGTGTGGTCATGATCGCACCGCAGTGTCAACGTGGGCTGCAAAAGTGGCTCCTTCCGCTAACAGACGTTGGGCAAGCAGAGCACTAAAATTTTTACAGCAGTGTGAAAATTTTACAGAGGTGCAAAGGACATCAAGATGCCAGCTCAGGAAAAAATGTAAGAGCTTAAGGAGTAAAATAATAAGCAAACATTAGACATAATTTGGAAATTCTGTAGGTGCACGTGGGCTCCTGAGACAGTGGCTCTGGTGAAATTAGTACAAATGATCGTGCAGCCTTGGTAACGGCCCAGAAAAGCGCTGATGTCCAGTGTGGACCATTGATCCGCGCAGCACGGCGCACAGCTTGGCGAGCGTGAATCGGTGAGGGTTCCGATGTCCTGTGCCTGGCTGGGAACGCTGCATGCGTTATAACTTTGTTCGCCACACTTGGATTTTATATTTTACCCAAAACTTGCGTGCTTCTTAAATATTAGTAAATCAATAGTGTGTTGGTAGAAATCTTTTCACACAAGCAGTAAATTTAGCCTGTATTTCTCTCTCTTAATCCTAAATGGGAAGCACCATCTATCAGAGGGGTATGCGCTTTTTCTCTTCTTCCTTACGCTCCCTCATTTTTTTGAGTTTTGTCACAGGTCAGGAGGATGGCTGGGTGGGGCCGTCACGGGTGACCCCATTGCGCCCTGAGGGACAGACGGCCCCAGCTTCACTCCCTGCTGTTGACGCGTGTGGGCAACGTCATCTTGGGACAAGCCACCTCCCTGCTTGTAGGATTAGTTTGCAAAGTGAGGAAAATAATACCCCCTGTTTAAAACCGTGATGAGCATTCGAGAGAAAGTGTCTGTGACTCAGCATCGCAGCTGGCACAGAGAGGGGCGGTCACTGCTGGAGATCGTTGTCACCGTTAGCGATGCCACCCTCACAGACATCGACCACCTCTGAAGGACATGCGTCTATGCTCTGCGCTCCGCGGCGGGTTTTATCGGGGGGGGGGACAACCGAAAGCATGTGTCAGGCAGTGGCATGGGGCGCTGAACAGACGTGGGCACACCGAACCCCGGTGGGCACAACTTGGGGACCCATCTCTCCTACCGTCACTTTTTCTCTCAGGAAACAGACTGCGTGAGAGGTCGCTCGATCGCTGCGGCCCCCGCGGGCTCTGTGACTGACAGTTCGGTTAGGGCGTCCGAGAACGCCGCCCAGGTTTCGCCACCACCGTCAAGTTTCTCTCCAAGGGACTAGCAGGAAAAGGTGGACGGCGCGCAGGGGCTGCAGAGAAGTCCCTGCGTCCGAACTGCGAGTGTGGGCTGGCCGTGCCCTCGGAGAACTCGGGGGGGGGGGCACTGACTGACTCGGTGGCATCAGTCACTCACAGTGACAGATTTGGACAGAGGTGGTCACCTGTTTCCTAGACCCAGCCAACGTGGCTGAGGGCATATGGGTTTTTAAGTAGGACTAATAACGCACACAAAGTATCTTGACAGTTGCCTTTAAAGAAAACCATCTGTGGCTTGTATCCTTGATGTGGACGGCTGACTTTTACAGGTTATGAGAACTTTGAAAAGTAATGAATGTAACGCATCATTTCTGCGACGGCTTTGAGAGCGAAGGGGGCCACCACGAGGCCCCGTCTGCAGGGGACAGAGGCCTCCGCAGGGACAGCTGTGGGCCAGAGGGACCTCCACGGAGGCAGAAGTACCGCCGTCCCTCCCAAACACCTGCTTCCTCTCACCAAACTCTTGTTTCCAGCTCCACAGCCTTCGTAGCTATAAAAACTGCCTCTATGGGAACCGATCTCTTTGAAAACACAGGAAGAGTGGAGCTGAGGGGTTCGAGAGAAAACAAGGAACAGAAATAAGACATCCCACACAGAACAGGCGTAGGAGTTTCTGCCAGAGTCTTGGGCGAGATTACACAAAACAGGGCCTGGGAAAGGACCCCTAGAACACATTGCGGATTCCTTTTCCCTGAGGAACGTTCGTGGAGTCTGGGTGGGGGGCGGTTCCTCCCAGGCGGCCCCCGCGGGCCTTTGGCGCCCCTCCGCCCTGCGACTGGCCTGGTGGGGACCTGCGGTGCAGCACCCCGCTTTGCTGCAGCGCCCACATCTGGTGGGCGGCGCTGCCTGAAGTCAGGCGGGAAGAGCTGGTTGCTAAAGGCCCACGGGGTCTCTCCGTCTGGGCCCCTGGGGACCCTCATGCATCTCCCACGCCATGCACAGCCAGTAAACATTCGGGAAGGCCGTCCCAGTTTCCCCGTAAGGCAACTTCTCCCCTCATGCTGCTTCCCCAGGGAACAGAGTCCTCGTGAGCCTCTTCTCCCCTAAACGGAGCTAATGGCTCCCTGGAATTGAGTTCATTTAGGTTGTTAATTGGCCTTCTCACATCCCGGGTAGGTTCTGAAAAATCCAATTGTGCGGTTTCTCTGACTTGTTCTGGTGGCTCGGGTAGGAGCGTGTGGGAATCTGTTCCGGCTTCCTACGTCCGGACTAGAAGTCCTGCCTGAATCTCAAGGCCACCATGGAACCACAGCGCACCCCTGTCAGCCGTCTTGAGTTTGAACGGGGAAGGCCTGGGAGGGCGTCAGGCAGAGAGAGGCGAGGCAGCCCTCCGCGAGTCGTCAGACGTGACGTGACACAGAACCCCGAAGCTGACTAGGAGGTCCGAGAGCAGGTGACACATCAATTACCGAGGGTAATTGTAGTCTGAGTGGCAGCAGCCACTGCTGTGATACATCGTTACACGTCATTATGCGCATTGGCTTCCGCACTGCTTCCGATCATCCCTCCAAAACATGTTAGGCGCGTAGCTTTTTTGAGTCTGCGTGTTCATTTCCTGCGTCCAGACACCTCCCCCCACCTTAAAACCCAAGAGCCTCAACTAAACTCATGGTTTAAACTACATCAAGCACCAAATAGTCACTGATCACTTTAATATTGGGGGTTTTCAAGGCTACATCAAGAAAAGAATTAAAATGCAGGGAGCAGCGCAAAGTTAGGTTTAATTATTTATCATGGAAAGATTGGTCAATCTAGTTACTTCCCTAGATTTTGCAGGAGTAAAACGTTACACAAAATCTCCTTTTGGGTGATCAGTATACAGATCAGAAACTCCCCCAAGAAGCTCTATTAACCAAGTTAACTCATTCCTTGCGAATGCTCTTGGCATTTCCACCACATGAAAAGTGAAATGCTCACCTGAAAACTACCTTTCAAGATAACTTATTTCTTTGCCTCACGTACATAATGGATAATTAGTTCAGGGGCAAAAACCCTCAAAGGGTAACAAACAGCCAGCTGTGAAATTCACAAACGCTCCCCTTGGGTTGGGTCAGCTGCTATGTAGGCCAATGGCAGGGAAGCATGAACCCCTTCCTTCGCTCCTCCTCACGGCCCGGGCTTGGTTAGCGGGGAGCTCACTTTCCAGTTTGTGAATCATCTAGGCCTTTGAGTCTTCTCCTCCCTCTGGCTGACTACCTTCCCCAGGCCTCTGCTCATTAGCACCCTACCAGAAGGGGGAGAAAATGCAAGTGAAAACAAGAAGGAAACCATATGTGGGCATTTTTAGGTACTCTGAAGCTCAACTTAATTTTTTTTTTTCCCTATTGGGAATGTGTGTATGCCAGATGCTCTGCCTGCAACTGGAAATTACACCACTTGCAGTCTGAGGAATACCCCCGACACCAGCCTCGTACATGAGACGGGAACAATGGCCACGCCTTCCTGGTGCCATCGAGTCAGACACACAAATGTGTCTGCTGTAAATGGCTACAGGAAATTGGTGAGTTACGGCGTTTTGAATCCGTAAAACCCCTTGGTCAATTTTTGCTTCTTTTGCTTTCCGCATAGACTCAGGGCTTGCCTTGGAAACGGGCTCACTGCCAGAAGATACTTTTTTTTTCTCTTCCTTCATTCCTTTAAGTCTTCCCCTTTTCTCTAACGTGGTTCTGAAATGTACTCTGGGTAGAAAAGTAGAAGGGACTAGTAAAAATATCGTATCCGTACGGATGAATTTCACCCATCAATTCTTCCCTATCTGCTAATGAAATGGATAATCATAGGTTGCTTGTATTAATATATGTTTTTACCCAAATGGCCCTCATTCTAATGTGTATTTTTGTAACTTGGGTTCTTAAAATGAAGTCATATCCCATGGAGTACCATTTTCAGTAAATTAGAAGGTTCGCTCATACATGTTTCTTCCATCAAAGTTTACCTTATTTGTAGTAATTGAAGAACGTACGTGTGCCTGGTGATTCAGTCCATTGTCCTGTGCCCCCGAGACCATTCTTTTAGGTGGTTTCCAAGTAATCAGCTCATATACTCGTGGGTCAAAAATACAGCCTTAAATTCTACTTACACTGAGTCAATTGTCCAACCATAAATAATGGTTAAAAAAGAAAAACAGTTATTAAAGTATACAAATACAAGCCTTTAAAAAAGCACTGTTAAGAGTTTGTTTGTTTGTTTGTTTGTTTTTTACAGAACTGTGTTAAAGAAAAAAGGGAATAATTTCAAGGGAATGTCTCAGGAGACCTAAGGGGGAAATGTGAAGTCAGTTTCCCGGGAAAAGCCAACCTCTGGCGCGTGCCCTGCGCAGCTGGAGGTGAAGGGCGCACAATGCCTCTTGCGCATCGAGAAGTGGTGGGGGGAGGGGCTGTCAAACGAAAAGTAAAAGACCGTATGCAGTTCGTAACTAAGCCACTGCGATGCGCGTAACTGCAGTGTATTAAGTTAAACAGCAGCCTTTCTATCACCACCTCCTACTTCTGAGCCTCTCATAAAATCGTGGTGCTTATTTCTAAGATTGTTTTCACGTTAACAAATTAAGGAGGCCCTTCGGGATGAAAACGGTTCCGTTTAGGGACTGGATGGTGAAGGGAGGGCAAGGAGGAGGTCTCCCCTGTCCTTTCTCTCCCCTGGTTTCCTGACACTCGGAGAGAAGAGCGCGCTGGAGTTACGTCCTCCTCGAAATCAGAGCACGGACATGAAAGGCTTCCAGAGTGATACTAAGTAAACGGGCCACTGAACAAACCAACCCTCCGGGTGTCTGAGTGTAAGCTTTGTTTCCTTCCACGACATGAGCAGGTTAGGAGGCAGACACGCACAACGCATACACCGTTTCCAACACAGCTCTCCCGAGCTGGTCTGTAACAACCAGAGTCCAAGTTCACAGCATCCTGCCAGCGCCCCCCGTCTCTCTCCCCGTGGGGCAGCACTGCCATCCTTCCAAGCCGGGGAGACAGCACTGCCACCCGGAAGGCAGCCTGGCAAACGGCAAAGCGAAGGGGAATCTGAGAAGGAGCATGTTGCAGCCAGTTCTCACGTGCACAATGTGACTGTTTAAAAAGCTTGGGTGGGTTTTCTTCCCAGTTTCCCTTCCCTGAACGACATGAACCACACGCATTTTAATCTCTCACGAAGCAGGAGTTTAATGATGCCTCGACAACGCTTCCGTTTCTAGGGTTGCTTCTAACCTCCTGCTAATTCCCGTGACTCAACAGCAAAGAGGATGCGACCCAAACGCTGGACGGCCTCGTGGATGGCACTCACTATGGCTGGGGTCTCGGGTGGGCATGGGGTGGCAAATACAGGGCTGGGAGACAAGGATTCAGCCGTCCAACCCAACCTGGAATTAATTCCCAGGTGCACCCCAGGAAAATACTATTACAATTTTGCACTGAACCTAATTTTAAAACTTACGTATTGAGGTATACTTCTATATAAGCTATACGTTATAAAAACTTTATATATGGGTTTTGAAAATTCTGGAAACAAATCCTTTATCAGGTAGTGATATGCAAACATTTTCCCCATTGCTGTTTGCATTTTCCCAACAACAAGTCTGAAGAACAAACATTTTTAACATGGATGGAATCTCATTCATCGCTTTTTTCTTTCAAGGACCATGTTTTGGGTACGTGTCTAAGAAATAGGCACCAAACCTAAGGGAACAGGGACTTTCTCCTCTGTTTTAAGAGGAGATGACATTTGTCATTTAAGTCTATAACTATTTTGCATTAATTTTTACACATTGGGTAAGATACGAGTGAACACTGACTTTTTTGGCACGTGGACACTCAATTTTACCAGCATCATTTGCTGAAAAGACGACACGTACTTTGTTCCCGGAACTTCCTTTTGGGCCTCTGTCGGAAATGAAATTATCCGCACCACCGACGCGGGGGTTGGCGGTTGTTTTCGGGGCCTGCGGTTCTACATGGCTGATCCAGTTTTCTGTCTCAACGCCGACACCGAAGCGCCCTGATCCCCGAAGTTTAAAAATATGCCTCAAAATCAGAAGCTTTTAGACTTTCCCCCTGGGTTCCTTTGGAATTGCATGGGCTACTGTGAATCCTTTGCATGTTCATGCGAATTTGAGGACCCACTCTCTAAAACAATCATGCTGGCACTTGGATTGGGGTGGCACTCGATGTTTGGATCCATACGAGGGTCCGGATCGATACGGGGACACTGACACCCCAACAGCGGTGACCGCAATGCCCGCCCGCGGAGCATGGGGTGGCCGTTCACTTAGGTTTCCTTGAATTCTGATGGGCGGTTCAGGGCATCTTCACCGTCCGCGTCTCTCCCCTCTTCCGTCAGGCTCACGCCTGTTTCACGTCTTTGCTGCTGCTGGTACTGATGTGCTACGCTGCGCTTCTTTCCACTTCCGACTGTCTACCGCTGGTCCATAAAACGTACAAATGATCTTTATGATGATCTTTATAAATGGCCTTGTGCCTCCCAAGCTTGCCGAACTCACTTATCATTTACGCTAACCCTTGGCGGACCAAGCCCAAGATGAGGTGGGTCAGGCATCCGGTCACCTGGAGCACCGAGTTCACGGGAGTACAGGAAAAGCGAGTGATGCAGATAAACAGCGTTTTAAGGCACTGTTGTGAAAAATCGGATCTGAAAGCAACAGCCCATAGGCTGGGGGCCCGCTTTTGTGAACAAAGGTGTTTTGCTTTGCTTTGCGTTTTGGTGCAACCAGACCTGCGACACAAGCAGTAACGCCACCAGTGAAGACAGTTGCATTTCTTCCTTGTATCCGCATGTCTCCTCCTGCCGCCTCCTCTCTCACTGGACGGGGCGGGAACTCGAATGCCGCGTGGAGCCGGAGTGGCGTGGCCTCTCCTCTCTCTTAGGAGAAAACCGTCTTCTCCCACGACCATGGGCTTAGCTGTGGCGTGTTCTTTTCAACGCTTTTCATCAGGTTGCGGAATTACCTTTTTATTTTTTAGTTCTTTTGAGCTTTCTTAAATACTAGGAATAGACTTTTGGATTTCTCCCAATGCCTTTTCCGTTTGGTGCGTGGAGATGAATATACAGTTTTCATTGCTGCTGTTGCTAATATTTCATTTGCAACGTTACATACATGATTTTAAAAGTGAAACCCACCTGGAGTTTCTGAGATGACCCTCGCTGGGAGGTGACGTATGATCTTCGTCACATGTTGTCAGATGACGTCTGTTAAGATTCCTTTGGCGCTTCTGCCTCGCTGTCTGGGAGGGACCCAGGTCCTTGCTTTTCTCCCCGCGGCCCATGTGGTCTCGGGCAGCGCCGGGGCGCCGGCCCACTGACTGAGCTGGGGCGTCCCTACTGTTCTTCCATGAAGGAGCGTGACCAGGGCGGACGCTCTTCTTCCGTAAACATTCAGCGTCGTCCACTCATGCGGCCATCATCGCGGACAGTGGGTTTCCCCACGAAAACACTCTGAACTGGACGGCCAATTACTCTCACGTCCTCTGCTGCTTCCTGACTCCGCTTTGGCTGTTTGTGTCTTTCAACGCCTTTGTCCAGTTCATCAAGGTTGATGAGCGTATTTTGCATAAAACTGTTCGTGATATTCTGTTATTTTCCTTTTAATGTTGCAGTACCTGCCGTCGTGTTCTTTTTCATTCCCTTGAATTTTTTTTGGGCCATCTGTCTTTCTTCTATCTTTTTCTCTTGATCAATCTGGATGAAGTTTTATCAATTTTATTTGGGGCTGGCTCCACCTTTCCTGTGAATCATTGGGTTCCAGGGTCGCCAGAGACCCGAGGGCCACCTGCCTCGCCGGCGGTTCCCTCCCTGCGAGGCGCAGACCTGGACTCTGCAGCATGCTCAAGGGGGCCCTGCGGGTCTCGGGAGTCCTCCCTGTGCAGCTCCCCGCTTCCGGGGCTCTGTCGTGGGAGCTCTGGCCACCTGTCCTCTCGAGCAGTCCCCCGTCACCTCACCTCAGGGACACCGCTGGTTCCTGACCCCGTGATGGGGCTGGACAGGTCCCGGGGCCCTGCCACCCCCCACCTCCCCGGCTTTCCATCTCTCCATGACCACAGTCCCTCCTGGGGGGAGTTCTAGGCCTTAACATTGGTCGTTGCACAGATTCCATAAATTGTTTGATGCTGTGCGGAATGGAAATCCAGTTTCCATGACTCTTCCAGGCTGCGGCTAAGGAGTTTCCTACTGAGAACTGTGGAAGTCCCATCTGAGGACCGGACCCGGCTACATGGGGACACTGGCTACGGTACACACCCCGGTTCATTACGGCTACTCTTGATTTCTGGAATTAAACCTCTTTTCATTTTATTTGCTGGTGTCCTGATACTACGAAAATAGCTGCCATGATTTCCGTCTTCTTTTAACTGCAAGCTGAATAATACTAAAGCAAGAATGAGTAATGAGTGCCACGTGGCCCGAGGGACCAGAAGGCCTTAGGGTCCACACGACACACCATGAACTCAAATTCAGAAGAATTTCACTCGAAAGCATATTTGGTGAGTTCATCCTTAATTTTTTAGTTGGTAACTATTTGTGAAATAGCACCTTTTATATGGAGTTAGTCCCCATGTTCGGAGAATCAACTGGGCAATAAACCTCAAGAACTAGAAACACTCTGTTGCCTCTGACTTGGCAAACAGCCGTTTCAGAACGTTTCATAAAAACAAATCATTATTTTATGTGGGAATAAAAGCTAAATGCATACAAGCATTCTGTTCAATGTAATTTACAGTCGTAACTGCAGCGTGTCACGCACACTGTGCACACACATCCCGCGAACCCTCACAGCCAGCGCCACGGGTCAGCCCTGCCATCACACGGGGACCCAGTGGGGACCGAGACTCTCCCCAACCACTGGCCGGAGGAGACGCTGAGGTTCCCACCCAGCCTGGTGCCGCACCCCGCACCCCTAGACTCTCCGTCCCGGAAGGGTTCACGCAGGTGTGTCAGACTCCTGGGCCCCCACCCACCCTAACTTTTGAAATTTCCATTACTGTTAGGGATCATTTCTATTTTTACTTTTTGCAGACTAGATAGATATTTTTTAAACAATCGGTAAAGCAGCGTGACTGGCTGACCGTCCTGGATTTCAGCAGCGGGGGACGCGCTGGGGCGTTAACACCCACACCCTCTAGAGGTCACGCCTGCCACTGGAAATCGCCGCCTGGACTCCGGCCGGGCAGCCGGGCCGGGGCACACAGCAGCTCTCTCCGCGGGGCCCACTCCATGCCTCCCTGACCGGTTTGAGATGAACCCACAGGGGAAGTGTAGAGACTGACAGAAACACGGACCGGACAAGCTCCAACCCTTCCAGTGGGAGCCCCCGGGGACTCCCTCCCGGGCGAGGATGCTCAGCAGCTGCTGGTGAGCACGGGGCCAGGGGGGAAGGGCTGAGGGGCTGCCGGGGCTCCACAGGCTGTGATGTGAAGGCCAAGGGTACCCCGTGGTCACTGCTGGCCCCACAGCACATGCGCCCGTGTTCTACTGTGCCTGCGCTTTATTTTTCTAAGCAGATGTGCATATGTACACACACACACACACACACACACAGGCAGTGCATCGATGCCAGAATGTCTGGATCTCTGGAACGACCTAACTGGGCCAAGGCTGAACCGGAGATCCTCGCTGAGGCTGCGCGGGAGCGTCTAGGCTGCAACCCGTGCCAAAAACGACTGGACGCGGGCTCTGGACCTGCGACCCAGGGCACCCTGGGTAGGACGCTGGAAATGCACGGACCGAAATGGGAAAAAATTTACACGTTCTCACTATCTGCTCCCACCCCCGAAACAGCATTTCCTCAGCCAGGAAGGCAGGAAACAGCAGTGGCACCCTCCGAACCTGCCACTTTGCCCGAGAGAAACCACCGAAAACCGCGTGCCCTTGCTCCTGGTGTCGCCGGTGTCGCTCCCAGCCACCCTGGTCAACACTGCGGTCCTCACCCATCTGCCACCACACCGTGTCTCAGCGCCTCGCTAGAGGGTTACATGGGTAACTACACCACACATTTTAAAACCTTCTGAGAACTTCAGTTTACTGTAACTGGAATCCTTTGTAACCTTGTGAACTTGATTTCATGTGCTAAAAAACACGTTTCAGACAAAAGGCGCCTGCCTGGGTGTCACCAGGGTGCCTGGCACGCAGGGACCCACTGGAGGAGGGGACCCGGGTGGGACAGCGCCCCCTGGGGGCCTGCAGGGGAACTGCTCCCTGCCTGCAGTGCTGACCCTCAGTGGGCAGCTGAGGCTGCGGACCAGCAGACAGGAGGTGTGCTGCCTCAGAAGTGTGTTTACACACCCATTATCCCTCCCTCTTTAGTTTCCCTAACAAAGCAGACACATGCTTCCCTTCTTCACCAGCCCATGCATGGCTGAGTCCCCCGGCCCTGTGCCTAACTCCCGTGGTGTCCACAGCCGCTCAGGACAGAACCTGTCAGCCTTGGCTTGCTAATTCGGGGCCTCCACGCAACATGCAGCCTGCATTTTTTTTGTGTGTGTGTGAAATTTTCTTTCCAAGCCTAAGTATGTGATTTCTAAAGCTTTTGCAGTGAGAATAAAAGGATTCACTTAAAATTGGTTCCTGTAAGCCCTAATTATACAGCACATTTCATAATAAGCATTGCAAAATTGCAGCCTGGGAACAAAAAAAATGCTCTTAGTAATATATTGTCACTGCAGCGACCAGTGTGCCAAATTTAGTTCCCAGATAAATAAAAGGAACCCTGGAAAGCCGAGCAGAAGCCTAGGGTAAGTGTGGGATTTGCTAGAATTCTGGTCGTTAAGAATCAAGCGCTCACAGTATATTTCGGGGCGTCTCGATGCCTTTATACTCGAGGTGCTCTCCTCGCCATCTCCAAGTTCACAGTCACCTGTGCCTCCTCTCCAGAGGCAGAGGTGCTTGCCACTGATGTCAGCAGAGACCTCTGCGCCCCAGGTACAAGTTCTTTCTCAGAAAAGTTCGCCCTTGCTTAGCCGCAGCCCCAGCGGGCAGCATTATCCGATGCCCATCATTAAAGGTGGCAGCTACGCAGCGGAGAAGGATGTGGGGAACTCCGGGGAGAGTGATAATTAAACGTGAAAAAGGAGCGTCACCGTCTTTTCTTTCCTTCAGCCCCTTGGGTCTGGCCTCGGAGTGACTCCAGGACAGTGGGGGGAGGGGGAGCAGCCTGCTCTTGCACAGCGGGGGTTCAGGGCCTGCATGTTATTTCTCCAGGTACAGAATAGAATGCCACTGTCACTGTGTTTAAATGTTACCTTTTGTATGGAGAGTACACATGTTAAAAATTAGTTCTGAGAATGCACCCTTAAGAGAATGGTGAGCATCATGTGAATGGTGAAGAGCAGCAACAAGAAAAACCTGCATCGTTTTCTCGGAAGAGAAAGCTCGCGCGGAGGAGACAACCGTTTCCAGGGAAATGGAGGGGAACACGGACATGCGCCCCTCCCCTCTGCTGGGCTGGGGCATTGCCACGCCAGGGCTTCCCTGCAGCAGCCCTGTCTCCTCCCTGTCACCTCCTGGGCCTGTGACGGCAGCCTCTCGCTGCGCCCGAGAGAGGGTAGGAAGTGGTGGGGAGCTTAAGACAAGCCCTTGCTGAGAGCCACTTTTCAGGAGCAGGGATTTCTTCCCAGATACGTTGGTTTATTTAAGTACTACTGGAGCAGTGTTCGGGAAATTATATTTCATGCCGTTCTCATGTTGCATTAAAAAGTAATACCGAACTTTAAGGGCCCGAAACACCGTGTCACGCAGGCCGCCGCGGGGGAGAGCACCGTCATTAGTCAGAGCACGCAGGCGCACAGCCACTCTCCAGCTCAGGCAACGGCTTCTCCGCACGCTCCCAACCTCTGTGGGCCTCAGTCTCCTCGTCTGTGAACAGGGGACGATACAATAGTACCGATCGCTGAGGCTGTCAAAAGGTTCCATGAGGGCGAAAGAACGTGCAGAAAGCGTTTATGAGCACACCGAGCACCGACCGGACACCGTAAAGATGTTCACAGGTGTTGTCCTCATTGTTGTTGTTATTATTTTTTGCATGTTCAGCACCTAGCATAGCATTTAACACAGCAGACCAGGCTGAAAGATGCCTTAATTCTTTGTGCGGCTGACGACTTTTCGTCCTTCCCGTTCCAGGGAAGGCTTCCCTGGAGACCTGTGTCCTCTGCAACACAAAGAGCTCAGCGTGGTGGCTGTTGGACCAGGTTGTATAACAGAACCGCAGATCATTGCCGCATTGAGCCCAGAAACTGAAAAGTTCCTAATGAGCAGGGCGATGGGTTTCAGATGGGTCCTGACAGGCCCCTTCATACCTGAAAGATTGACTAGAGGAAGACAGATTATGTTGTGTGCGATAACATTCCCCTGCAAGGTGAGAGAAATTCCGACACATTCAGAGCTTTCTAAGAGAAGGGAAACCTGCATGGGTTAAGCAACAGTGTGGTCTCTCAAGTCCCTGGTGAGATCTGCCTTCGTCAGCTTGTGGGCAAACATCCGAAAACATCATTAGATTTTAAACTCTGTATCATCAGAATACCTGGAGTGTTCTTATTTGTCTGTGATGAATCAATGTAAAAAAAAAAATCTTTTCTATCACACACGCACACACATCGCCCTAAACTTCAATTCCCCACCAGCACTTTCCAGGTGAGTGGGAGGGCGGGGAGAGGGAAAGGGAGGGAGAGGTATGTGTACCTGTGGGGGGCGGGGCAAGAGGAGGGAGGAGGGAGAGAGAGAGAATAATGAGTGGCCGTAAGGACAACTCTGACCAGTCATGGAGGAGGAAATACTATCCATAGAAGAAAACACTACAAGCCACATAAAAAAAAGTCCGCCCGGAATGAAATACTATATGTAAGCCCGATTTCGCTGTCATGTTTGTGCACCCTACTTTAAAAGGAAAAACAGTTTTATCAAAAGATCATTCACTCATTTGGTATAAAGGGTGTTAAATTATTTGGTAAGTTATTTCCCACTGGAAAAAAAACCCCACAGAAATAAATTATATAAGAAGGTGCCCTGCCTCCGCCTTGGGTTTGCATTTAACGTGATCGATAGTCTGCAATTCCGCGGTAAGGCCGTCACCTTCATAAACACTAGCCACACAGCGAGACGCGACTCAATAAAGCCAGGGGCCCACTCCTCTCCGTGGCTTACGGACATGCACCTTCCATCTGCGAGCCTCCTATTTATAACAAAGCCTCGCACTGGGCAGATTTTTATGAGTTCTTGAGCTTTTCTGTCTTTTTTATCTTCCTATGCATCAGCAAAGCAACTGGCAGATTCTTTAATAAAATATATTATACGCATTAATATTTATAAGCCTATGAATTGATGTTTAAATAAACATTCGCCAACTGATGCCAATTCTTTTGTTTTAGACATTAAATCACACGTACGTTGTCTGGGAAGTCGGCCTTCAGCTCGGTGATGCTTTGACACCAATATGCCGCCGTTTTCTCGCTGATGAGCTCGATGTTCAGGAAGGAGCTTTGTCCTGGGCCGTACAGGGGGCCGGAGGTGGTCCCCCGGATGATCCTGGGCGAGACGTTCGTCACGATGTCCTGATGAAAGAGGGGGCATAGTGAGTCTCCATTTGACAAAGAAAACCCATGATCTTGAATTCATGCTCATTTCCACACGGCAATATTTCACCAAGGCCCCTTCCCACATTTTTATAGAGGGATTTTAAATTACAATTTTTAAATTACAGTTGAACATTAACTAGTTCCAAATGAAAGAGTAAAATAAACTGTGTTAGCTCTACTGACGTTACATCCTGTGGTTATAAGGTTAGCACAGTGGAAAAAATAAAAAAATATGTAACTTCATTTACACTGGTTTTGGGCACACACATCTTAATTTGTTTGCAATTAAATAATAAATAAAAACACGATCAGTAAAATGTAAGCATATCATTTCAGTCTATTTAATCTAAGTATCTCCAATGAGGTTTTAATTCCAATTAATAAGAGTTAATGTTTGCAAAGAAAACAAATTTTCTAGGAAGTAACGCGGATGTAAATCAGCCAGCAAGGACCTAGCAGCACGACCTGCTGGCTCATCAAACTTTCCCACATGTTCGAACGAACGAGGCCACCTTACCTCAGGGTTCTCGCTCTGAACGTGCATTCAGCAAAAACCCCCTTCCCTCAGGAACCACGTGAGAACATCAACACCTTCCCCTAACTGCAAACAGTGCTGTCGGATTAACCTGTTTGTTAAATGTAATTAACGTCCCTCCACCGCTTCTATTAACAAAGAAGAGTAACATTCTTACATCGCTAAAAACCAAAAAGAAACAAAGAAGAAGAATGTTTCTTCAGCCAACTTCCAATTAAAATTAGTTTTGAGTAAAGGTCACGTAGTTAAGGATTTATCAGAATTAGTCATTTAAGTACCCCTCCTCAAAATCTTGTCACTTTTAGTGAGATAACATGAACCCCCATTAGTATATAGCAATTAAGGTCAATTTACATATTTTAATTAAGAACCACCCCATATAAAACAATTAGCGTAATAGGCATACTAACTGGATTTCATAACATTTGGACGTTTTTCCAACTAGATAGACAGGAAACCTTAATTAGCATTAATTAGTACTGATCTGCATATGTTTGATAAGGCATACCCTTGCCACAAAAGATTATTTATTCCTGAATTTGCCAAATGCTACGGTTGCAGAGGATAAAAGGACTTTTCTTCACGTTGCATGTTAATTTCTGGTGATTTACATCCACTTTTGCATTCGAATTAGTATATTATAAAATAAATGGTATAAATGTTACAATGAGCCTCCTTAAATATGTACATTTTTACTTATAGGAACCCTGCCAGTTAATGTTTTACTAATTAAGCCGTTTCACGTCTCTTGTAACTGTGGGCACCCTCGCCAGGCTGGCTTTGATTTGCTATTATGAAACCTTGTTGCAGGATCTTAATGGGGGAAGTGACAAGTTGTCCGCGGAGGAAGCTGAAGCCTGGCGGGTCAGGTTTCTGTCTCAGCGAAGGCTCGCTCCCAGGTGTGCTCTGCACCCCGAGCCTGGAGTCCGAGCAGCGCCCCTGGGGCGGGGGTGTCCACAGGCTGCGCCCCTGTGGTCTGAGACCTGTCTGAACCGGCCCCACTCCACGGAGGCTGGCTTTCTTCTCTGTCCTACGTTCAAGCTGCACTTTCCAGACCCGAGGCCCCCTTTCCTCAGCTCCAGACCCTACTGAAGATGCTCCTTGCCGAGACGGGCCCCAGTGGCTGCACAGGCGAGTGTGGCCGGCCACATGGGTGAACAGAGTCCCCATCCAGTTCGCTGCAGCGTGTGCCCTGCGCTGGGCACCCCCGCAAAGGAAGGGGCATTTAAAGGACCGCTCTGTGAAGCGCTGGCCTGACGGTGGCATTTCCCGCTCGCTCAACAACACAGGGGCTCTGCCTCTGCCCAGACCACCGGTCTCAGCTGAGTGTCGGTCAGGCCCGAGGGCAGCCCTCTGACTGCTCCGGTGGTCACTGCCACAGCGACGCAGCGCCCCCCCCCCCCGCACCACCCCCCAGCACTGGAGGGGTCTGTGTTCCCGTCCACACCTTCCAGGGGAGGCCATGCTCTGGGAGGGGAGGAGACCCCTTCTTGCTCACTGTTTCCTGCCCGGCGTCTGGCCTGGCCTTTAGGTGGTGCTCAAGGGGTGTTTTTAAAACCCCAGGCCCTAGGACAGCCTCGTCCCTCACTGCGGCGGGCCACACCAGTGGTTTGGGCTCATGTTCCAGTCTCGGCACTGCTCTGGGCACTGCTCCGCACTGGACTCTCTGCATGCCCAGCTCTCTCGCGTCCAGCTGTGGGTAGATCACAGAAGGGTGACCGACGCCGCCCTCAGCCAAGATGGACCAAGAAATTACGGGGAAGTTTCATCCGCTCCGTGAGAGCGACTGTTACTGCTTTGTGCTCATTTTTGATGGTGCTTCTCTGACCAGGCCGGTTTTCTCTTTCTTTAACTCAGGCAAAGACAAAATATCCTTAATAGCTGCCCAAATTATGGACACGGACCGTGTGGAGCTTACCGACTGTCTGGGAGTCCACTGTTACCTCCACAGCAATGAGAAATTTCAGCACGTTCCAAATTCAACCGAAGGGCCAACGCACAGCCACCCAACGTTAAGTTAGTGACAGAAATTTTATTCTAGGTTTTCTCCCCCCAAATTCAGCTCTACTTGCGACTAGTTTGTCCAAAACCTTCTCTGATGACTTGAGACTTCTTAGAATTCTCAAATTAAGTGAAAGATGAGTGAAACTTGGATGTGACCCATTATCCTTCATTATGTGATTAGAGTTAGAGCTTCAGTAATTGGGCACTAACTTACTAAAGCTTTTGACCTGGGAATACTAGAATTTGAGTGTAATTTTATAAGGTAGTGATTTGCTTTAATATTTAATAGCTAAATCATATTAGCATTGCCCAAGGGAGTTAATGTAAGCAATAAACATATTCAGGAATAGTTAGCACAGATAAGAGTTCATTCTCTGCAACAAAGAAGATGAACCGCCACAGTTCTAATCTTCAGCGCATTAACAATATTCAGATGTTTTGAAATTGATGTTTCTAGCTGAGGAATTGTGAGGTGATATCTCTTCTTTATGTGACATTGTAACCACCATTATAAAATCGAGTGTTAGTGACCTCTTAGCATTTGAAGTAATGATAGTGATTTTTCAGCATTAGCAAAGAGATTTAAATGGTAAACAGACTGATTATATGTTTAAGTTCATTTACTTGACCTCCCTTATCCTAAGAAAAAATCAACTACAGTGTTTCCATGGTTACGACTGGATTAAGATCATCACAATGGTCTCAATAAATGGAAAAGGGACTTTGCAGAGATGTCTTGCTAAGAGACTAGAAAAGAAATGAGGTCCAAAAAAATTGGATGAAAATAAAAAAAATTTGCAGAGTGAGCCACAGCTACTGGACCAGAACAGAAGAATCTCAGAGATATGTTATTAAATGCAAAAAGCAAACTGTGAAAAAAAATATACACTATGATACATAAAATAAGCAAAGCGTGACAATATATTGTTTAGCGAAACATACTTATGGGACGAAGTATAAAAGAATAATTACAAATAATTTAGGAGAGTAGGTACAGATTGGAATAGGTAGATGCTGGGAGGGAAACGGGGGGTAAATGGCTTTCTGAAATTATCAGTGATATGTAATTTTAAAGAAACTTTATTCCTGAAAGGCAGAAACACGTGACAGAGTGAGGAAGCTGTTTAATGGGACCGTGGTGGTGCCGAGGATACTGTCACACTCTGTCCAGAAAGTTTGAGTGATCTGCCCGAAAACCTCTAACTTAAATCTTAGGGGTATTGTTTCTTTTTTAATTTCCAAGATGCTTCTGGGAACTGGTTGTGTTTTGACAAACAAATCTTTTGATTATTTGGTTTTACAAGCTAGAATTTCAGGAAGGACGTACTGCAGCATTAACTGTCTCCTGTAGCATCCCACTCTCTCTGCAAGTGGGATTTAACTCTACGCTGCTACTCGGTAGAGAGAGGGGACTCGCGCTGTAAATAAATCAAACAACAAACACGCCGATGCACCACCTGGCACCGTCATCACCACCCCAGGAGGTCCGGCCCTGGGAAGAGTGAGATACAATGTAACAGCTACCTGAGTCCAGCGACACTTCGCTGTTACAAAAGAGCCTTGTAACATTTCCTTGTCTTCACGGACTCCCTAGATAAATATCCGATTCCTCTCAAAAATAAACTTTATATGGTCAGAATAATCTCTACTTGGTTGTTTTGGAGGGGTGGAATGGGTAGGATGACAATTTTTTTCATAATACATCAATTTTTCTCTCCTAGTTGTCTTACAGAAGACAGCACACGAAAACCTGAATTAGCGGCAGAATGTACCCACTTGTCATCAGGAGCTTTAAGTCCATCTATCTACATGGAAAACACAGTAAACAAGAGTGACAGTGTTATCACAGAAACACAAGATAAATGATCGCGCAACAGTGGCCTTGAAATTGCAGAAACAATAATGTGAGTTTTTATAGCACCAACCTTTCGTACGCATCATCTCACTCAATCCTCACAACTCCCTATCACGCTGCGACCGTCAAAACCAGGGCTGTGAGAGGCAGCAGGCACTTGGCCACTGCCACGCAGCTCTGGCCAACGGAGAGACGAGACTTGGGTACTCATGCGATCTGGGTAATGATCCCAATAACCGCGATCACTTAACATGTGCCATGTGTGGTGGTAATAAGGACGCATGTTAACTGCAAGGAAAAGCAACTCGAACAAGTTAAATTTTAAAAAGTGGGTACAGTAAATGTAAGGAAAAATACATATTTTTCACAGAATGCAAGGGAGGAAACTCCGCCGAGCACATTCCTTGTCTCGTCGCTCCGCTCTGCTTTACTCCCTTCTTCTTCCTCTGTCTTTCCGCAGCGCGGTTCCTCTCTCTCGGCTCACGTAAGGGCGCGCAGGAAGCAGACGGCCCCGGGACGCAAGTTGCAGGGTCAGTCACTCCCCAAAACGTGTCGTCTCCCAGCCCCATTTTAAACCTGGCAGCAGAGACTGTGTTGGGCTGAACTTGGGCTTGTCAGTCCCCCGGTCTAATTAACTGCCTCCAGCAGGGTAGAACCAGCCAGCGTTCCACAGGGACTAGCCCTGTGGCACCAGGCCTAGTCCACGCCGGGTCCCCTCAGAAAGCTCAGAAAAAAGGTATCACGTGGACATTGATAACGTGTGACTAACTAGGAAAATGGCTGTAAAACAGACGAAATTATCGCCATTCAGAGAAATGAAACTCCCTGGTCTTGAATCATCCACACACCATTTATCCTATTCTCGGACCCTAAACCTTGGGAGAGCAAAGCTCTGGGGACCTCCCAAACCTGTCCTGGGTTTCAGGCTCCCAGGGGAGCTCAGCAGGTCCAGGGTGCTGGTGACCGCAGACCCAGACCAGCCTGGAGTTCGCGTAGGCTCAGGCCTGGGCCGGGCGAACCGACTGGATGAAAACCCGGGTCGGGGGGACAGGAGAAGGAGGAATAAGGTGGTGGGGGGTTGGGGGGGGACAAAGTAATGCAGATAGCACCCTGGGTTCTGGAATGCACAGGAAAACAATTTACAACCGGTGGGGGCTTCCAAAGGAAGCCGACACAGGAAGCGCAGTGGGCAGAGTGCCCACTGTGTGTGTGTCCTGAGTGCCCACTGTGTGCCCAGGAAGGAAACTTACTCGTGTGCTCCCTGGCGCTTACACCAGCCCAGATGTCCCCCGTCTTGGATACCGTGACACACGCAAAGGCCCTGGCGTCTCGCCAGCATGGAGATCACTTTCTAAAACTGCGTTTACGTCTGGCTAGTGAGAGACTTGCGTAGCTTTCTGTCGGTCCCCGTGCCCTTTCTCAAAGAGTCTGTGACTTTGTAAACAGGACGGGGAGGCCGGTTCGTGTGGCTCCTTGGCTCCCTCATCTGTCCACGAGGCGTCCCGCTCTCCCAGAGACGTGGTGGATACGAAGCGAAGCGCCACGACACACGCCTGGCCTGCGGCATTTGATAAACACGCCTTCCCTCTTTCATCAACGGCCCGACTGACTCCAGAAGCAGTGGAGGAGGGTGTCGTGGGCGGCGGGGGCCGAGGCCGGGAGCCAGGAAATGAGGGAGCAGGGACGAGAGGCTCGGCGGTGCTGGTGCCCAATGGTTGTTTCGAGGAGTTCAGCCTGTTTTCCTGCGGCTTCAAGAATTCATTGTGTTCTGTCTCCTGTTCCAGTTATTAATACCGAGAGCTCAAGGCAGCTGTGCTTTCACGGAGATAAGTTTTACAAGAAACAGATGAAGAGCTTTTTCAGCACTGATATCAGATGGATTAGAATGTGATTAATCAAGGGACAGGCTGATTAAATTATTGGGTTCGCTGTTCAGATAAGAGGTTTTAGATCCACCCCTGCCAAACTGTAATTAACTTAGAAGTTTCTGCTGGGCTGCTCGGAAGAAGCTCCTGGATAGGCTTTGAGCGGCTCTTTCCCAGCCCCGAACCGCAGCGGTGAAGGTGTGGGCATGAGTCAGCGCTAATGATCATTGATCATCTTCAAGTACGAGGGCGGCGTGTTCGTTGGACATGATAAATATTTAACTTTATACAGGGTTTGTATGCATCCTCGGGCTCCCCTCGACTTCGCGCTGTAACTGAGACAGAGGCTGTAGAAGGAAGGAAGGGTCTCAGAGGGTCACACAGGGGTTTTCTGGGTCTGCCATAGGCTTCACGAGGCGTTGCAGGGGCGGGAAGCTTCCCATACGGCGAGTCTAAAAATCCTGGGCAGGACAGGAAGCGACGCAAGCAGAAGATGCACAGCTGTGCTGGGGCCAACATGAGGACGTTTCTTGGAGATCAGAAAAGACCAGAAAGCAGAGATCCCCCAGGACAGATTCATCCGAGGGTGATGTTTGCGCACCGGGTTTCTGGTCCCCAGTCCCCGGTGGCCGAGACGCTGAGCGTGAGAGGGGAGGGCAGGGCCTCGACACGGCGGGGGGAGACCAGCAGCCTCCGTGTGAAAGGAGGGCAGTGGAAGGGGGTGCTCTCTCTCTGCGACGTGGAAAGTAACCCCAGGGCAATGGTGGGGTGGGTGTCCTTTCCAGCCTTCGCCTTGGATCAGAAAGAAAATGTGTCCCCCAAGAATTCGACCTTGTGTGGGCCCCCAAAACAAGCCAAAAATTTAGGTATACGAGCAGCTCCCAGTCCCGCTCCCAGTCCCGGTCCAAACAACGGGAAATATTTCAGACAAAAAACGTTGCCATCTGAAAGGCTTTTTGGTCTATGATGCAAATTTATGATGTGGTGGGGGGAAGGGAACAGGATTTAAACAGCCCCAAAATATGTCTCTTTGGCATTAGGGTTATTTTTGGCTGATTGTTTTTAAGAAACAAAAGTCTCGGGAAGAGCTCTTTACCTCCCTGATAACTGGCTGAAAATTTTAGATGAAGGTCTGGTCCAGGCAGAGAATTATCAGCAGAGGTAACTGTGAAGGACGGTGCAGGTGCAGTGGGGGAGCGGGGTGGGGGCCCAAGACGGAAGCCCTCCCTGCGGCCCATGGCTGCAGGTGGTCTGGCGAACACGGCCTCCCCACCTCGGTGCGATCTGCCTCCCTCCCCTTGGCAGCCCCGGACCCCTGCCCCTGCTCCTGGGCCCAGAGAGGCTGAGCCTGTGGCCAGACTGCCTGCGGGTCCCACAAGTCTGACGGAGCCCCCGTACGTGCACATGAAATTTGATTTCCTTCTGTCCCGTGTCAATTCAATTCTTAAACCAGCCAGAAGGACCCAGAAAAGCAGCAGCATTTTTAAAAAATAATCTGAAACTCATTAAAATCACTTCAGACCACACACACACACACACACACACACACACACACACACACACACAGCTATTGCAGGAAAATCCTGCCCACCGATATCCTACTGATGAAAATGGGAAGATGCGGCGAAAAGCAGGGGAAAAGTTTATTTCTGCCAAGAACCCGTGAAGCAATTCCGCTAACCCATAATCATTCATTTGAGCAAATATACAAAGTCAACGCCCCCAAATATGAGTTAAGCCTGTGAAGTTTAAGGTGCGTTTCTCATAATTCTAATATCTGAACTCAATGACATTCTTTCGCACGTACATCAGGGCCCTTGTATTATCATCACAAAGCACCACGGAAAAAGCGTATTCCGTGCTACAGCACTTAGCCTTGACAAACAATTACTGGGTATCACATTCAACCGAATACAAAAAGCAATCTTTATCGCAGATTAAAATTAGCCTTGGAACAATAAGCGCTTTCCAAGCTACTCTGAACTCCAAGCTGCTGTGCGCAAGTCTCTTTTGAGAAAAGGCAAACGCGCAAACTGAAGGACACTTGAAAAACTTCCTGCCTCTGTTGTCTAAAGTTTTTCCAAGTTTGTATTTTTTTTTAACTTTCATAAAGGATAATGTTTTGCTTAATAGGTGATCCACATGGCTTCACAGGTTTCATAAGTGAGAATCAAAACAAAATAAAAACCATCAAGCCAACAAAGGAACTGGGGATGCTGGACGTCAGAAGGCATTATGTGTAACAGACTCTATTCTAACGGTCAGGACTACTTTTTAGGCATCAGTGTGGACAAAGGGCATGACTGCCCCCCCCCCATAAGACTGTACTTACAAAACTGAGCAGGGGGCTACATTTGCCACGTGGGCCTTCATTTGCTGACCTCTGTCTTCTCTGGCCTCAGAGATGCCCCAAGACTGGACCTCTGGCCAGATGTCCCTGGCTAGGACAGCTCCATGGATGTGTGCCCCATCCAAGACACACAAGAGTCCTGCTGAGGTCTCCTCTGCTGAGTTTGGCCACCAAGGGATCTGCCTTTGAGGAGAAGCAGCTGCAGCAGAGCGGGGAGCTAATGATGTGTTCCACCCCGGAGCGGGTAGCTGACTAGCAGGCAACAAAGCCCGGCGGTGCCTCTGAGCCCGTCCTCAGCCGGTCAGCCTCCTGTCTCGTCGCCACGCAGGGCCACAGGGCAGAATGATCAGCAAGTCGTGCCTGAGACTCAGGTGCACCCACCCTGTCGCTCTGCGCCCTGGACAGACCTGCTACCTGCCCCAGGTCCCTTTCCCAGCTAAGTGAGCTGGATGCTGACTCTCCCAATTCAAGCCCACAGACAGTGTCTGCTGGGGCAGAAGCAGATGCGTGTGAAGACGAAGGGTTTAAAGTCAGTAAGAAAGAGATGAGCACTCTACCGGCAAAATGGTCAAAAGTTAGGAATGCCTGACAAAATAGAAACTCACATGAAAAATTAAAGATGAAACAATAAAAAATCACTTTACCTCATTAGTAACCAAAGAAGTAAATGGTAAAATACCTCATTATGTACATATCAAATCAGAATATGTTTTAATGGTAAAACTGCGCATCCATAGAACTTGAAGAAACAGGGAAATTCAGAGACTGTTAAACGAGTTGACATTGGAAAAGTTGAAAGAATTAGGTAACAGGAAGTGCCACAAAATTTACTTTTTGATTCACAATCTCATTTCTAGGAATTTGTTTCAGACGTGAGTCACAGGAAATATAAAGATGTGTACACAATGGTATTTATAGCATTATTTGCAACCACAAAAAAAAAAACCCCTAAAAAACAGTCTAAATGTCAAATTATTAGCCAAGTAAATTAGAGAGAAACCAAACGCAGCAGACATGGCGGCTCCCTGCTCACCCAACAGCCATTCCCAGTTTTGTCCTCACCACCCGCCTCCTGGTAACAGTTAGGGGACAACGTGCCGAGGGATGCCTCACCTTTCCGAATTCCCTGAACCTGGAGGGGTCGTCTGAGATCAGCCGGGTCCGTGAGGAATAATCCGAGAATTTCTAAAACAGCTTTGCGCCCCCAACGTAATGATTGCACCTTCCTGCTTCCCTTCCCTTTCTGTCTGTCTGAGAAGATACTTCTGCGCAGCACCATGGCACGCTAGGAAATACGCTAGAAAAGCAGCAGCAATGGCTTCCAGTGCTCATGGAGAAATATTTTTAAGCGAGAAATTTCAAATCTTTGGGAATGCTCCCAGTAGACCATTGTACACCCTTCCTGAGAAGATTTTGAAGGGCTGGCTTTAGAAAAAGGAGAGCTCAAACGACGAGGGGAAGAAGTGGGGTTCAGGAAATGGGGGGCTGCATAAAGCCATCGGAAGACACAGACGTGGGAGTCTAGGGCGGCTCAGGGCTCCGTCTCCAGGTAACAGGCTGAAACTGATGGACACTTCAGAACTTAGTGTTGAAAAACATACACATCTGTAAAAATTCAGTCAAAATGGACAGAAACTTAATGATAATTACATGGAAAGCAAAACTTCTTTCGAAAGGTGCAGTTCTTCTGTGCCACCTGCCCTTGACTCTGCTCCGACTCCTGGGGGCCCCGTGGATGAGCGGTGGCCAGCGTCCTGTCCTCTGAGCCCTGCTCAGCTCCTGGGGACTCACGCCCGTGGCTTCTTCCGTGGAGTCCACCCACCTCACGCTCGGCTGCCTCTTTCCCTGCCGCCTCCTATTTTCCCAGCATTGCTGCCTTTTCCAAAGAACCCGGCCTTCTCTCGATGCCCAAAGCAGGACACGTTACGTCTTGTCATTCTGCCCCCAGCGGTGTTTCCGACCGAATCTGCGCTAGGACCCACGTGTCCACCTTTTTGGAGGCCCACAGTGCCCGCAGAGCTCCCCTCCAACACCAGGTTTCCAACGAATCAACTTCTTTGCTACCAGCCTTCTTCCCCGTCCAGCTTGCCCACGCGTGCACAGTAACTGGGAACGCAGGGGCCTGGGCAGTCTTAGCCTCGGTCTCCAAGGACGCATCTCGCTCTTGGTGATCTTTCCCAGCTCTTCCACTGCTGCCCCTCCTCGCCTCGGCCTGCCCTGCGCTTCCTGGCCGGGGTCTCCATCCGCACCGGTGACGGGGCCAAGGCTGCAGCACCTTTACCGGTATCGCTGCCGCCGCGGTCTCCGTCAAAGCTGAGTATTTCGCCTGCAGCCATCGTTTTTGTCTTCTTGAAGTTCAAACGCAGACCCGCTTGGGCCCTTCCTTCTTTCGCAGAGGCCGTTTCAGATCATCGCTATCTTCTGCCAGTGAAACGGTGTGTCGTCTGCACTGTACGCACCGGAGTCTATAGGACGCAGGCCGGCCTGCACCTGAATTCTCTGGAGCACGACCGAGCGGCGAACGTTTGCCCTTGGACCTCGAGGGCCCCTCCTTTTCTGATCCACGGGAACACCCGGCCGGGCCTGCGCCACAGAAGGCAGAAGCCTCTGCTGCATCGCCTGGGGCCTCACTTGACCTGCGTGGGAAATGAGAGCGGGGGTCCTTCGGCCACTGCGCTCTGGGGCATCTCTGCTGCAGACAGCGACGCAGCCTGCACCTTGCGGGGTGTCAGCCATCGCCTTGTTGTCCGTATTTGTCGACATATTCTTGTTAGGATTCTGACAGCTCCGGCCTCTGGGGCTTGAGGGAACTCCATCGCTGTCCCGTTGACCCCGGTGATTGATCTCCTCCCGATACCTCCAGGGTGGCTTTCGCTTTGCTTTCCGGAAGTACAGGCTCTTCTTCCTCACCGGAACCTTCCTCAGAGGCCTCTGCCACTCTGTGTCTCCTGCGTGGTCGAGTTTCACGCTCTTGTCTCCACCTTCCCGTCAGAGTACGCGCTTCCTGGTCATCGCTCAGCATCCTGAACCAGGTGTGAACTTCCCCTTTACTTCTTGGACCTTCTGGTGCAACCCCGTTCGGTGTTCTCTTTGATCTGTGCCAGCGGCCGCTGCCAGTTTCCCTTCTCTCTGTGTGACGGACCCTGAACAGCTGCATCCAGGGACCCCTGCTTTTGTTACTTTTACAAAAGAGTTTTAGACTCTTGCTGTCTGTAGTAATTTTTAGTGTTTCTTCTGTGCTCTATCTTAATTGTTCTTTCCTTTCCTTCTGACGGCATCTGTTCTCATTCTCCCTTCCTAATATTTCAGCGAGAAATATTAGGCTACAGCAGATCATTGCTGCATCTTCTTTTCTCATTCTTTCTTGTTTATTTGTTTTCATCTTACCTGGAAAACCAAGTGACAAGCCAGTCCAAAATGAAGTTAGGAAATAGTGATGACAGCCCTGGCTGGTGTGGCTCAGTGGATTGAACGCTGGCCTGTGAACCAAAGGGTTGCTGGTTCAATTCCCAGTCAGGCCAAATGCCTGGGTTGTGGGCCAGGTCCCTAGTAGGGGACACTCCAGAGGCAACCACACATTGATGTTTCTCTTCCTCTATCTCTCCTTCCCTTCCTCTCTCTCTAAATAAAATCTTTTTTTTTTTTTTTTTTTTTTTAAAGAAAGAAACAGTGATGGCAGGTGAGACTCCCCGGTCGGAGAGCACGCAGTGATTGGGGAGAGCAGAGAACAAGCCTGAACAGCGCTGTCACTAACGGCACAAGCGGGCCAGGGCCAGCGCGTGGTCAAGCTGCTGAGGTGCGCAGAGGAGAAAGGACAGCACACACTGGACCCCGTGTGCAGCCAGGACACTGAATGTAGGGACTGTGAACGGAGGTCAACTGGGTGCTGCGGCAAGAATCGGGCTGTCCCAACACTGCAGCGTTGGGCGTTGGTGAGCTGACATGGGCCGGAATTGGACGCTGCCCCTCGGCCCCTCCAAAGCGTTCCACTCTGGAAGTGACGAACTCAGAAGAAACGGAGCGGCTGTGATACCGAGGCAAGGTGTGGCACGGCAGTGACCGCCACAAGGCAAGGTCTCACCGAACGGCATCGATCAGACCCCCAGGGGAGCGGGTCACCGTCACTGTCACCATGGTGCGGTCTGCGCTCCAAGTCCAGAGGCGGAAGAGGGTGAAACGGAAAGATTCCGTGCCGTATCCATGAAGAAACCGAGCACATGTCCAAACGAGAGAGGCTGACGATTACAGGCGGCTGGACCGCAAGAGTAGGAAACACAGCCGAGTCCAATGTGGTTGGGAATTGGGCTCGGGAATGAAGCGGGGGGCTGGATCGATCGCGTGGGCCTGCCAAGTCCGCAACTCGTCTGCCGCAAGCACGCGTTTCCAACAGCCGGTCAGGTGGCCACGCGTGAACACCCTCCACTGGCCAGCGCAGAAACCCGACGGACGACGCAGCGGCTGCAGGAGATGGAGAGGCTGTGTTCTCCCTACAAGTATTAAGTCCACAGGAACAGACATTTGCAAGACAAAGGAAACACAAACAGCATATCCACTTGAGTCGACAAAGAACAATATTTGCAGGCGTGGGAAGGTAAACATCAATAATTGAGAACTAAATCCTCAGGAAATATTGCAGGAAGTCAATCCAAAATGCCTAAAAAAAGTCAGCGTGACAATTATTCAGAACCATGGACTGAAAAAAACTAAAAAACAGTAAGAATCGAAAGTAGCTGCTTAGAGGGGAAAAAAATAAAACAGCATAAAAGGTGAGGCAGAGAGCAGATGAATTTTATCAAAATACTCCTGGTATCATTTGATGTTGAACCTAGCAGAGCACAATACTGGGCTTTAGGCAAACTTCAGTATATAAAAGTTATAAAAAGTAGGCTAAAAGAAAATGACCAAAAAAAGATATGTTTAAGATTACTATGTACAAAGTTATTCATCAAATGTTAGAAGCAAATGATTCGATAGAAAAAGTAGTCAGTATTTATTTATTATTTTGCGGGGGGAGAAAAACAGTGAGAGGGTGCGCACGGTCATCTCAGGGAGGGAGAGAAGGACATGTCGGCAGCAACATGGACGCTGCCCGACCTCCCCAAGGGCAGGAAGGTGCCTGCGAAGGCCAGGAGACGCCCCCGCCCCAGCATGGTTTTCCTACGTGGCAAAATACTTAAAAAGCTGCTAATATCAGAGCTGGAAGTGTGGGGGGGGGGCAATGGATGGTCTTACAGTGCTGGGTGTGTGAACCGCTGAAAAATTTTTGGAAATTCATGTTCAATACTTCTCACAATTAAATAACATGAATCCTTTTGAATCAGCATTCCCCCGTTAGGAATCTAGGATAGAGAAATAATAACACAAGACACCAAATACAAACATTTGAGGGTAACTACGATTTATAAAACTCAAACGTGCATCAAGACATAAGTGGCTGGGCGCACGGTGCTGTCGCCGCCAGCCCACACCGTGAGACTCGTGCAGCCCCGAAAAAAGCAGCAGCACGAACGAGGCGCTTGCCTCCACCGAGCCTGTGTTCTTCCAGGAGAGACGGGCAATGAGCCGGTAAATAAAACCGCACGCATTCATATAATGACTTCACCAAGACTGAAAAACGTAGATGCAAAGATCTGCTGTCGACCAGGGAACTCGACAGCAATTCAACGTGTGGATGTATCGAGTCCCCCCATCGCACCAGAGCGCCTTTCCCTGCTTCAAAGGGCTTCAGCCACCCGCACACCCGTGCAGTCACGCTGTCCCCTCAGGACGGCTTCTGAAAACCAGTGCCCGCAGCACAGACCTCGACATCCTCTCCCCTGTAAAGTTTCAGATTGCTACAATTCTGTAAGTATCGACTGACATCATTTGGCCACGTGTGTACTCTAATAGAAAATAATACTTGAACTCCACAGTTTTTTTTTCCCCTTCAAGTGAGTGCTGACCCAGATTCAGGTACATAAGGCGACAAACTTGCTTTGGATAAAGACAGGATGTGCGCAGGCCAGTTTCATAAGCGATGACAAGGAAGCATGTTGTTATTATACTGAGAATCACATACACATGCCAAATACAGTTCTCGTAACGTAAGTAGCAATGGAAGGAAAAGCGCACATGTACCTGTTGACTGAATGGGGACAACAGGCTGCTGCTCTCTGGGCAGAGAGCACCCTGCCTGCCTCTGCTTTCACCTGCGAGGGGGACCCCCCAGAACACACGGAGTTTATTTATAAAAATCGTGTATTTGTTCTTACATGTTTAAACCTCAGTCGCCTTCAAAGTACTCTCCATTTGATGCAATACACCTGTTGAGACACTTTTTCCACTGCTCAGAGCAGGTTTTGAATGCATTGATTTTGATGCCCTTTAGGGCTTCGGCCGTTTTTTGCTTCACCTCTTCCACATGGGTGAGATGTTTCCCTTTGGGGACTTTTTTCATCCAGGGGAAAAAAAGATGCTCAAGGAAAGATTGGTTGAATGGGAGGGTGGGGCATGGGGGTCATGCCGTTTTTGGTCAAAAACTGGGGAACACTCAGCGCGATGTGAGCAGGAGTGGTCTTAAATCACCCATCATGAAATGGGCAAACATGCTGAAAGTCTTCAAAAATAAATTCACCGAAGCCCAACGCAGCCTCTCACAACAATGCCAGCTGGTCACTGATGCAGATGGTTCCTAGAACACTCCCCTAGTGGGGGACGTCTGTACAAGGCCCCCCTCCAGGAGATAATTCTGGGTTGTTTTGGGTGCTCCCTCGTATGATACCCTGGCTGATTTGCGGACGTTGAACCACCCTTGCAGCCCTGGAATAAATCCCACTCGACATGGCATTGACAGTTTTAATGTGCTGTTGAATTCGGTTTGTTAATACTTTCTTGAGGATTTTTGCATCAATGTCCATCAGGAAAATTGGCCTATAACTTTTTTTTTTTTTTTTGGTGTCCTTGTCTAGTGATGGTATCAAGGTAATGCTGGCCTTGTAAATGAGTTTGGAAGAGTTCTTTCCTCTTATTTTTGGGAAGAGCTTAAAAAGGACTGGTAATAATCCTTCTTTGAATGTTTGGTAGAATTTGCCAGCGAAGCTGCCTGGTCCTGGACTTTTGTTTGATATGAGGGTTCTGATTATTTTGATTACTGATTAAATTAATGTCCTTACTAGTGACTGGTATGCTCAGATATTTCATTGTATCATGACTCCGTCTCGCTAGGTGTATTTTTCAAGGAATTTATCTAAGTTGTTCAATTTGTTGGTGTGCAACTGTTTCTGGTAGTCTCTTACTGTGTTTTGTACTTTTTCTGTATCAGCTGTAATATCCCCTCTTTTATTTCTGATTTTATTTATTTGAATCCTATCACTTCTTTTTCTTGGTGAGCCTAGCTAAAGATCAGTCATTTTGTTTATCTTTCCAAAGAGCCCACTCTTAGTTTCATTGACTTCTTCTCTTTTTAGTCTCTAATTTCATTCATTTCTGTTTTAGCTTTTGTTATTTCCTTCCTCCAACTAACTTTGAACCTTGTTTTCCTTTTTCTGGTTCTTTGACCTGTAAAATTATGTGGCTATTTTGGGACTTTTCTTGTACCTTGAGGTAGGCATTTATTACTATGAACTTCCCTCTTAGAACTGCTTTTGCTGCATCTCAAAATTGCAGTGTTACATTTCAAATTTCATTTGTCTGAAGTTGCTTTTGGATGGAATGTTATATAAATATCTAAGCCCGTCTGATATAACACGTCATTTAAGGCCAATGTTTCTTACTCAATTTATATTTAGAGAGTTACCCATTGAGATAAATGTGGTTTTCACACCCCCTGCTATTACTGTGTCATTGTCTATTTCTTCACTTGGGTCTGTTAATATTTGCTTTATATGTTCAGGTGCTCACATGTTCGGTGCATGAACATTTACAAACATTGTATCTCCTTGTTGAATAGTCCCCTTTATTATAGGTCACAAACTTCTTTTTCTCTTTTTACAGATTTGAAAAGTTGTTTTCCATGAGGAAAGCACCTGATGGACCAGGAAAGGAAGGAGATATTAGCAGTGTTAGCCCTGAAAGTAAAAAAACAAAACAAAACAAAACAAAAACCCAAAAACAACAACACTACCATATATACTGGGTAACTGTGAGGGCTCACTGCTCTTCTGCGTCTCCGTTTTCTTTTCAAGCTGCTTCCGATGCCATTTTAAAGTAACATTTTAAAGAACATGGCTAAGAGTGTTGTGTAGCCAAAAGAGTTGGTTTGGGGGTTAGATAAACCTGAGTAAGACTCCGGCTTCACCATTTAACAGCCACGTGACCCTGAATGACTCACTCACTTCTCTGGGACAGTTTCCCTAATTATGATAATATTATAAAAGAAGGATGCAAAGATGTGAAACTCTTATTTCTAAGAGCTGTAATGAGATTAGATGAGAGGATCCATGTCATAATTATGCACCAGTTGTTTCAATCATATTGTTCATGGTGTGAAGTTCTCAGGGCTGTGGAAGGAACCTACTAAAAAATTTGGTCCATGGGTCTTGCACCCTCTGATTAAACACAGATCCTAAGAGTAACAACGCCAGATTCTGCACCCAACTGTCACGGTGTCACTGCCGCTGGGAAGGACCTTAACACTGGCTCAAACACTGTGGGGGCTCAGCCCTGGGTGCGTGGCTCGGCTCCGGGAACCCTCGTCCCAACACGCCAGGGCTGCGGGCTCCCCGGTCAGGGCACGCACGAGAAGCTACCCGTGAATGCCTCCGTGAGCGGAGCAACCATTTGATGTTTCTCTTTCTCTGAGAACCAATAAATATACATTTTAAAAATTAAAAAAATTAACAGCACTTACAGATACCTCTCATGTGCACAGCATCAGATTCCCTTTTAGGTCCTAACGCCTCAAACAGGTTTCTTCTTAGCCTATGTTTTTAATTCATTTCCACTTGTTGAGGAGGGAATATCAGGTTTTCTTTCAAACATCCACCATCCATTGCTATGTGACACTTGACATCACAAAACACGATGCAGATGCAACTCCCCCCATATTAAGCTCGCCACGGTCATACATTTGCACTCCCTGCTCGCGTTGACTTCAACGGGGCTTCAGCTTGTAGAATGCGTGCAGATCAAACCATTCTGATGCAATGTAATTTTTAAGTAGCTTTTTTTTCATAAGTAGAAACATGCTGTGAATAGCAAACTACCTGCATAGCATATACACAGCAGTCAGCAACCCTGCTCCTTGTCAAAATATTTCCCATTCGTATGTGAGTGTCGACTGTGGTGAGAGACTGGAAACAATTTCAAGGGGAATCTCCGCGGCCACCTTCCCCGTCTGTCTGCACGCCACAATCCGAGGTGCTTCGTTAACATCCCTTCTTACAGGACCGTCCCTTGTTTGCTGTATCACAGTAAGTTAACTCTCAACTAGGCTTCTGACCTCCTACGCGTGCAAATCACAGTGTGCTTTCCTTGGCTTTATCGTCAGCTTTGTTTCCAAATGAAGGTTTGTTTCGCCAGCACTTTGCCGCCTGCACATGCACCGTCCATCACCAAGGGCGCAGGCTGCGAATGGGTTTCACGTTCAAGCAGCGATGATGTGGATGATCTGCTACTTACAATCCTGAACACAATACACGTTTTTATCCAATCAACCAGAGTCTAAAGAAATGCAAAGAATGGCAAGTCTTTGACATGCACAGGCTTTTGGGTACCAAATTACCTTTGAACCCCCCCGCCGCCCCCCCCCCCCACACACCCGGAAGTATCTCTAACGGAATCCACTTGAAATACTGCTTCGATATCCGAAAAGATCGGTAAAGCGAGCCTCAGGGTGAGCAGGTTTGCTGCTTCCACTGCAGACCGGCGTTGCTCGGAGTGAAACCGCTAAGCGGCACCGAAGGCGATGCACCGACCGAGGAAACCTCGACTGGAGCCTCAGAGCGGCCAGGCTTGCTGGTTTGATCTCTGACTCCCTCACTCATCCGGGACAGAACGTCCTTTAAAAATCAACAATGTCCATTTCAGTGTTCCTGAAAAATGCGCTTCTCGGCTGCGCACGACGTCCTCCTCTACGGGATGCGAAGGAGCAGGTAGTAATGCGACATTTGTAGTAACTATGAACGCAGGACGCAATGCCAAGGAGGCTGGGCCGTTTCGGCATCAACTATAATGGGGGCCACCCGGGAAACACCGCGCAGGGCACGGGATGGGTGGGGGGCAGGATGACCCCCGAGGCTAATGCTGTGTGCAGTGGTATCGCTGCTCCTGAAACCATTTCTAACGTTTAGAACGTCAAGAAACGAAGGTGTCAGCCCAGGGTCACGGTGCGCCTGTGGGGTCCTTGACTTGAATCTGCTCTGTCTGCCAGGTCACCTTGTTAGGGGCCTTGGTGAACGCTGGCAGGGGGGCATTTTTGTCAAGAACTGGGAGTTGCAACCCCCGAAATACAAAGGCCTTCCCGGACTGTGGTTCCCCGGGAGCTGGGGGCCTGGAGGGGGAGAGCTGGCCCCGTAGAATGAGGAAGTTAAACAGAGGACCGGAGCCGGTCCCTCACCAAGCTTTTCATTCTTTCCTAAAAATGAACAGCCATGTAAATTCAACCTGCAGCCAAACGATGGCAAGAAAATACTATGAATCGATTTCTGTCACCTGGTGGGCCACGTATTTCCACATGAAAGAAACCCTACCATGAAAGAGAAGAGCTCAGCCTTGCCGAGTGTCTGCTGGGTTCCCTGCATGGGTCTGTGTCTATGAGTGATGAGGACACAGCGAACAGGCACTTGGAAACTGTTAAGCCTCAGTTTACCCACACAGTGGGGATTCTGACATCAACCACACTGAGTCACTAGTGGAAACAAAGAAAATTGTCCTGGCTGGCGTGGCTCAGTGGATTGAGCACTGACCTGTGAACAAAAGGGTCACCAGGTCGTTTCTCAGTCGGGGCACATGCCTGGGTTGCAGGCCAGGTCCCTAGTGGGGGCCATGAAAGAGGCGACCACACACTGATAGTTCTCTCCCTTTCTTCCCCCCCCCTTCTCCTCTCTCTAGAAATGAATAAAAGCTTAAAAAGAAAATGTAAATTATGTGGCTTTCAGAATGCCTAATACGTAACATATGCACAGTGGCACAATGGATACCCAACGCTGGTCTGGTACTTGGATAATGAACTGCAAAGGAAAATAAAACCGCTCCAATTAAACAGCTAGCACCGCAGAACAGGAAGGAGCTGGCGGACCGCTCCGCCGACTTCACGTTACAAGGCGGCCCAGCGTGTTGGTGCAGGGTTGCAATTCCACCGCGGTGTCTGTCTTCTTCCTATTAACTCGGCCAGTTCCAGAGCCCCAGAGGCTTCTGGGAACACAATGTTAAGGGGCAGACACGTCTTCATGGACTCCTGAGGGTGACTGAAGTTCCTGATGGGCAAGACATGGGGAGGGCTCGGGAGGGGAGCTCGCTGCAGACCCAGGGGCTGGGGGCTAGGGCCGCAGTGGAGCCTGCAGGGGGCGCACGGGGCGCGCAGGGCGGGGAGCGCGGGCCAGAGCCCACGTGCACGAGCACGCTGAAGACCAGATCGCAACCGGGACGTGGGGGGCCTGAGAAACTGTATACGGTTGCGAAGCGGCGCTTAAAACGCTCTTAGGGCTTCTGCTGTTACGCTTCCTGTTTGTGCAAAGGTGGGGGCAGGGAATGAGGGCTGAAAAGCAGCAGCATCTGGGTTTGGTGACCGCGGGTCCCGCAGGGCACGCCGAGGGGCGCCAGCTGGCTCCTGGGGGGCGGGGCGGGGTGCATACACCCAGACACACTGTGGGGAGACCAGTTGGCCGAAAATAAATGCACTGACCTCTGTCAGGAGAGACCATGGGGGTCGGGCCCCTCCAGACAACCGTGAGGGGTTCATGCCACGTTCTGGGTGCAATCGAGGCCTCGGGCGGAGGAAGTCGGCGTAGGGGCGGGAGACCCCCCAACCGTGTACCATCTGGGTTTTGTGACTGACGCCATAGGACCGGCCAATGCGCCACGCGTGTGAGAGCGAGGGGGCGGGAGCCACCGAGGAAGAAAGCGAGAGCAGTTTCCCGGCCGACTGATCCGCAAAAGTGTGTCCCCTGCCGGCGTCCAGGCGTCCTCCCCCGCCCCCTACCGGCTGCAAGTGACCGGTCCAAGTGTGAGTGCGTGGGCTTCCGTGGATGAACCGGCCGCGGGTGCTTGATTCCACGCAGGCCTCACGGTTCCGACAAACTTCCTTCTCTGGGCTGCGCCTAGAGCGCGGGTTCCTCTGCCGCTCCTCTCATTACCGATCCGCTGTCCTTGCAGCCGCATCGCGGTGCGTGCGGGGCCCCAGACGGCTGGTTAGAGATCCGTCAGGACACCTCGGCTGGGTGGCAGGGCGACGCTGTCTCTTGTCGTTGCCGCCGTTATTAAGATTTTCTTTTACAGCTGGGGCCGCGGGAAATGATTCACAGATAAACACAGCAATGCCCAAGTTATTTATATCAAGTTAATTAATCATATTGATTTAACATCCTGCTCCGTTATTTAACTTTTCCCCTTTAGATGTTGGTTTCAGATTTAATTTTAGAATGATTAAATAGAGTTCAAACTTTAGAACTCTACATTAGTACCTCGTCTGGAAAATTATTAACATTTTCAGTTCAAGTTTAATAACGGCGGCTCCTGTATTAGGATGACCTTTTCCTTTTCAAATATCTAAAGTAATTACAGTTGGGGAGTAGGAGCAGCCACTGACAGCTTCCTCTGGGCACGGAGGGGAGGGCCTGCTTCCGCGGGGCTCAGGACACAGCAACCCCCATTGCTGCCCCTGTGTCCGTGGACCAACCCCCCCCCCCAGCCCCCCACAGCTTCATGCCCCTGGTCGCCACGACAACGGAAGAGCGGTTCTGAGCTGCTGCCAGGCACCTCACAGCATCACCTCACAGCATCACCACCCCGCACATGCTCACACCCAGACACTGGGATGGGGACCTGGGCGTAGGACTCCGGCCCCAGGTTCCCGCTTTGCTTTGTCCAGCACTGGGAGTGACAGCCACTGAGAGCTGAGCCTGTGCACAGCGAGTGGCTCCCGCCCCCAACGCATGGTGGCCGGTCCTTTGCCCTGTTCTCAGCGCCAGCCCCCCATGCGCGGGACAGAGGACTGTCCTTCCCCAGGCTCCCTGCGCCCCCTCCTGCTTCTGGGATCTGTCAGTGACCATCTATCTCTGTGTGAGTGCATGAAAAATGCACCTTCCACCAAACCGGCCTAAGGGGGTCGCCTCCCCAAGGCAGGAACTCAGGTGCTGAGGGGACCACCTGCCCAGCCCAGGGGAGTGGCCTGTGTCTCCTCACTCAGCAGCTACCATCTGCATGGCTTTAATTTAATACGACAGCCAGGCCCGCCATCCCCCACCCCATCACCCTCCTTCAGCCTCCTCTCTGCCTTTTCAGGAGGTTCCCTCTGCTCCAGATACAAGCTCAGCCGAGAGCATCTCTTGCCCAGGCCTTTGCACCTGTAGGTGCCAGGGAGTCAGGGAGTCAGGCCCTCCGTGCGTTGTCCTCAGGCCAAGCACAGTGCCCAGCTCGGGAACAGAGCTGCCTCACCGTCGCTGCTGCTGGATCTGACACTGCAATGACCAAGCGCAGACGTCTCGGACTCCGAGTCCCAGAGCCACAGTCTCGCCTTCGCCATCGAGATGGTGGTAACTGCCTCCCCTCAGGCCTGCCGTTCAGCACCTTGTGCTCAAAATGCAGGGGGGACGCTTCTGCACTTCTGAGCGCCCCAGGGGGCACCTGACAGGGAGAGACTACTCTGAACACGCGCCAAGGCCAGGAGCCTGCCGTGCGCACCGGCTACTCTCCCCAGGCAGCCTCCACCCCCACCCCAGACTCCACCCTCTGATGTTCTCGGGCCAGGCCTCCAGGGGCCTGGCCAGGCTCGGCTGATGACCACACACTCTGGAGCCAGATGGAGGGACGACAAGGGGCAGCTACTTAAACTCGGTATCCACTGGTTGTCCTGCAATGCTGATGAGGGGTGAAGAAAGGCCTGACCTCACACATTGCTGGTGGGGTGGGAACTGGGTCCAGGTCATCAAAAAGAAACAGAGTCACTACCTCACCCAGCCACTCCAGGCCTAGGTGCCTTCTTGAGAGAACTTGCTTATAACCACTCAAAAATCTGTACCTCAAAATTCAGCAAAACACTACTTATCATGGGCAAGAAGCAGGGAAAACCCCAAATATCCAAGAGCCAACGAATGGATAAACAGAACGTAAAATACCCACAAAAAGGAACGGCGCGTTGATGTATACTACAACATGGATGCTCACACAACATGGATGTTCATGCAACATAGATGCTCAGTACAACATGGATGCTCACACTACAGCATGGATGCTCCTACTATGGCATGGATGCTCAGTACAACATGGATGCTCACACTACAACATGGATGCTCACACTACGGCATGGATGCTCATGCAACATGGATGCTCACACTACAGCATGGATGCTCATAGCACAACATCGATGCTCATATTACAACATGGATGCTCTCTGAAAATACCACGTCTAGTAAGAGCAGCCAGATGCAAAAGGTCATGTATTCTGTGATGCCATTTATACCAAAGGTCCAAAATAGGCACATCCATGGACATGCATACAAATCAGCAATGTCCGGGGCTGTGGGGTGCGGGCAGTTGGGGCCGCTGCCAATGGCTGTAGGTGTCTTTTTTGGTGCAATGGGAATGTTCTGGAACCCATTAGACAATGAGACCCACACAGCTCTCGAATGCACGAAACACCATGGAGATGTGTATTTTTAAAAGAATGAATTTTACATTATGTAAATCTTAGAAGGAAGCAAAGTAAGTCTAGAATGGGGTGGATGGCTAAGGTTGCTAAATATTGTGTTTCCTTGCTCTTGCATTTTTAACTTGTAGGGATAAAACTTTCTAAGAAACTAAAAAAGAAACTGATTCCATGTCTCTCACACACACATGCCTGTGGTACATATATGTTGTATGTTTATTTATTTAAAAGGGTGAAGAATAAAGTGTTACAGAAGTTCTTAACAGATGATGGCAGGATCTCATGATACATAATTTTTTTTTCTGTAATAGCTATATATTAATGGAAATTACCCACATTTTAACTTAATAGGAAAAAAGTGAAATGTGTATGTCAACCTAAAAAAGAAAATTTTCTTAAATGTTGTGTTTGGTTAAAAAAAATGTCCCTTCCCAACTTTAAATGCAATCATAGACAGAACTGCCTGATTTTTTATGCAAACTTCCAGTACTTACAATAAGTGATAAAACGCACTTTTTGATGTCCTGTCTCTGAAGAATAAAACAAAAAACCGAGAAGATCAGAACACAGACTATCTGGAGTGGCAACACCGACCCCCATGCGGTGCTCCTCCCTCGGGGGGGAGTGTTTTTAAAGAAGCAATTTCAGGGTTCAGCCTTGCATTCCTGTGGTAAATTCATTTTTCTTCTATTTTGCATAATTTCTTCATAAACCTTCCAAGGCTTTATAACCCAAGCCTCCAAATGAAATGAATATGTTTTGCTTTATTCTCAAAATAAAGATTATTTTTATCTTACACCTTTTTTAAAAAATATTTGTGACTTTGTAAAGTATTGCTTTAAAGTGGGTTGAAAAACACCTTTCTGTTAAGACAGTAAATATTTTTATTTACCACACACATTATCTCCAAGGTCAATGCCAATTCGAAGACATTGTGGAGAGTGCTCGAGGCGTAGTTCTCTCGTGCCGTTGAAAAGCAGGCAGGATACACGCAAATTCAAGTTCTCCACGGAAAGCAGTGGGGGCAGAAAACATACATCCCTGTCCCACCGCACACGGGCATGCATTTTACTTGTTAAGAAAGCAGCAAAACATGTAAGAATACCGTGACTGCATTAAGGCCTTCTTAACTTTTAGAAACCTAGCTTTGACATGCTTAAAATTGTATCTTGCTTTACTAACATAAAAGCGCACATCCGAGGTGCGTGGTGTGCCTGTGGCCTTTTGTTCCAACTGCAACGTAATGTTTTATCCAGAGTCTTATTTCGAAACCCTCCAAACGTGCCGGGGCCTGGCGCACACGCTGCTAGAGGTGACCCTGCGTGTTCGCTCCGGCCGCCCACGAAGGGGCGCTGTGTGCGGTGCCCACCTTCAGCGCCCAGGGCCTGCGTTCTTCGGGGGCCTGTTTACTTTATTTACAGGGTGAATTTCCGTGTGTGTTTTTCAGCCACAAATAACTCCGGGAGAAGAGCTGAGGCGCCTCAGCGATAAGGCACAGGAACAAAACAAACTCCTCAATCTTCTGTAATTAACGGCCCGGCGTCTTGCAGACCAAGCCATCAAACACACCCACATGCGTTCAGGAAGGAGGCGCATTCAATTCAGTATTACTCTGCTCTTAACGTTTTGCTACATAAAAAGCAAAAGCCGATGGCACAGCAAATGGTGTATACCAGCAGTGCCCTACCTTTTTGGCACCAGGGATCCGTTTCGTGGAAGACAATTCCTTCCACGGACTGGAGGGTGAGGGGAGGGGGCCAGGGCACAGGAGGCAGAGCTCAGGCCCTCAGGCCAGGGAAGCTTTGCTCGCTGGCCTGACTGCTCACCTCCCGCTGCGCGCTGTGCGGCCTGGCTCCTAACAGGCCCTCGGCCAGCCCCTTACTGCACCACAGCCCCGGGGGCTGGGGACCCCTGGTATAGGATCAACCTAAAATTCTCTCGTTACAAAGAAAGTTTCTCTATTCCTTTCAAGTATTATCCAAACATCCTGCATCATGTCGAATATATTGTGGTGGAAGGTGATGCATCAGTTTAAAATGAAATAATGAACTCCAAGTTTTTATGTCTTCTTGTCAGTCATATTAATCTTCTTATATTTTTATAAAAGAGGCACTTTCCTTAGAAGCATGGGGGTTATCTCTTTTTTTTGGGGGGGGGTACATGAATACCAGACACAACGTATGTCCAAAGAAGAACTAGCCCCAGGGGGTAGCTCAGCTGGTTGGAGCTGGTCCGTCCCTGGCCAGGGTGCATACTGGAGGCAGCCCACGTCCCTCTCTCCCTCCCTCCCTCTCTCTCAATCAATCAATCAATCAATCAATAAGCACATCTCCGGGTGAGGATGACACCAACGGGCATCACCGCGCCAACACCGAGTGTGTGCTGCTAAAATGTGGCATCACACAGCAGAGCTGACCCAGGAGCGTGAGCTGCCCAGTTGCCACGCGGCGTGGATGCGCTCGCTCTGGCTGCAGAGGCATCGGTCGGTTGCTCCGGTCAGAACGGCCGCGGAACCAAAACGAAACCTTCAGCGCAGAACTGACAACCCTGTCGTTTCCACCCGTGTCTTACGCTGTCATCCACGGCGGCGAGCCTTCCAGCCTGTTCTCTGCCAAGGCTACCAGCGTGCCAATTACCCAAGCTGCTTCCCAGACACCAGACACAAATTCCTAAGACTGCTGTGCGAGCGCACCCTAATTAACCATCAGCTTAATTAGACAATTTACTGTGTAATTAGCAGGCAATTAGTCAACACCTCTCGGATCTCACTGACTGCTGTGACAGCCGCTCCGTCTCTCCGCGTTCCGACACGCCCTCGGCACGCCACGGCCCGGCGGCCAGCGGCGCTGGACGGAAGGGCGGGGAACAGCGGGCACCGCAGGACAAGGTCAATATGCAGCCCGTCCAGGCATCGAGCTGTCTGTAAACTTGTCTTGTCTGCAGACGGGCCGTCCGACATTGAGGACACGCTAGGTACCTGCTCCGGAAACGCCTGCAGGACCACCTGCTGCTCGGCATGTCTTCCAGTCGAAGTGTTTTCGCGTAGAACACTTCGGATTGAACGTGCTGGGCGTGGGGCTCCTGGGTGGGCCGGGCCCAGGGGAAAGTGAGCACATTTCTGTCCCTGTGTGCGTCTCCTTGACTAAACCCCTGTGACAGTAAGAACCGTTGGAGACACAAATCCCACCCACGAGGGTGACTCCACGGTGGGGAAGCATTTTCTGGTTTGCGGTGAACTACGAAGAGGTTCAGAAACCAGGAATCACAACTTGGTGTTTATATATATATATATATATATATATATATTTATATTTAATTGTTGTTCTTGTACAGTTCTCTGCCTCTTACTCCCATCCCGCCAATCCCGTCCCCAGCCCTCCCCACCTCCCTCCCATTTCCACCCCCCTAGTTTTTGTCCATGGGGCCTTTATACTTGTTCCTGTAAACTCCTCTCCTTACACTTACTCATTTTTCATAAAGGAGCATTTTTAGGACATTTTTCTCTAAACTCTCATGTACGTCACGTAAAACCCACTGCTCTTGGCGGTGGGACTTCCGGTCCCTGGAGAGCACTTCCTATTTTCTGAGGATTTTGTGATTGGAAACTAGGGAGAGTTCAACAGCCATAAGGAAAAGTGATTCTTTATCTTTTTTTTCTTTTTCAGAAATATTTTCAAGGATGAATTTTATTGAATGATTTGAAAAATCATCAAATCTTCTGTTAACAGAAAGGAGCAAGAAAGGAAAAGTGTGTGACCGTTTCTGAACAGTTTGATGGGTTCATTGTCGTCTACATGTTCTGGGATCTGACAAACTTCAGTAAATATAAACTACTTATCACAACGCAATTCTTTCTGTATCATTCACACTTTCCCTTCAGCAGCGGTTTTCTCTAGTTTCTTTTTGAAGGGAAGAACCCCCAAATTCCAGGTGAAACAATCCTTGGAAGGACACAGGTGTGAAGCGGGTATGCGGCCAGAGCGCCCAGGGAAGACCGAGGGGCCGTGGGCCCACTAGGACACGACGTAGCGGGGAGGAGATGCTGTCCAGAGGTGGGCAGGAGCCATGCGGTTCGGGGACAGGGACAAGGACATCGGGTCTCATGAGGGCTGTGGGCAGCCACTGGAGTGTTTTCAGTGAAGCAGGGACACGGCGAGACTTCCCTTGTAAGAGACAGCGGGGGTGGATGCAGGATGCAGGGGTGGACGCAGGATGCGGGGGTGGACGCAGGATGCGGGGGTGGACGCAGGATGCAGGAGAGCAGACCTGGGTGGCTCTCCTTAGAGGGGGGGGTCCAGGGAGAAGTGATAGGGCATGGGGCTGGGTGCGGCTCGTGCGGATGGGGTACGTAAGAGCTCTTGGGGTACAGCCAGTCTAGTCAACGACACGGCTTGATGACGTTTTTAGGTAAATTTTAACTTTGATTGAGGGCGAGCGAATTTGGCAGAAAAGGGACAATGCCTTGTCCCAGACGTGTGGGGTGTTGTGGAAAACTCCCAAACGAGCAGGGAGAGGCGGACGGCAAGGGCAGAGGACCTAGTTCCGGTGGAGACGCAGAGGGGGAAGGCCGACGGGCACAGGTGGCCGGCGCCCGAGACGGCAGTTCTGCTGAGAAGTTCTCTGAGAGGCCGGTCACCGCCCTGGGCCTCGATGCCCATCTCACTTCGGAAACAGTGGCGGGGCGGCTTGCAGCCCACGGCCAGTCAGAAGGAGGAGGAGCACCAGGGGACTGCGATTTTAAACCAAACGTCTCCCAATAAAATGTACGTCTTTAATAAGAAATTGGCAGTGAGGTCATCACCGGGTTTGGGACTGAAAGTTTTTAAGGAAGGGTAAGAGTGTCTCTGGTAGTGACGATTATAGACCTTGGTAAAAATCAGGAGAGAACCAGCAAAAGCAAGGGGGACATATTGGAAGTCAAGCCACGTTCATTTTCACCAGAGTCTGTGCCGTCCAAACATACCCAGAACATGGATATTTTTAACTAGCTAAATTTAAAATCTGCAAGAGTTACGTGAGACGGGATAAGGGTTGAATCAGTTTTTTCAATGGCAGGACTGCAGTTTAAGGAAATTTCCTTTAGCCATAATTACGAGAATTTTCCATTAACCTTGTCACGCATGGCTAAAAACCAAACAAACAGAAGAGAACTGAGTCAGAGGCATTTTCCATCACAAGTCAGGCTCTTCCACCAGCCACTCCGGATCGAACTGCGCTCATCAATTTGTATTATTAAAAATACCTATTTGAGTCTCCCCTTGTCCACTCCACCAGAATGATTAACTAATTAACAAGTGTGAAGTCACAGCCTGAAACAGAAAAGAAGTGAGGACGGAATTATATTGGAAAATTGATTGGTCTGCTTCACAGCCAACTAGCCCAAAATGTGAAATGAAAGGCAAAAAAAAAAAAAAAAAAGAGAGAGAGAGAGAATGAGAGCAATTGAAATAGCTTTGATCACGCGCCGGTGAGACAGGTGTGGCTGCAGCGCTTGCAGCTGACACCGGACGTGCACGTCCCCACCTGGCTGTGGAAACAGGGCCTGCATCTTCCGCCGAACAAACCATGTCTGCATCCCAGGCATGGCTGCCCATGGTAACTCGTTTAGGACTTGGGAGAGACATGGGGCGTGCTTCTTATTACATCCTAATTTGCAAGCTTTAGCTTCAATTCTGCAAGCGCACACACACCCGCTTTGGTTGCGGAAGTGACCGGGATGCTTTGAGGGAGAGACCGGCAAAGCGGTCATGGAGTGAGTGGTGGGCGAAATCTCCCACGGCAGATCTACATCACGATGAAAGCGCCCGAGCAGGTGAAAAGTCCAACTGCTCCCACGCAGAAATTATCTGCAGTTCCAGCACCTCAAAGTCTCCCAGAGGGACTGAGTGCCGGCCTGCAAAACAAAGGGTCGCTGGTTCGATTCCCAGTCAGGGCACATGCCTGGGCTGTAGGCCAGGTCCCCAGTAGGGGGCGCGTGAGAGGCAACCACACATTGATGTTTTTCTCCTTCCCTTTCTCTCTCTCTGAAAAAATGAATAAAATCTTTAAAAAAAAAATCTCCCAGAAGAGGACATTGAATATGTTTCCATAATTGTAACTCCTTGGTTTTATGCATAGGTATTGCTACTCAATAAACAGAAATCGACTATGGACCAAATCCGGAACTCGGGCTGTGGTGGGGAAGATGACGCACTGGACGGTGGTTCGTTTGCTGTCCCCTAGACTTCCACGATAAGGTAGCGAAGGGACTCAATGGCAAAAGAAATGTTTCATTTAATCTTAAAAAAGATAAATCCAGATCTTTATTTCTAATAAGCCCTTCTAAAACGAGTTGCAAAAATAATTGTGATGTTTCTATGTAATAATCCAAACAGACTTAACCAGGCTCCAAAATATTATGTAACATATTTGTGAAATGTTTCTTAACAAGTCCAAATATTATTTTTAGCATTTCTCATCCCGACAATGCGGCTCCTGGTTCTCGTCTGGTTGATAGGCAACTTCCTCCCAATTAAGCGAATGTGGGTTGAAACAAGTGTCTTGAAATCCACCCGGGAGAGTGGACAACCTACTTGGGAAAAGGTCTGCGCATCTCATTCGGGGAAGGAAAACAGAACTATTCAGAAAAACAACAAGGCAAGGCTTCCCACCGGGACCCGAGAGCTGTCTCCCTGCACCAGAGGAGCTGTCACTCGGAACCGAAGTTCAAGTCGGAGTCCCGTTGCTACCCGTTCACCTGACGAGCACTGCGCGCACGCACCCTTCCAGTCTGCCAGACGCGGGGCCCGGCCCGGACTGGCCGCCGTGAGCAGGAAGCACAGCACCCCTCTTCCTACGGAGCCCACTTCTCGAGGCTGAGGCGGAAGATAAAGGAGTGGATGCAGAAGTGGCCGAGCGTGACTGTGACTTCACGGGGTGATGAGTGCCGTGCGGGCAAAACCGCCAGAAAAACGAGGTTCCGGGAGGGCATTTCGAGGGGCCCCGCAGACCTCTCTGAGGAGGCCGTGGGGGAAGCGAGGACCCCTGAGGAGTGGGGCGGGTCTGTGAAGACCAGGGAAGGGCCCTCCAGGCCCGGCAAACACCAGCGCAGCAGACGGAGGGGCTGCCAAGGCCGAGGAACCTGAACGAGGGCCAGTGTGGCTGCAGCGAAGAGGCCTAGGAAGAGACTAGTGCTGCCGCCGTGGATTCCTAGAAGGCAGACACAAAAATTCTCTGTCTCTCTCTCCTTCTCCCTCTCAATGGAACTGTCCTAGAACCCAAGCTGAAATAACACCACAGGTGCCCCTCTGCTCAGAGCGGGGCGGGGGGCGGGCAGAGTTCACCTGCTGCACCCAACTGCAGGTCTCTGCCAAACGCCGAGGGGGCCGAACCGCCTTCCCTTCACAGGCCAGGCAACGAGGCCCAGAGGGGCCCGACGGGGAAACAGCAGGACGGAGAAGCAAGGGCCAAGGTTCGTACCAAGCGGACCTTGGCTGCATCTCTGGCGCCTTCAGCCTTCGGAAGAGAAGGACCACCTGCTGCTCCAGGACCCTGGTCTGGCCCGGTGGCTCGTTCTCAGCAGCAGAACGCACGGGAAATGACGCCGTGCAACTTCTGAGCCTCAGCCTCAGCCTCCCCTCTGGGCTGTCAGAGCCGCTGCCAGGCTGTGCGCAAGCCCCGGGCGGTGTCCTTGGAGACAAGACCACACGGGGAGGGGGGCCAGGCCTGGGGGAGTGCAGCGTGAGACGGTTAGTGGGGACCGGGAGGCGGTGGCCTGGACGACAGACAGAACCGGGGGCGGGAATCCTGCTGGTGACAACTCAGAAGACAGAGGACACACACGAAGGGTGTGGGGACCTGGCTGAAGAAACCTCTGCCCGGCCTGCTCCAAATAAAGGTCAGCTGAGCGTTTCTGCCCAAGTGTAACAAGGTGCCGTAAGAAAGAAGAAGAGCTCAATAGGAATACACTGAATTTATGTTGAATCTGTTAAGCAAATTCAACCGAAAGCAAAGCAGAGGAGCCCAGGTCTCACTGGGCTGGGAAATAAACAGATTGTCAATATATTGTCTCTTCTGGAAGGAAAGCCATTGCCAAAGTAAGACGTGACCTCAGGGTCAAGGTCACATCCACAGTGCTGCTAGGTGATCTCTGGGGAGACGTGGGATCTGAAGCAGGTCCCAGAAGGTCCTCCTCAGCAGACAACACTGATTCTGACCTTCTCCAGGAGTCTGGGCCGCAGCAGCCGCAGCCGGACGTCCCACGCGGAGAGAGGTCCATCTCAGAGGCAGGAACGAGTCTGGGGCGTGGGGTCCACCTTAACAGGCTGGAAAAGCGCTTTGTGGTGGGAGCCAGGACTGAAAGGGCCAATTGATCTTCAAAATGAAAGGAGGGTGAGCGCTCCCAACTTCCTGTGAGCAGAACCGGGCCAACGAAACACAACAAGGCTCAGGAGGCGGAAGAATCGGGATCCCGGGACAGAGCCAGCAGCGGGCTGGGACACTGGATGAGGGGCCACTGCGAGGACATGAAACCGGGCCCACGTTCAGGGGCATGCCCTGGCCCTGGCCCTGAAAACGTGCCCAGAATTTCCAGGTTGCTGCGGACAAGTGGCTGCTATGTCCCTTCCCATTTCTCTGCTTCCGAAGGGCAGCCTCCACGGAGGTTCTCCTGACCATGTCATCTCCTGTTGGGTGCGAAGGGAAGAGACAACCGTCTTCCCACTCCTGCATCCTGGACAAAGGGAAGCGGAACCCAAGCGGCTTCCCACGCACTGGCTGCGGCCAGAGATCACGCGGCCACGCACACAGAGCCTACGCCCGGTGCATCGGCCTTCGGAGCATCTGGCAAAGGGGTGGATGGGAAAGACATTGTGTGTGGTGTGTGTGGAAGGGAAGGGCATGACTGCAGCACCGTTGGCGGAGACGGCGGGGACCACACTCTTCCGTGCCACACGCCTGTCCCTGTGTGTGCTGCGGTTTGGCTGTCGGTGCCCTCGACAGGCAGAGGCTGTGTGTCTACTTCTGAAACAGAGCAGGCGTCTGACACCTTGTCACTTGCTTGCTTTGACCCAGAGAGTGGCTTGGCTGGTGGAAGTGACAGCATGTGACTTCAGAGTCTTCCTCTCACCCGGCCCTGCAGCTGCCTCTCCCGCCCCCTTAGGGCACTTGCCACCTGTGAACAAGCCCCAGCTACTCTCCTGGAGGAGGAGATTGTGAAGAGAGAGAGGGTGCGGAGAGCGGGCTCAGCCCTCTCTGCAATTTTAGCCACTCCTGCTGAGCGTCCAGAAGCCAGTGGGGCCCCCTTCCCTGTCCCTGGGTGTCCCTCCAGCTGACCACAGACGACATAAGCTGCGGAGCTGCCCAGGTGAACTCGGCCACATGGCCCATACGCATGATTGCGAGCAAATAAATGACTGTGGCTCTCAGTCCTGGGCAATTCATTTAACTTCCTCAGCCCATTTATCGCTGGGGGAAAAAAAATCACTATCTTATAGGGATGTTGTAACGATTCAATGACTAACTTATAAAAGACATCCAGCCATGGCTATATGTTTAAGTACTCAGTAAGTGGTAGGTAAGTGCACAGTAAGAATAATAACTACAACAACAACGACAACCTACAGCATTAGACAGGTACCCGGTGATTTAGAAGTGGCTCCGGATGGGCACTGGAGCCTCCCGGTTCCAAGTCCTCCCCCAGACAACACCGCCTGTCCACTCCTGTTGGCTTTCCTCTACGGCATTCCTGTACTTGAAGAAGAGGAGAAAAACCCCCTGTTTTAAGGTCGACGACTCATTTATGGTAGTAAGTTAGGCGAATTGGTGCCGTGATGTCTCTGAGGGCAGAACGATGACACGTGGCTGGAAATCATGAGGACGCCGATCTGTGGTCAGTGAAGGGCAGATGCTTCTCAAAGATCACTCCCAAGCGAGGTGGGAGGCACGACCTTGAAGGCCTAGCACGTTCCCTGCCACCCAAAACGCTCGAGGACAGGGCCCATTCCTCCTGTCACGGCTGTTGACACCTGACCTCGAGATACCGGTGATGTCCCTTCCTAAAACTGTGCAATACTTCCTCTGTTTCCTCAAAACTTCCCTGAATCTTCAAGACGTCCTCAACAACCTAAGTCTTAATACACAACCCAGGCATTTAGAAATCCCGCTGACGTTTTCATTTTTAGACCTGGATGCCTAAATATACTCCAGAAAGCAACACAGATGCGAAGCGTCCAGGCTGGCCTTTCCTCCTCGGACTGAGACCAGTTCTCAGAGCAGCGTCTCACGTGCCAGCTGTCTGGGCGCACGGCTGAGAAAAAGCCCTTGACGTGTGCGCTGTTGCCCAAAACCTGTTCACTCACTCACTATCTCATCTGCACCGCGGCCACTCGTGAAGCGTTTATCAAACTCGCCCTGTACTTTGAACACGGGTGTGGTGTGAGGCTGTGTGCGAGCACAGCAGCTGCAGCCGACACCTGGATGCCCAGGAAGTAATGAAGCGCCTTCACTGTTCCTCTGCCTTCTGTTTCCAGCGTCCTGTGCTGAGAAAGACCCGTCGTCGGTACACCTATTTACCCAGCCACTGGGCGTGATGAAAATAAAATGTGCGCATTCTTTCTCTTACTAGAAGTCAATCTCGTTTGCTCTAAGGTCTGTACACGACTTATAAACAAAATGAGCCCTTGCTTCAGCGTGACTTTGGTTTAGGGTACGGTGACCGCGCCGCGGCTCATCTGGGGCGTGACCGAGGCACCTGCGGCTCTGCACTTGCCGTCTAGAACACGCGGCTACGAGGGAAGGTAAAGCTACGGCGCGATCAACGGAAACAGAAGGTTCTGACTTCCTGTCCGTGTAACTCGCGCAGGTCAGGAGGTCAGTCCGTGTGGCTGCTGAGCAATTCCCAACATCCCCAGTTAAACGGGGCATGTCTTTGCTCTGTCGTGATAGTTCAGCTTCAACTGAGCTTGACAGATCGATTTCCCTTCCACTTTTTTTAAAATTTAAACTTGAACTCAACACGTTATTTATGGAAACATGATTTATACTTACATTGAAATATTTTTGCAATGGCATTTTAAATATCATCATTCGGAAGCCTACACAGAACCTCAAGAAAAAGCAGGCCAGGGTTTTGGGACATGGTAGCCACGACTGAATTGGACAAGGAAGAAGAGAGTTAACAGAAGCCATCTTTGATGTTATTTAACACAAAAGCAAACACAGATCTCTTTATACCTGACATTAAAAATCGGATCATTTGCCTCCCTAAAGAAAGCCCATGCAGCTTTTACGGAGACTGTGCGGTGCGGATAACAGCATTTCTGTTTACCGAGGTCTCCCCTGGCGTTTCAGCGGGAGGTGAGGGTCCGCCGTGGCGGCAGTGTGTTAGACCTCAGTGCGGCCTTGACAAATGCCAAGAGTATAAAAATATATATACAAAGATATATATCGGATGGAAATCAAAAGCATGCTCTGAACACCTCCAAAAATGAGAAGGAAGGGAAATGAAGCCCACCGAAGCATGCTTGCTGCAGAAATCAGGGCAACACTCAGCTGTCAATCTCCGGCGACGACCAGGGAGCCCCACTGTCGGGAGGGCAGGCTAACACAGTTTCCAGCAGCTGCTCAGCCGGGGCTCTAATTTTCCCTGAACTCCCTCGGCGAGCATTTAATTTCTTTATCATATGCAGGCTCCGCAAATTGTGCTTCATCAAAACTGTATTGTGAAAAATATTAATATTTCATATGATAACAAAACACCATAGAATAACCTTTGCCATGTGAAGAGCATCCAAATTCCAAATGTCAAGGTTCTGAATTTTAATATACTCTGAGCAGCAGATTCTCGAATTGGCATAATACACTGTAATACGGCTACCGTCAACCGCGGTGCGGCCCTGCCACTCACACAGAGGCACGGCACACGCGCCGTTCGAGCCCGAGTCTTCAGGAAGGGGCTGCGGGAAGGCCGCGCGTTTATCCGACCCAGTTGTGTTCCGCCACATTTCATCAATGGGAACGCACAGAGGCTCAGAAGACAATTACATATTCGCAACAGGTGTAATTACTGATGGGGGCAATCTAAGAAGCCAAAAAAAAAAAAAAAAACAATGGATCCCTAGGAAACCAATGGGCTGCCCCGCAAAACCACAATGTACATTCAGAATCGGCGCTCCGTAACTCCAATGCGGCCTTGTTGTTGCAGTCAGCACACTCAAACGAACGCACTGAAACGGTCTTTGCACAAATGTTCTATCTCTCCCACCATCAAAGTGAGTCACAGAGAGACCTTCCTCACCCCCATCCTTGTGTTTCTGCACCAAACTGAATTTGCATTTGTTCCTAAGTCTCCTTTTGAACCAGTGTCCCGGACCCCTGAACGGGGAGACTAAATACAAGTTAGAGGTTCAGAAGGACGTTAGCGTCCACGCTCATTTCTGTTGGTGATCTCAATAAAGGGACCGCTGCCGGGTGACAGAAAGAGACGGCACCCCGAATCAGTGCCTGTCACCAACAGAGTAAAGACAGATGTCTCTGATGAATCAGAAGTAAACCTTCGCAAGCAAAGAACACAGCAAATTCAAAGCAAACACTTTCCCCCCTTTATTTTTGGCTACAATTTTTCAGCAGTACTTGAGCAGCAACCTATCTTTGTTTTCCATATAAAAGTTTAAAAACACTGTAACTGATGCCCTCAAATGCAATCAGAGACCCTGTTTTTCCCAAGGGGTTAAACATCTGGTTATGGCTTCAAGTCATTCCTCAAGGGTGAATTGAAGCAAAGACACGTATATTATTGATACTGCACAACGCTGTAGACAATCGATTAATGATATTCTACAGCTGAGGTCAGTGTGTTCTGTCCATTTGTATACTTTGTTTCATCAAAGGATTTCTAACTATGCAGCCAATATTTTTTTTTAAAAAAAGAACCTGCTTTGGCTATTTCAACATAAATATATTCACAAAGTATTTTTTCCATGCACTGGTTTTCTGACTTGCCAGGGTTCTCTCCATGTCCCCGACTCCACTTGCACATCTGGTAAAGCTGTCGGAGGAAGGCGGACGTGACGTTTCGGCCACGGTGACGCCAGCTATTGATCCTCGTAGCAGAAATGCGAGCAGAGCGTGCGCTTAATGGGGCGTGTTTGTTCTCTATTATTTTCGTTGCCTAAGGATAAGGCTGACTTAAATAGCGATAATCTTTTCCCTGCCAGGAGGTTCACACATTCTTCTACATTAATTATTGCTAACTACCAGTTAGGACTAAACACATCAATAGACTTCACATTTAAAATTGTATCAATAAAGGTTTAGGAAATGTTAACTTCTACTCTTCTCTAATTCAACACCACATGCGGGCGCAGCCCTGCACGGCAGGGTCACCCGAGTTGGAAACCGCACCTTCTCACGCTTTGTGTACCTAAGAAAATCAATCTCAACTGGAACATGTACTTTATTCTCTGCTAACCTCGGCCACTGACGGTGCGAGCACAGAGTCATGATGTCAAGTTGAACTCAAGGGTGCGCCTCCAGGGAAAGTGTCTGTGTCCGCAGCGTGACTGTGAGCTACGCGGAGGCTCCTTCCCACGTGGACTAGACCCCAGGACGCTGTGCGCCCCGGATCCCCGGTGTCCCTGGCTGGGGGTGGGGGCGTACGCCCGGTGCACAGGCAGCTGGGCAGCAGAGACCAGTGACCAGCACAAAGACAGGTAAGACCTCACTCGATGTGATGACTGAAGGACACGGACACTTCTGTAGTATTTAAATTTTTGGTGCTCTCTTGACCAAAGTGAGCAATGGATGTCCCGCCCACCCGGCCTTCCCTGGGATGGAGGGACAGAAGGAAATAGGGACAGTGAGTACTAACCATGGGTCGTATCTGGTAGTTTAGTAACTACCACTGCATGATCCGAAAACTCTTTCCAGTATATAATGCTGATGCCCTAATTAAAATCCACGAGAGACAGGTAAACATGACTCCAAAAATATTCTCTTACCTTGTCCAGAGAGAAAGTTTTCGTCAGGGCAAAAGCCCACCCCGCTTCGAACGCCCTCCGGATCATCGCAGAGCTGGTGGCCGGGGTGGCACTGGCGAGCCCGAAGGGGTTGGCGAACTTCAGCCCGGCCATCTCCACGCTGAGGTCAACCAGGTCGATGGGCGTGTGGAAGAGCGGCAGCTCGGGCCGGGCGGGGACCGTGGCTCCGTACTGGGCCTGCGGAGAACAGGCAGGCAGTGACTGCGCTTGTATCCCAGCCGATCCTCTGCCTTGTCTTTACGGACAGCACTTCAGCTCGGCATCTGAACTCGTGTGGTTTTACATCGGTTTGCTCAAAATGATGGAAACCAGCACAGAGTCAGCTAGTGCGAACCCAACGCAGAGGGCACCCTCCTTCCCCAATCAAAGGCAGCGCTGAGAGCATCCACAGAGATGCAGCCAATGAAAGATGCAAGCACACGCTCCATTTAAAACAGACTGAGACCCAAACGGGAAAGGGGACTGCACTCAGCGCTCACCTGCCCGGTCCCCTGAACTGGGCCTCATCGAAGTCAATCTGCAGAACTGTCCTTAGCGGCTGGAGGTCCGCACCGCAGTGAGTCGGGAGGCCCACATTCGGTTTCCCGTGGACGGGGCCCTGGGAAAGGCACCCGGACCGTCCCTGTCTCTTCTCCCCACCGTGATCCCCTGCATCACAGGGCCACTGGAGAGTGCAGGGGCTCATCAGCTCGGGGGGCATTTAATTTGGAAAGGGGGCCAAGTCCTCCTGTGCACGATGGAGCTTCTGTTCTCAGAAACCAAACAGTCGGCACCGAAATCCCCCACTGGCTCTCGAACCCTAAACCGGCCTCCGCTGAAGGAGCGTTGCCTGGTGCCCCGCGCGTGAATGGAAAGATTGAACGGAAGCACTTAGCAAAGTGCCGGGAAGCAGAGCTGCGCTTGCCGACCACGCTCTCCCTCTCAGACCCCTGGGAGCTCACCGAGATCGCCTGGGGCCTTCTGCTGGCCAAGCGCCTCTCCCTCCCACGTGGACCCCAGCTGGGGCCCGGCCCACGCTTCCCACTCTCACCTACTACCGCTCACAACATCCTGCGTCGGCCCCGGGGCCACGAGCGTCTCCAACAAAGCAGCAGCGGTAACGGGGCTGCGTGCGCTGACCCTTCCCCCAGAGATGCTCTTTCCTGCTTTGCACGCCCCTGGCCCACCTTCCCGAGTCAGCGCCACCGCCGTCCCCGCAGGACACTCCCCTCACACCCTCAACTCGTCCGGTCATAAGAGCCTGTCTCCTGCCTCGTGGACGGTGGCAGCCAGCACAGCCCTGGGCGGCAGGGAGACGCTGCAGCTATTTGCTGGCCGCAGAGGACGGGTGGCTGTGCACACTCTGCCCCTTTTCTACACCAGTGTCCACAGGGAGATGATCATCCGTGTGATGAACTAACCATCAGCTGCACTTCAGACACATGGAAGGCCACCATTTTTATTTATTTATTTATTCTCCCGTGGAGTAAGATCCAAGTCTCCCCTCTGGCGGACAGAAGAATGCAGCAAAGGCCCTCAAAAGAGCCCTCTAGTGGGAACGGCGAGCAACGCTCCGGGCAGCTGAGTTACCGCGGACGTACACGCCTGCTCGGATTCTCTCCTGTGAAGCGACCTGAACGTTCACGGGCCTCACAACCCTGCCAGACGCGGGCTAAAATAAAGTGCTTTTCAGCCCCCTGTAACCTGTAACTTCCGGCTGAGAATGGGCTCGTTTGGTTGTAAGTAGTGCAACAAGCCTCTGTATTCACTGTGTGGGCCCAGAAGAACCTCCTGGAAGCCCAGCGGGCGTGCAGCTGGGCCCCCGGGAAGCGCAGGGACCCCCAGGGACCCCCAGGGAGGTCTGCTCTATCTCTCCCTGGCTCCTCCGCCACAGGCTTCTAGCCCCTTCTGCCGTCTCTGCCGGTGAGATTCCGCTGCTCCTTGATCCAGAATGGTTGCTATTTGATAGGTCGAGACCAGTCATTTTTACCTCTGCATATTAAATACATTCAGAGAATTTTAAAAAATCTGATGCTCTGGCCCAGGGGTGTCAAACTCATTGTCACCGGAGGCCACATCAGCCTCGTGGTCGCCTTCAAAGGGCCGAGTGTCATGTTAGGACTGTGTGCATGTAACTGCTCCTTAACAGTGAAGCGAGAGCTCGGTGCTGCTGCCGGGTAGAAACAAGGTGTGGGGCCGGATAAAACCAGGTGGAGGGCCGGGTTCAGCCCGAGGGCCTTGTGTGCGCCTCCTGTGCTGTGGCCACACAGACTCAATGCTAATCCCATCGGAATCACTTGGAGCAGGACACAAGCACCCATGAGGATGATGATGATGAGGAGGATGAGGATCATTATTTAAATCTCACCAGGGGATTGCGATGTGCGCCCAAGGCCAAGAATCACCGCTTCAGCATGTGACTGCTCCTCCTAATTCCTCATTCTCAAGGGAGACACCTTGAGGTCTACGTCATTCAAATAAATGGCTACCGCTTTCCTCTAAAGGAACGAAGTACGTTTGCGAGCTGGGAAGACCCTCCAGAAGATGCTCACGTGGGGACCTTGACCTGCCTGCAAAATACAGATTCATGAGCATCAGCGCACTGTGGGAACGTCGAGGCCGACCGCAAAAACGGGGCATGTGCTTTACTCTCAAACTCAGCAACGCACGGGCCTACCTGCAGTAGGACTCACGCCGGACGCGGCACTGAGTGTCCTGTAGTTACGCTTTCCGGTTGCAGCTCTTCACATCAGGCAGTAGTTCCCACCGAAGAAGGAAGGAAGGAAGGAAGGAAGGCTTGGAGAAAGTCCACAACTTGCCCGAGAGAAGCAGCTAACCAGGGACAGAGCAGGACGTGACTTTCCAGCCTGCACTCCCCGCAGCCCACGAGGACACCCCTCCTCCTGCCACCACCACCTGGCTCAAGTAGCAAGGTCCCCAGAATGGAAACCGGAGAGAAAATCACTCCCGATGCTTCAATGGGACACACATGCCCAGCCCTGCCCCCGTCCTCCATGGAGAAACCTCTTATCAGAAATAAACAATGTGTGTATGCCATCCGGGTACCGAGAAGAAAATCGATCTGCCTCCCTTGCCTCCGAGAAGCCAGATCAAAACCAACAAGCATCCTGAGCTAAAACAGGTCCCATCAGCACGCTGTGCTGCCTCCCCCCACCTCCCGGGCCCTCTCTTGCCACCCCCGCTGGGCACGGGGCCGCACGCAGAGGCGCGTGCTGCTGGGGAGAGGCAAGCCGCACCCTGATTATGTATTCCAATCACATGTCCCCCTAATTTGCTTTACTAGAGTAATTTTTTTAAAAAAGCACCGTTAAAAGCCAGACCAGGGGTAGTGCTGTATTTGATTAAAGGAGGAAAAAAAAAAACCCCCATGTTCCATCTGATTGGAACCATCCAACAGCTTTCAGGGGTTCGTTTTCTTTCCGCCTCGTTGTGACAGGACCGCAGCAGCCCCTATCTCGGGGTGCAGCTGCTCAGGAGCACCCGTTCTAGGACTATTCTGAGGCAAAGGAAGAAAAGCAGTGTTGCGCAGCCACTTACAGCTAGATTAATTCATAGGCGGGATTAACGCATTAATTAACTCCAGCTCAGTGACTCTGCCCTTTGAAGAAAAATCTATTGAGGGGGGAAAAAAAAATCCTGCAAAGCAGAAATTAATTTGGGTTAGCTGTTTCCATGGTGGAAAGGCCTAAGTACAGTGATTATAATTGTAACATAAAATCAGATTCCATTTCTCCACTTGGAGAGATTGCTATTTGCGACGGAAACTTTAGAAAAGGCACGAGGCTATAGAAATGTTTCTTTAAAAAAATGATTCCATTTTATTCACTTTTTAAAAGATATATCATTCACTTTGCTCTTAATAAGACATTTGTAACCTGAACACCAAATAAGGACACAAAATTAAATATTAACTCTAACGGTTGGGACCTTCTCTCCGTCTAAACTCTGTCTCCAGCCCGGCCACTGTGGCTCAGCAGGTTGGAGCACTGACCCGTAAACCGAAAGGTCAAGGCCCTTGGTTCCCACAACCTAGAGGGCATTTTAAAAGGGCTCAGGAGTGGATTGACTTTAAGACATGGCTTGTTAGTCAAAGATCCCCTCAAAATAATAACTAGCACACTGGCAAACTTTCTAAAGTGCCAATCAGGAAGGTAACAATTACTGTGGTCACAGGCCCGGGGCAAAGGCGGTGATAGTGTGCTGGTCAGGGAGGGGCCCGAGGACCGCTTGGCACCCAGACTGGGTGCTGCCGAAGGCAGATCCTCGAGAGGCCACGAGACCCAGGTGGGAGCGGGGAAGGGGAAGGAAAGAGGCGGACAGGTCAGAGGGGTGACAGCCGCAGAGGTGAACTTAAAGACGTGGAATGACGTGCTCGGAGCTGAGCGTCAGCAACCCTCCAGGGAGCACCTGAGTCCCTGCTCGCCCACCGCCCCGAGTGTGTTGGGGGGAAGTCTTCGAAACAGGCCCCGGTGGGGTAGGATGCAGGCGGAAACCGGGCAGCTGCTCAGAGGTCACGCTGCACCCCGGAACACCTCAGCTGAGCCTCTTCAGAACCCAGCTGTCCCGTCTTTCACACACCCAATGCGTAGGCTGCTCGTGGGGGTCAAACCTGGAACGTGATCACCCACAGGCACGCTCACTTGCACTTCCCCGTTTCCTCCCGACTCTTCCCTACCACCCGCATCAGCGGGCTGACCTGCTGCGTGTTGCCAACGACCACGCGAGTCTGTGAAACCTGCCCCCTGCACCTCCGGGGCTCCGCAACCAACGTGGCAATCAAATTTATCAATAGGTGTTTTGTTGGCCGGCCACCTACCATGACGTTGACGCTGTTCTGGGCATGAGGATACCACCAAGAAAAAAACGGACAAAAAAAAAAATCAATTTAAAGGCCACGTCGCGGTGGGGTGCTGGCTGGCAGGCAGGGACCGTGCAGCCTGTGGGAAATGGTCCAAAATGAGGTCAGACGATTTTGAGACCAGTGGCGTGGACTACAGACGCTCAGAGCCACTGCCCCTCGTCAGTACCCGGGACAGATGGGCAGGGACACACCTGGGTGCTCTGCCTTCCCCACGTAAGTGTGCAGCCCAGAGTGGGGCCCAAATAGGGATTTGGAAGGGATTTGGGGGGTCCAGAACTCAGGGTGTCCAGGAAATATTAGAAAGACATCTAGGATGTCCTCACCCCTTCCCCCAACAGGTGTGAGTTGGGGGAGGGACACATGGAGCAGGGCCATTGAGAGCTGTTTTGCATAGCAACAGCCTTGCAGCTAACCTCTGGCATGGTCATTTAACATATCTGTAACCTTTAACTGGTTTCACAGATGTGTTGAATAGCTGTGGCCATGCTCTGAGCCAGGGGGATGGCAGTGACTTCCACCCAAGACGCAACTCTCCCAAATTACAGCTCCTGGTGAGAGCTTGGAGATGCTTATCTCCACGCCACGGGGCCATGCCCACCAGACCCACTATGGCCGCCCAGTAAAGCTGGAAGGATACGGGAGTGCTGGCAGGTGTAGCCGATTGTGGGAGGAGTCGGAAATGGGGCTGCAGAGGAGGACTGGTGCGGGGATTTAAACCCAGGTGCGGCAGCCATTGGAGGGAGAGCCACTCACTTCTGGCAGAGGAGGGACCCCTGCGGCCATGTGGGGGAGAATCACCACGTGCCTTCAGCAGGGCACTGCCACTCGGCTTTGCCAGAGTGGCAATCCCCCCTCCCTGCAGCTTTGCCAAGAGATGCATGTGGTTTCACCAGAGTGCAGAGCCCTGCAGCTTTGGTGGGGAGAAGAACCATGAGGTTTTGGCCAGAGTGGGGACCCCTGCAGCTTTGGCAGAAGAGGACCACATGAGTTTGGGATGCTCCCTTTGGCCGCATGGCCTGGGAATCAGGAGAGACTTAGCCTGGAAGAAGGGGGAAAAGACTCTTGCCAGTAGGCCATGAGAAGGTGCCACATGGCTTTGGATAAATCAGAGATCCTGCCTGGACGGCGACACAGCTTACGGTGTCAGGAGCCTGGATCATGGATGTTTGCTTCTTTTCCTGAGTTACGGCATCCCAAATTAGGGGCAGGGGAGAAGGAAGCACTGTGGGCGTCTGTGGGTATCCTAATGGACTTTGATATTTTAATGAAGACATGGGGTCACTACTGTAAGTCTGTATAGCATTAAATAAACATTTCCTTTCTTTTTCACAAATCTCTGGCATTGAGAAACGTCTTTCCAGTGGCAACGGACAATCGAACCTAGTGGGGGGTGCTTTCGGTTATAGTATATCGTGCTCCCCCTTGTCTGTGTCTGTTCTGCAACAGTTTTTGGTGTCTCTGGGTGGGCGAATAATTGCCCCCCTTGGACCTGGGTCCTGTAACACCCACGCTCTGGGGAAGCTCAGCCCACAAGAGCTGAGAGGAGGCGGCCAGGGGCGGGGGGCTGGAGGAGCTCCAGTTCTGGCCCGGCACGGCCGGGACCCAGCCTGCCCGCTCCAGGAGAAGCCCCACGGTTGTCCTGCTCCTGGTCACGGACGTTCTTGCCGTCTTCTCCTCTTCCAGGGCCTTCCCCGTATCTGTTTGGAAGCCCTTCCGGATAGCTCTACACTCCTGAATGAATTCTCCTCTGCCTTGAATTTACTCTTTTGAAGTCTACGCTCAGCCTGCTCACCGACGTGTGAGGGGCGGACTCACAGGACCTCCGGGGCCACGGCCACCTCAACCCCGTACTCAACTTGCGAAACGGGAAAACTGCGGCTCCTCCGGAGGCGGTTTTTAGGGCTGTAACGCGAACGTTAAACCCCTAAACCGGTAATCAGCCTAAAATGGGTGTTTAATAAATCAGATTATTGACTTTTAACACATCTCATTTGGTTTCAAACCATAAAAAATACATAATTTTATCCTTTTTAGGGATGAAAATAGTGAGGTTCCAGGGAAGGCGCCTAGGGTCCAGAATGCGTTTACGTCCTCGCCCCGGGAGCCCCCTCACTGCCCCCTCCCCGTGCTGTCAGAGCCTGAGTGGGGTGACCCCAAGCCGATGCCCACCCCCCAACCCCGCGGGTCCAGAAGCAGGACTGATGAGGAACCCGGGAAAAACTAGACTTAGCCCTGCAATACCCTCCCCGTGTCTGGGTTTCCTCAATCTGATCCTTTACAACTCGCAAAACACTCAGCTGGACCAAACGCTCAGCTGGACTCAGCTGGATCACCGAACACCGAGCAACGCAATTCCGGTCCAAGTTTCCAACCGAACTCCTGTGCATTTACGTGGACCCCAGCAAGCCAAAGGCCTTTGGTGCTCTGTGCTGCGGGACAGTGTCATCAGCCTCACGGACCCCGGCACCGAGGCGTGGGAGATTCAGCGTCCACTCTCAGCCCCGAGGGCCCGCCCGGACCCGGGGCTCCGCAGCGGCTCCCGTCCAGCAGCACCCGCTGAGGTCAGGCCCCGTACGGCCCGGCCCAGGGCAGTTTTCGGTCATTCTTTTCTGCCCGGTCTCGTCCTGAGGTATCTGCCTGATGCAGCAGCCCACCGCTGCATGGCAAGGAAATCCTCGGCCTTTACGGAGGCAATTTCATCCTAAACGACTTTTCGGGGCGAGCGCTGCCACAGCATAAAGGTCCGGAACCCCACGCGAAGTCGGAAAAAGCATCACCCTCCCTTATCAGTCAGGGTACTTCCTCTCCTACCCCCACATCGACAGGTTCGTTTTGACGGCTCCAGTAGATACAGGCGTGCTTTTCTTTTTTTCCCCTTGACATCCTTTTACAACAGATAGATGTTACAAAAAACAAGTCCCCTTCATACCCCCAAAGCTACCATTACAGAAGTTTTAGTAGAAGACAGCGTCACGCCTCTGCCACCTACTATTTAAAAACATGACCCGGGGAGCACACCAAGCGTAACCCAAACGCCCCGTCAAAGAGGCGAAGCCCAGAGGGCGCACGTGCTCCACGGCGCACGCACATTTATTTACAGGCCCTGGAACGGACTTCATTTTCCAACGGCCGTGAGGCAGGACGAGGGGCCACCTGCGCTTCCGGTCCCGGCCCGTCGAAAGGCCCCACTGCCCACCGAGAAGCTGGGCTGAAGCCCCCTAGGCTCTGCGGCCCTGACCAAGGGCACAGCTTCGCATGGAGACAGCACTGAGCCGTGACCGACTCCGAAATCATTTTTTGGAGGCTCTCAGTATTTCGAATGGAATCCATTAGGATTTAAACCTGCGTTTTTCTTGGCAGTCCCTGTTTTCTCCCTGACGGTGGCCGATGATTTATATCCATCTTCTTTTAACAGAGGATTAAAGAGTTTGCAATATGTGAAGGACACTTTTTCAATAGGTCTCAAGTTTTCCGTACGGTGATCGTTTGGAAAGCCGTGCCTCCTCTCAGTTGGAGAGAGAGGCTCCGAGACACAGAAGCCAGCTCCATGGACAAGATTGCTTTAACCCGAAGCAGAGGAGGATTCGGAACCTACAGTGACACCCAGGCTGTGCGGCCCAGTTGGTTGGAGCACTGTGCCTTGCCCCACAAAGGCTGTGGGTTCGATCCCCAGTTGGGGCATTCGGGAGGCAACCGATCAATGTTTCTCTCTCACATCAACGTTTCTTTCATTCTCTCTCTCTCTCTCTCCCTCTCTCTCTCTCTAAAATCAACAAACAAATCTTCAGGTGAGGAATAAAAAAAAAATCAATGCGACACACCGATGACAGTGCTCCCACCCCTCCTGTGGCACTCTCGTCTGTCGGTGCAAGAGCACCGCCTAAGTCGGCTGTCAGTCCTTGCGCCGCAACACGCCGGCCGGCCTTGGCCCGCCTGGGAGACTGGAACTCGACCAACACCAGAAAACTCACCTCCAAGTTACAGCCTTCCCTCTGCCTCCCCAGAACGCAGAGCTGCACACCCAAGTGCCTGCCGCTGGGCTCCCCACTCATCTGCCTGCTGGAAGGACGGCCTTTGGCACGTGGGGGCTCCCTGTGCCAGTGGCCGCCAGGCCCTGCCGCTGGCTCCCTGGGGAGGCTGTAAGGGCTGATACACCACCGCGTACCTGCAAAGGGCCACAGAGATGCTCATACGTGAAGCTGTGCCACTTAAATTCCTAATTCTCACAGGGCTTCCCAGAGAGCCAGGACCACCGGGGGTATTTCGGGGCAAAAGCACACCTTCGAAGATGTGCAATCAAAGATAGCATTTAAGCAAAGAGAATGACCTCAGGGTCTTTTATTTAAAGTTGCCACCAAAGGTCTTCAAAGCAACAGAGACTTGGACGTCGGTAAGTTCTTCTGAGTTGGTTTCCTAAGCCCCACGCTGTCCTGTGCTTAGCGGCTGCTCACCTCTGCCCAGGGCAGAAATCTTTAACGTGAGGCACAGTTACGGCCATTCTTTAGGTTTTACTTTCACATCATAAAAATTATTAGAGCTCACTTTAAAATTCTTGCAATCCAACAATGAGGACTCATTTTGGAAAATCACTGAGCTGAATCTAAAATAAAATTCTAAATATTTCAGTACTAAGAACATGCTGTAATCTTCCAAAATTTTCAGGTACCACCATTTGCCTTTTCCCTCTTTAGAAAGAGGTTTTCCTTTAAAGAGACTCCAAACCAGAAAGCGCTAATAACCTGACTGGTCTGTAAAGGCCGCGGAAACACAAAATCCTTCACTTAACCTCAAAACTTAAAAACGGCGGAAGGCGAAAGATTTCATTTACTGATATATAAGCCCATACAATTTAATTAACTCTACAGTGACGATCCTTTACGCGGTCTCAAACTCTGCATCTTCAAAGTGTCCTCACACTTTCTGCTCTTGTTTGTTCAGTGGGTGTTTCCCAAGCGAAAGACTGACAGGCACAAAGAGGCCTCCCTCCCTGAGTGTCCGGTCAGACATCCAGACGTAGATAAAATTAGTAACACGATTAGAAAGGAGGATGAAAGATTTAAAACTATGTGGTGAAGGACACTGAAGAAATGGGAGGCAGGACGGACACGACTTTGATCTTGAATGAATCACCATGAGGGAGAGAGATCACCTCTTAAAGGACAACTGAGGGATGCTGAGTTGCTCCCCACGGGCCACGAGGGCAGACAGGGGGCCCACATCCCAAACCAAGCCAGCCCACGCCTGGCTCTCCCGTGCAGAGCGCGCTGGAAGTGGCGGTGGCTGGCTGGCTCACGGGAAAAACACGCACATGCGGCGCGGTGATCAAACCGGTCCTTCTTCTTGGAGTGGAAAGCTTGGCTGCCATGTTGCACCAACTCCCCCTGTGGAGGGACCACAGCGCCAGCCTCTCTGCACCAGGGACGGACGTTGCCCCCCCCCACCCCCCCACCCCCCACACATGGCTGCAGACTGCCCTCCGCTGGGGTCGACTCTCTGCCCCTCCTGCCCGGGGCGGAGCTGAACGAGGGACCCACAGGGGAGATCACTCTCAGCTCTGAGGCACCCAGTCCCCGCGACAAGCAGAGATTCCACTGGGCCTCGATGGCACCAGAAGCAAACACACAGACACCTCGCACGGTAGGAGAGTCTGTCCTCCGAGCAGGGAATTGGTGATGGTTTGGAAGATCTTTACAAACACCTATTTCCAAAAATAGCCACATTCTACATACAGCCGAGTGGGACCACACACCCTGTCTGAGAACGTTACTGTGATCTTCACCAAAACATGCACACTTTCCTGCTGAGCTGGAAACCAAGGCGTCTGCAGAAAGCTGTAACCTAGTGGACGTTTACGCCCTGCGACCTCGGAGGGCTAGGACAGACGCTTGACCTAGTAAGATGCGGGAATATTTGCGTGTGTATCTGGTGTATCTGTTGTAAGACGATTCTGCTGCAAGAATGAGTTTGAAGGGGGCTGACACGTGGGAAAGAAGAACATAGACTCACAAATGAAATCACCAAAACAATAGCAGGCCCCTTAACAGACGCTTATTAGAAGAATACAACATATTGCAATGAAGGGCAAAGATTAAAGAAGAAAAGACTACCGTTTGGGAGCACGCATGGAGATAAACTTGGGTGGGCAGTCGAAGCCCCGAAGCCAAACCGGCGACGGAAAACTTCACTGAGTTGTTGGACGTGGGCCGCCCACGCTGGCTGCCAGCCAGCGAGCAACATTCTGTGCGATGCGGCTTCCCCCGTCTCTGAGCATCCAGCGCCGGTGCCCAGAGAAGTCAAAACTTTTTTTAAATGTTTAATGCCCCAGTGCCTGCTTTCTTATCCTGTGCCATTTCCTCTTGAAGGTTTAATGCCTGTGGGATGAATTCTACCGAAAGAAATCGGGCCCTTTCCCGGTCTTTCCTTGCCCGCGTCTGCAGAGGCATCCGACCAGCTCTCTCCCGCTCCTGAACCTCCGCCCTACCCTGTGCACCCTTGGACCATCATCCCCACCTCGGTCTCTCAGCGGCTGGCCTTCTGCTTTGGGAGCAGCAACATGTGCACCCAGTCAAGCACTCGCAGGAACAAGCACAGCGCTTGTTCGACGCTGCCTCTAAGAGACGGGGAACTCAAAACACAGCGCTGACTCCCGGAATGATGGTGCAACTCCAGATCGCTGTGAGGACACACTCGAGCCGGCGGGCTTCGGAACGATCACTTCTCTCTCTCTGGGGCAACTGCCCTCGGCAGATGTCCTGCGTGCATGACATCATCTTCTCGGCACTTCCACCGCTGACTGCCTCAGGGAACGGAAGCTGCTGGGCCGGGATTCGTCTGGAAGAACCCAGCCCGGGTTCTCAGCCCACGTCTGTTTGCAGGGCAGAACATCCCAAGGGAAGATGCCACGCAGCCTTTCTCTTCCTACCTTTGTGACTAAATCCGTTCGCGTGCTGTTACTACAGCAGAGTCGGTAATTTTCTGAGCGACTGCATTTTCGCAAGTAAATAACATTTGCCGCTAAGCTGTCTCTTCGGCGCTTCTGTAAGGAAGAGCCGCCAGTGCAGGAAGCGTTCTCTTAACCAAACTGGCTGCGCCTGCCAGGCGCCCGGACTCCTCATCAGTACCTTCCTCCTCTCCTCTTCCTCGGGAGGCGCACGGAGGACGGCCAGGCCGCGCCGAGTCTTCGTCACGCAGGCGGCACTCTACACCTACCGGTTCGCTGCGTGCTTCTTAAGAGTCCGTTGTATGTCACTGGCTCCACTCGGCGGTGATCAACGTGGATAAAAATACATCAGTTGGTGAGTTCCAGGGATTCGAAGAGAAAGACGGTTGATTCTGGAAAAACTAAGTTGGATGTTTTCAAAAGGCAGGATAAAGAGTGTCACCAAAAATCAGCTATCAGCCCTGGCTGGTGTGGCTCAGTGGATTGAGCCAAAGGGTCACTGGTTCGATTCCCAGTCAGGGCACAAGCCTGGGTTGCAGGCCAGGTCCCCAGTGGGGGGAATGCGAGAGGCAACCACACACTGATGTTTCTCTCCCTCTCTTTCTCCTTCCCTTCCCCTCTAAATAAATAAATAAAATCTTAAAAAAAAAAATCAGCCGCCACACTCAGGGTGGGCCACACAGCTCACAGGACTGCAGGGGGACCCAGGTCACATGCAGCTGTTTCTGGAATGTTGCTTTTTTTTCTTGGAGTTGCTCCACTTTGATAACAAAACCAGAAACTGTAGGCAATACGTCATAGACAGTTTTAGATCCGAAAGACGACAGAACTGTACGCCCTGGATTCCAAAGGCCCGGCACCATGTTTTTTAAGAGAAATGAGAACGTGAAAACATCTGTATGTTTTAAATTAAAATGACATGGTTCACGTGCACGTGCATCCTCCCCACAGGTTCCGTTGTAACTTTTTCTGATTAGCCAGCTAATTCCTGACCTTTGCTTCCCAGTTGAAGAGAATTCCGTGTACTCCTGTGTTTCAAAGTGAGCATTCTGGATTGAACCCGTTTGCCGTTGATGGGAGTTCTGGGTTCACCCATACCATCAAAACGCCTCATTTTTACCCTCAGTGAACACCTGAGCTGAAGTCTTCGTCGTGCTGAGCACCTGTCTCTTCCTTCCCCTGGGAGTACGGCGCCGGGCAGCGCCCACGTCCCTCTCCACTGCATCACCCGGGTTCACTCGCAGCCAGAACTAAGTCACACTCACACACCGCCTCCCTTCACCCGCTTCCGGCGCCAGTCACAACCAGAGGGCCTCTCGGGCCAGGTCCGATGCGCTGCCGGGTTTTTAAACTTTAACCTCCTGCAGGGGAAGGTGTCAAGGCCGCTGCCGATGGGCGGGAACAGGGGCCCAGAGCTGCGCAGTCCCAGGAAGAGGGTGGCAGAGCTGGCTTCCTCGCCGGCAGGGCACTGACCTCCCCCAGGCTTCTTTATCGTGGCACAGCCTTTATTTTCTAACACGGTGAGGCAGGAATAACGGCACTCGTTCCACGGGGTCACGGGAACCAAAAAGTGTGCGAGGTCGAACAGACGCCACAGAAGCAGCAGCTTTACCACACTGACCCACCAGTGACTGCCAGGGGCCTGGGCCAAGGAGGATAGACATCTGGGACCGCTCGCTCCACGAGGCTTCTCCCGTAACTCAGTCCAAACTGACCTGGATCCCACGACTGCGCCAGCATTCGCCAGGTGGAGTGAACCTGGCTTCCCATCAGGTCACATCCCGTAGTCTTCTCCGGCGATTCCCCACAAGGCTCATCCTCAGGGTCGAACGTCACCACGCTGGGTGGATGTGGCTGCGTTCTTTCTTCCCAGGGCAGAATGCTTTTCCATCCATCGGTACGCGCGCACACGCAGGTTAAGTAAGGAAATTCATGAGAAGGTTGCCAGTAGCAGTACAATACATTCTTAAATTTATATATATTTTTTCATTTAGCCGTAGTCATTCTCTCAGTGACGTCTCTGCCTCTGGGTACACTGTCAAAATGATCTCTGACATTCAGCAATTCTTACCCACGTGGAAGGAGAAGGACTGGGCTAACATTGTGTAGAAACGACCGAGAAATCACCTTGGATCCCTTGGGAGAGCTGGTCATCAGTGAACAGTAAGTTTAACACTGTAACGTAAGGACGCTTAAGGAGGGAAACGCTGACAAACCAGAAAACGCTCCTCTCCGCATTAACGCCAGATCTGACAGGTACCCCGTCTTTATGCGAACGCTTTCTGCCGCGTTCTGCCTCTTCCACAGCCACGTTCAAGTCCTCAGCACCGTGTCCTCCGCATGCCCTCGCCCTGTATAATTTCAGCGCCTTCCTCCCGCTTTCCCTGCACATTCTCCGAACTCAGGGCCTCCCGTAGCCCAGGCTGCCAGCCTTTTGATAAAATGAAAAGCAGCTGCGCACAGGCGCCCGGCGCCCGAGCCGGGAAGCAGCGCTGCGAGGGTCCCAGGGAGGCGCCCCTGCTCTGAACAGACGCTGCTGCGGTGGGCAGCAGGACGAGGTCTGGACCTCAGCCGGCTGGACCCCTGCCTGGTCCGCCCGCACCGTGAGCAAGCCCTGCAGGCCTCTCCCGCCGGCTCCTGCGGTGCCAGCCCCCCAACCCCCAGCCCCCCAGGAGGCCTCCAGTTCTCCTCATCCACTCTCTCCACGTGTCGGGATCTTTCTGCGAAGCCGTTGCTGACTGCACACTCGACCCCCACGTCCGACAGGAGAGTTGTCTCCCCTGCGCTCCCCCGTGCCCTGGCCTTTGTCAGAGCGCATCAGACAGACGCGTGTCCACACAACCATCTCCCGCCCCACCCCCAGACTGGGAGGTCATTAATGGCCGGCCGGCCGCTTCCAGGTGTTAACGCACATTTACAAACCTGGTGATCAGCACCTCCGATCCCCGGCAGCGCTGTTGTTTCAAACACACAGCTTGTTGAAGGAATGGGCAGAACCATGCATCAACGACTGTGTGGACAGACAGATGGATGAGCAAGGGTGAAGACGCAAGTGGCTAAATAAAATGCTTTTACAGTTAACTGAAACAGCCGCTTTCAATCGGTGTCTGTTAAAATCCTGTCCTTTGTCTTTCTAGTCAATCCTTCCATTTTGTGATTTTTCTCTCATGCCACTTGTCAATCCAAGGTAAGCGATCTCTAATAACCCACGACACAACCACAGATATCTGTCGCTCAGACTCTCAAGTAAGAGCCTTCCTGGACTTCTCTTACAGAGCCTCCCCTGCACCCCAGCAGGGCAGCAACTCCAGTGATCACGGGGCCCCTGAGAAGGCCGAGTTCTGCAGCTCTGAGGAACGCGCCCAAGGCCACAGCGTTTGAAAGCGTGGGAACGGGTTCGAGACCAGGTCTGCTCCGTGCAGAGCCCCGATTCCTAACCACATTGCACTCGCCTCCTGCATGGACCCTGTTCCCTCCTGGAGCCAAGCGTGGGCCCGACAGCTGGGCGTCAGCGAGTGCAACTAACTGAGCAGAGGAACCCAGGAAACGCAGCGAAGCTATCCCTCCCAGACACCTGCGGGGATGCTCACAACCCCAACCCGGTGTCTCCGGATAATCCCGCGGACCTGAGAGAGTGCACGACGAGGAAATTCTAAGTAGCCCACTGCCGTGAACGCACGCGTGAACTGTCGCCACAGCGCACACGCCGTCGCGTCATTGTTCAAAGGGCACCGTCGAGCGTGACCTTTCCCCGAACCGATGGAAGCCGCAAGGCAAGGGGCCGTCACCCTTCGTCCGAGAACCCTCTCCAGACCCTGTAACCATGTGTCTTTTTTTCATTCTCAAATCACTGTTCATTGTATTATTTTTTAATTTTTTTTAAATTTTATTTTAATTGTTGTTCATGTACAGTTTTCTGACTTTTATTCCCATCCCAGCTCACCACCCCAGCCCTCCCCACCTCCCTCCCATTTCCACCCCCCTAGTTTTTGTCCATGTGTCCTTTATACTTGTTCCTGTAAACCCTTCCCCTTTTCCCCTGAAATTCCCTCCCCTCTCCCCTCTGGTCACTGTCACCGTTTTCTATTTCAAACAATAAAACAAACATGTTTCTTAATGAGTGCCATATTGGTAAGAAAAGGACTCATTTCGGTGCCAATGAACTTCGGTCACACACTCACGAGTTCTCTTAACTCCTCTTAAACTCCTTTAAAATGAGCGATCTCACGGCAAGTATATTTCCTGCGTCACAGATGGGCACCCTGTACGTTCTGAGGGCGTAGCACTGAACAAGGAGGGTCCCAGGTTTATGTGGAGGCAGACCAGTAAACAGGCCTCCACCAGGGAAACTGAGGAAGAGGGGGAGGGAGCAAACCCTGGAGGACCAGCAGGACCCAGGTGAGTGAGGAAGAGCCAGACTCTGGAAACCTCGGTTATGTGGTGGGATTCGACCCGGCATCCCAAGCCGAGGAGTTCGGGCTGCGTCCTGAGTGCAGGGGCGTCTCGGAAGGGTTGTCAGGGAGAGCGTGGGGTCGAGCTTGCACCTGAGAAGCATGGTCCTGGCTGCAGCGCAGGGCGCTGCACCTGGGGGAGGCGGGGGAGGCAACCTGCAGGGGCAGCAGAGGCCACCGCTCAGTGAACGGCGGTGCGGAGGGGAGGCGCACCCCACCTTCCAGGCTCCTTCCCTTTTAGTCTCGGCACTTGGGGTCCAACCCCCTGGCAGTGTGGGGGGGGTGGAATTGTCACTTTCATTTGACAGAGATTTTTACCCACCTTCCATTTCTACTCCAGTTTTAAAAGGCAATTAAAGACTTAGTTTGACAAGTCCGAATCCTTCAATCAAAGCCCAAACTAGTACCGGCCACAGATTGTACATTTTGTATTCTGAACATGAGCATCCCTAACAGTCTGTATTTTTAAAAGCACGTGCACTTTCTCTTTTTCACCATCCCTAAAAGTCTGTTTCTTTCCTTTAACACATAAGCAGAAGCTAAGTAAAAGAATGTGCCCATTTTTCACACTACACTTTCATCGTACTCAGGGAAACAAAAAGAAAACAGTGAAGTCAAAAGAAATATACCCTTAAGAATCCTTGAAGCACTACGAAACCACAGCCATCATAAAATAGAGTGAATATTCTCTATATTTTATTTTAAAGGCTGTAAGTGGATTTAAATATTTAGGGAAAAACAAACACCTTCCACACCCAATGGACTGAGGCTCGGTTTTGCCTTTTTCAACCCCTGCAGCCTGTCTGCCTTCCCCCTGCGTTCTCTCCTGAGACTGAATTCACATGTCCCCGGTTGCATCCGGCCCCACACGGGCACCTGCTGTCTGGTCTCCTGCTTCCACTTCCTCGAGGAGGACAACAGACCGGTCAGCGGGAAGCCTGGCCAACCAAGAATTGTGCTCCACACAAAAAGCAAGCAAGTTTCCCCCCGTAGCTACGTGTGCGGCCGATTGCGTGCGGTTATCACGCACCTGATGGAAATGCCCCCATGAACAAGCAGCGCAATTCAAGTGCTCATGCGTTGGAAAAAGCGCCTGCCTGTGCCTACCTGGATGTATTTGTGAATGAACCAGGAAGCTTGCTTCCCGTCATTCACCGACTCCACGGTCGTGTTCGCCAAGCCGACCAGATCGCCGCCTGCGAACACCCACGGCTCGCTGGTTTGCATCGTCTCGGGGTCCACTTCCGGGAGACCCCACTTGTTAAATCTGATGGGGCTCAAGGCTTCTTTTACTAGGAGAAAAAAAAAGGTAATACACAATGAGTAATCTGTGCATTGTGTAACAATAATCTGAAGATTAAGAAAAATCATGATTTAATTATTGGTCTACGGATTCAAGCAACCGTTTTAACGAGGCAGAAAAACGGAACGTTCGTGAAATGTCTGAGTTAGGAGCACGTTCAAAGTTGTGGCTCAGCCACCTCTTGGGACGCCTCCCGTGCAGAATTCACGAGCACAGAGCTGGGCAAGGTTTCAAAGCTGCGTTGCCGTCCGAGAAGTCGGAGTCCAGGAGGAAGGGAAAGCACATCCCTTTAATATTTTAATGAATATGAAGTTCATTTACATCCCTTAAATCCATTTAAAATGCATTTTCTAAACTTAACTTGTCCATAACCACTGTTTTGGCAGGTTTGTTATCACTCCTGGGACCCCAGACCTGCCCCCGAGTCACAGGTATAAGTTACGTCATGAAGCTGGGCGGATGGCCCACCTGTTGGTTTCACGCCAAGAAGTTTCACGCACAAAACAACACAAAGTCTTTGACGTTTACGCCCCATCATTCGCACTTAATGTTCAGCAACGTAACGGCTCTAGGAAGAGAGCTGACCATTAGCCATCAAATCCTGGGGGTTTTTAAATGCCAACAAATACAAACATTACCACTAGTTCCTTAAAACAGTTCCAAATGTGCTGAAATAATTGGCAAGTCCTGGGTTCGAAGACTGTGAATGTGTTGAGGAACCAGGAAGAAGAGGCTGGGCTCCTTCGAGAACAACATCTAAAGGGAATTTTGATGGGACACACAGCCCTGGCATTTGGAAGGGACCCAGCTGACCAAGAACATGAGGGAAGGCAGATGACACGTGTGATGGAGAAGGCTGAGCCAGCGTTGGGGCCAAATAGATGCTCTTCTCTCCCGGTCACCGGGTCATGAACTTGAAGTATAGTCTCTCCGGACAGACTCAAGGAGCTGTCCTTCACTCCAGTTCAAAAGAAAATAGAACTTCATTCCTTCATCTTTATCACCCAGCACCCCCCCCCCACACCCTGCCCTCGGATGGCTGTCAGTCTGTTCTCTGTGTCTGTGAGTCTGGCAACAGTGTGGAGACGACCACGGGGACAGGAAGCGGGGGGAGGTAGGAGAGGGTAAAGGGGGGCAGATGGGGATGGAAGGAGCCTTGGCCGGGTGTGCACACACCACACAACACGCAGGTGAGTTACTACACAGCCGCGCAGCTGAAATAACTTTATCAACCGGCGTCACCTCAGTAGGTTCGATTAAAAACAAAAAACACCAATGGAAGAGTACACGACAACTTGCCCTAAAGGAGAAAGAATGGGAAGACCCTGGAAGGTAGCAGTTGAATAGATTACGTCAAACATAAAAGGAAAGAACCGATGTAAAAAATGTTGTCCTGACACCGCAAACCAGTTTCTTCTGAATGACAGAAACAAAAACAAGCCCTTGCACGTTTATTGAACTCTCTACTTAAAGAATATTTGCATTTAAGGACATGATGAAGGGGCACAGTTAGTTGTGTTTTCCCCTAAGACTGCAGGTTCCACGCGAACAGGGGCGTGCCCACGCCACTGGGTGCGGAGCCCCGGGGCCCAGGACCGTCTTGGGGGTCGGGGGACGCCACCCCTCCTTGGGACACATGGTGGGGGGGCAGGTGGGTGAGTCGTGGATCGATGCTCCCATGCTCAGGTTCTTATGTAAAAACCTGCTGCCGTTTGTGTCTCTGATGTGATTTCACCTTTCATCGAGAGGGAAATTAAATATTCATGTAATTACTTCCAATGCGGAATGGCATTTTGAGAAGATTCTTCGCAGGTCTCTAAAGGTCACAGGGAACGAGACCTCTGCCGGCTGCGCCCTGCTGCGTGGCAGAGCATCACCACCATCTGTCGACAGCGACTTGAGTTGCAGCAAAGTCAACAGTGAGCTTGGCTCCTCCGCTCACCTCTCATCACCACAGCGCTTCAACGCCTGTCCCACCACAGGGTTTCCGTGGCAGGCTCCGTCTCTGTCGCACGAAATAAGACGCCGGTACATCTTCATCCTGCACAGTGACCGCAACAAGGACGATGTGTAGAGAAGGGACTGAAAACCGCCTCGGTGGGAATCCAGAGCCCTCCCATCGATCTTCCTCATTTTCTTACAGGGACATCCGTGATGGTTAGTGTGGGGTTCACCTCAAGCCTGAGCCAGGCAGGGGTGACGCCTTCGCCACCCTTGGTTTCCCTCAGTGGCGGTGACGGTCAGGGACACCTGTGTTCGGTGAGGCGACGGAAGCCTGGGCTTCAGCATCTCCCACGTGCTTGGGGCTCCTCCAAGGCTCCGTGCCTAAATTCGAACATGTAAGTTTTCTTCTTTATCCAGGAGTCTTTGGACTACAGGGCGGGGCCAAAGTCAGTTTACGGGCGTTCTCATGGAAACCAGCACAACAATAAATAAATCACATGACAAGAATAAAGGCTTCTGAGTACTCACAACTGTAACCTGCTTTGGCCCCGCCCGTGCCTATGCCACGGGCCTCACGAAGCCGGAATCTACCCTTGCACACCAGCGCAGGGCACACAGCAGGTGCCGACGTAACTGAAGTTCCTGAATGACGGCTGTACGATCTCTTACGCTGCAGAAACGTGCAGGGGTTGTTTTCGCACTAGGGCTGCACCACTACCCCCGTCGACAGGCAGTCAGGAGACGTCGCCATGAGTCTAACAAGTAGCTCTTGCATTTCTTAAAATATTCAGCACTAACACCATTAGCCACATAAGGAACATTTATGGGCAAAATCAAAGTGCTCTTCTGGGCACAGGCCTTTCCATTGCAAACGCATCATGTTATTTCACGTCCCTAAACATTTACACACCCGCCTGTTTACTTTTAAACGCGTGTTCTTTCTCCTCCATGTGGGAAGCCTTCGGCCTGAATATGAGCAGCTTGAATTATTTTGTCATCGGTAATATCCAGCTAATCTCACTAATAACGAGAGGAATGTCTGACTGTCCCAAAACAGAAAAGGGTTGTTCTTTCACCGAGAAGAATCTCGCCCCCCCCCCCCTTGAAAGTCGACCACCGAGCGTCTCCTCCGCCCCTTTCGGCAGCTCTGCATCGAACGTGCCATGGTCTGGTGAACGGAGAGACAGGAGAGATGCTGAGAGGTCCAAGGTACCGCCGGCCATGCGGGTGTTCACCTCATTATAGGAAAGCTCGCATCCGCCAAAACAGAAACCATCTGTTTCCATTTAACGCCTAATACGTCATCAACAGCTGAAAAGGATCCTTGAAAAAGCAGACCAGAAACAACCCATGTGAACGGAAGCAGTGCTCCGTACAGCAGGTCGGAAACGCCGTCTCTCGGTGGCATCGGCAGCCGATGGACGCAAAGGCGGCTGCTGATTACCGCCTGGCCACCCAACGGCCAGGGCCACGCAGCATGGCTCCCTGCGGGCACGCGGGCTCTCTGGAAGCCTGTGTGCAGAGCGAGGCAGGCAGGTAGGCAGGCAGGCGGACAGAGGACGGATCTGTGAATTTGTTTGCTGAAACTTTGTTGAGTCTGATAGTTGGATCCAAATAGCACCCTTCAGGATTTCAGTGATTCTTCTGAAATATCATAGTTATTTCTATTACTCCACCACATTTTCAAAGCTCCGAAGCATTCACCATCCCCATCAAATCAAGGATTCAGGAAAAACAAACATGTTTTATTCCTAATTTGTCGGAAAGGCATCCATCCGGTGGTTTAGGTACATCTTACGAAGAAGGCTCCCACCTGCCTCCTTGTGGGGACCGCCCTCCCCAGCTCCTCCGGCTGTCACCCCCGAGGCAGCCCCCATGGAGCACGGGGTGCCCAGGCCGAGGAGCAGGCTTCCTGCTCTCCCCTTAACGAGCCTAGAAGGAGGGGAAGACGCATCCTTGCATTTGCACAGCAAGTAACTGCCTGCTGCTCCCTCCGCAGAGATAAAGGAGTGTTAACAGACTTGCAGTCTTTCTTTCTGGTCCATAACCTAACAGGGGTGGGGGAAGGGTGTTCGGCTAGGATCAGGAGGTTTTCCCACAGATTTTCCTGAGACAGCCCATGTCCGGGCAGCTCCATGGCCGGACAGAAATGGAACTCAAGAAAGAAGCCCAGAACCTGCTTGCTCACAGCCTGCATCCCTGCAGATGGGAGGGAAGCGTGTGAAACACATGGTGCCTGGAGCTTTCTGTCTTTAAAAAAGAAAGGAATGTTTGTCCTCCGGTCACACCAAACACGGGAGATTTACATGCATCTCCTGCTTTAATTACGACTACGTTCCAAGGAGTTTATTTAAAAGAAAAAACAAAGACACTCTGAGGCAGCTTTAAAACAAGAAGTGGTTTTGAAATGGAGACTTTTCATCAATTTAATGCAATGCATGAAGTGATTTTTTTTTACGTAGACTTAATTGCGTTGTGACACGCAAGTTCTTCAATAAGCCACAGCCTAACACCGCAGAGGCCGTCCCTCAGGGACGTGTCACCGGGAGACGCCGTCTGCCAAGGTCGATTAGGCTGACGGAGCCGTGCTGTCGGGTCCGTGGAAGAGAGGCCCACAGGCATGTGACAAGTATATTTCTCGGTATTTATGAAAGGATGTCAAGGACGTTACATCTTAGTGCATAAATATAAATTAATTCTCCATAAACAATACAACAGAAAGTGTAATGAAGAAGGATAGCTCCCCTTCCATGGAGAGTCTGAGATGTTACAAAGTGATGGGGGGGGGCTCAACATTTGTAATAAAGTGGCATCCTGAAAACGCAGTCGGAGTCAGCCGCGTGTTGCTGTGTAAGTCCACGTGACCTGTTAGCCACCAGGACAAAGCACAAGGAGACGAAAATGCAAGACGAGGCAAAAGCCCGGGAAATCAAGGCCGAAAGCAGGATCTCGGCAGGAGCAAATAAACTCTCAGTCCGGGGCCCGCCTGGGTCTCAGAGGCCAGCGTCAGGCGAGCCACCTGGGGTTCGGGAAGGACAGAACCAGACCACGCCTCCAACCGAGCGTCATCGAAGCCGGTGGATGGGTTCTGTCTTCCCAAGTCCTTCTGCAACTAAGTTTTCGAAGCAACATGCTATCGACTCCCAGACACGATGGTACCACAAAGATAGACGCATCATTTTCTTCTAACCTCCCCGCCCCTCGGCCTTGATCCGGCCCCTCCGTGCCCCTCTCCTGGAAGGCCTCCAATACTGCCTGACTCTCCTGAGAACCCTGCCTTTCTCCTGGGCTCCTCTCCCTTTGAAAGGCTGGTTCCAACATGGTGCTCTGTTCGCACGGCCGTGCGGACCTCTGTCTCCACCTAATTTCCTAGAGTAGTTTACAGGGACTGCCTGCTGTGCTCGCCATGTGCCTATGCCTTCCAGTCTGCCCCTCTAATGCAGACAGGTCCCTGGAGCCCCCAAATTCTGTGACCTCGGTCCTCCTGCCTCTCCCCCTCCTGTCGCATCCAACGGCGGAATGGTTCCTCTGAGCTCCATCTCCGATCTGCAGAACAGTCCTCCCCCTGGGCTCCCCGATCCGTGTGCTGTCTTTCTGGGGCTCCAGTTCACCCACAGGAAACTCCCAGTTACTCCTCACACCTCATTCACATCCTCCTCACCTAATAAAGGATGTTAAGGGACGCAACCCATGTTTACTGACCCTGGCCAGTCCCATGTCCTGCTTCATTTAGACCAGGAATCAATGCTTTTCCATGGATGTGATTGCCCTAAACATGGCCCGTGGGTGGCAGAGCCAGCAGAGGAAGCCAGTTATCTCTGGCTCCGCAGTCCTGCTCGCCACTGACCCGTGGCGTGGGGTGGCAGAGAGCTAGGGAGCTGGCCAGTTTCCGGAAGCTTCCCTAGTGTGAACCGGAGGACAAACAGGTGCAGCTAAGACCGGCAGCAAAGAACACCAGCCTGGACCAGCTTTACAGGTAAGCCCTTAGATCACCTCTTCCACTTCCTTTCCCTCGAAGGTACATTAACCACAACCTCTTGCTGTTGAAGGAGCAACTGTCCCTTGAGATCCCCTTGCGTGTGGGGACCGCCTCTGAGTCAGCACCTTCCCCGGCGGCCAACGCAACCCACAGAACATGAGAGGACTCCATAGGCACATCTTGGTTGGAAAAAGCAACGTGTTGCCCCAATGTTGAGCCCTTGCAGTATCCTGTCTTGATTTATTATTTTCCTTGTAGGTCTCCTTCTTCCCACAATTAGAGAGTCAGCTCATGGTGGTGAGGAACTACAAATAAATTCCACGTTTCATTTGTTTCAAAGCTTCTAAAACCAAGCTTCTGCAGCGGCAAACATTCTGACTAGGGGAGAACAGGCGCTTGGCTTGTTTCCCCCCGCTGCTCCGGTCGGACGGTGTTCCGTTCGGGCAAGCTTGCGGGACCCAGGCGGCGCCAGAATGCCGACTTCACTCTCTTCCCTGGATGCTCAGGACGAGCCGGGGCTCCCGGCGCCGAACACGGGAGATGGACGTGGGTAGCCGCCTGTGGCTGCTGCTTCTGCTTCCCTGGTGGTCCCTGGGGAGTCTCATGCTCATTTCTTAAACTGACCAGCTAATCAATCTGGAATACATACCATCCAAGCACTTCACCTTGATTTGCTTATTTCTCTGCAATCATTCCCTCCATTTAAAACGCTGAACTCCTTGAAGATTTGATTTCATTTTATCTGCAAGAGACCTCCTCCAGGAGGCCTGTGTCCTTGAAGGAAATACGTGGGGATTGTTTTCAAATTCTCTGTTGGGTTCCCAAATGCTGCGCTTTGATTTGCTTATTTATATTCAGTGATACCATCTACTTAAGACTACAAACTCCTTGAAGGAACAGATCATCCTTTAATCTGATTTGGACTATAATCATCATGATTCCATGCACATTTGGGTGCTTAATACTTCTTGATAATTAGGAGGCAGTGAAAAAGTAGAAAGGCTACTGAAATGTTTTATATCTGCTTCTCAGTGAAAGAACTTTCTAGAATGCTGAATGAGATCACGAGGTGATATAAATAATTACAGAAAGGGGCTCAGAAAAATGTTTAATAGAAGATTCCCCATTGGCTGCGTTTAAAGCCTGAATAAAAAAACCAGGAGTAAATTATATGACTTGCAAAAACAATATTATTAAAATATAAGCGACTACTGAAACATATTTTAATTAACAAAATAAATCACATGGAAAAGATTTCCTAAATAGAGCTTCAGAAGTCGGCCTGTGCGTGCCTGACTCTGCCATGACTAATTATGGATCCATGTAATGTGTGTTCAATTTGGGCTTATTTAAATAGCAGAGATGCTCATTAGCTGCAGTATATCTGTGAAGCTTCAGTAAACAGTTTAATGGTTTTTATGTTTAACCAATTTCATAAGTTCCTGTAATTTTAGCTTTAGCAGCTCATTAATGTTATTTTTTGATATCCATCTTACGACTTTTTTTTTCCCCCTTGTCGATCGGCTGGAGGCACACTTCAACGCGAGCTGAAAACGCGCAGCAGAATGCCTTGTGAACGATTTTTGTAATAAGTAAACGCACAGCTCGGAAATAGAGCTCCTTGACCAGGAGCACTGGCCGTTACCCCCTGGGCACGGGGCACACTGGGGTTGTGGGCGCGGCTGGGGGCCGTGGGAGCAGAATGACAGCCTGGCTCCCGCTGCTCCGGCGCCTGCACGAGCTCGGGGGCTGGTTCTGGACTTGTCACGCATGGATTGGTTCATCCGAGCCTCACGGAGGAGGTGTTGTTTCCATCTCACAGCAAAGGGAAACTGAGTCCAAGGCAAGCAACCCAGGTCCCACACACTCTGAGGTTGTGAACTCAATTGTGAATCGGTGGCAGATGAACCAACCAACTGGAAAGCCTGGGGTCCCTGGGGCACTTGGGGACACACGCCTAACCTTCCGGAGAGGACCCTGCAGTCCGAAGTCACATCCGGTGACAAGGACGCGTGGAGTCCCAGAAGGAAGAAGTCCAGCACACACAGCGTCGACGGCTTACTGTTGAAAGTGCCAGCAAGCTCAGCCTGAAAAGATGCCAGAGAGGCACCACCAGGCTTCCTTGAGAATGAAGATCTTTCTGAGTCACACCAAGCAGGAGGGGGTACACTTCAAAAAGTGTCAGCTATGTGTAAGAGCAATGGAAGGCAGGCAACGAGATTTGGTGAGCTGGAGGTCAAAGGGCGGTGAGAAGGTGACTTCTGCAGGGAAACGATGAGGCAGAGGAAAGGGGTTCAGGAGAGAGGACCTGGCGGTGCACAGGGGGTACTCCTTCTGGGAGTTTAGAAGGGACTGCGGCGGGTAAATAAGGCACCGTGTGCATTCATGCATTCAGCCAGCAAGCAGTGCTGCCCACCTGTACTCGGCCCTGCTGTGGGCGCTGTAGGGAACCACAGAGAAGGGGCCGGGCCTTGTCGGTGGAAGATAAAAAATAAAAAGTAGGGAGAGGCCGGAGAGAGTCAGGGTCCAGTCAAGGAGTCTGTAAAGAAACTCCCCTGTAGGCCCTTGGTTACTGCAATTGGAACACACACGATGCAGAGAGAGAGACTGAAGGAGAGCCGGGGCCGGGAAGGAGGCGCGCTATCCATTACCTGTCCCCTCTGTGTGCGAGGGGACCACGCCCGAGGGTCACGCCCCTTGAAGTTCCCAGCACCCACCAACCCTGGGACCCCCACTCCAACGCCCCACCTGACCCTGCAAGTGCTCCGAGCACCAGCAATGCTATGTTCTCTCCCCGACTCTGCTTCCAGGTGAGCCGTGTGGTGCAGCCTCAGGAGCTGCTCTCTCCGCGTGCACCTGGCGTGGCCGTGGATGGGAGGAGCTTCCCTCCTCTGTGCCCTCCACGCCTGCCTGACCTGGTCTCCAAAGGCCACCGGGCCACCACCTCCCTCCGTGCTTGCTGCTGGAAGCATCGCCACACCTGTGTGTGACACTCACTGTTTACCCATCACTCAAGTCCCTTTCTACCTAATGGCCTTTTCATGTGTCGGCATGTCCCCTCCATCAGATGGCAAGCTCCTGCAAAAGGGGAAACGTTTCCTTGTTGGGTACCCAGAACCTAACACACAGTCTTGTATGCTGCATGCTGCAGGGAAGCATGGGAAGAAGGCCCCACACACACGTGGGAGGGCAGGCAGAGGGCTGTCACAGCTGAATGGAGGGGCTGCCTCCAGTCCCTCCCCGAGCGGCGTGTGCGAGGCTGCAGGTGGAGGAGGAGGCAACGCCCCTGGAGGGGCTCCGGGTCACTGGGCCGCGGCTCCAGCACACAGGGCTGCAGGAAACCCAGGGAACTGCCGGCAGGCTCTCCCACGGGCCTGGGGCGCCACACGGAGCCCTGGACACTCTTCCATGCATTTGCGTGGGGGAAAAATGTTGTGGGCGTAAAAGTCCTTTGTAAACACTTTAAAGAGCTTCTTCACAATTTAAAAATATTAGAAGTGCAGCTAGCATGGACTAAAGGTGGGCACCGGAGACCATCAGATCCTACAAAGCTTGGGTGGGGCCCCGGCGGATGTTACAGAGTAAGGGTGATCTAATAAGTCGCTTTGCAAATTACGCTGGAATTGGGCAGCTTCCATATTCAGGGGGATAGATATTTAATACGATTCAATGTAATCTTCCAACTTACGCAACTACAGCGCACATCTATGAAGGTCAGTGTCTAATTTAACCAAAGACTGTCTTAAATAGGTATAGTGTCATTTCTATCTTGCGCTTTGAGCCAAGAAGAGAACTGCAAGTAATCAACAAAAGTAATGTGCAACACAAAACACGTCTCGCTGAGAACATCGGTGTGCAATCCACATTCCTACTTGCTGATCTTCCTGGACGTTCCATCCTGACGTCCCATCTTGCAGGGGCTCGGTGCAGTTCGCATTCCCCAGGTGCACTGGGCTTCCCTGCACCGTCCATGTGCCCTGGGCTCACTAATGCTGGGAAGACACGTCTAACAGGCCGCAGTCAACAGCACTCAGGAAGCTCTGCCTCTCACGGCCTGCGAGTCGACAACGTCGGCTGTGCTCGCGGATCTCTGTTCTCGGCAACAATTGCGCTGCTTTTCCGTCTTCCGCCTCCCGAGCCCAGCAACACTTGAACCACGCCGCTGCCCCGCGGCTTGTGTGCAGTCTCTGGTCTGATGGAAAAGCGCCGATCTGCCCGCTGTCTCCCGTCAGGATGCATACGATACGATATCAAGCGCCGGTGAAACCTGAAGGATAAAGATAAGGGGAAGCGCCGAGCAGAGCTGTTCGCAGGGGAAACCAGCCCGTTCCTGTGCAGCTATTAGAGGGAAGTAAAAATAATTACAGGGATACCATGTTGTGCTTCCAAAGGATGTCTAGGCTGTTGTAAGTGGATGTGATGTTGATTCCGAATCACTTCCAACGCTGTTATCAGTGCCCCGTTCCTCCTCATCCTCTCCACCCTGTGAAAATCCCTTCAAAGAGGAGCGGCGCAGAGATTCCATTATTTTGGGTGGTTATGCTGCAGAAACGCCAGTACGTGTCTGGAATTCTACCGCTCCACCCTCACTCTGCATGGTGTGTTCCAGAAAAGCAATAAATCTTTCAGCCAAAAAAAAAAAAAAGATTCCGATAGGACAGCTTTTAAGGAAATGTGCAGAGTTTTACTATGGAGTTCCTGAGGACGGTTCTTGCCTAAAACAGAGTTGAAAGCAAGGCAAGGCACAGCAAAGACCACAAGGGTTTGTCCTCAACTTGGAGCCAAGACAAAGGCGCCCTCGGGCATCCTAAAAGGAAACCGGGGCCCGAGGACCACAGGGCTGTGGACGACTCTGTCCTCGAAGCCTTGTTCCCTCCAGGACAGTGGCCACCAGAGAAGCAGCAGTGACAAAGGCTGACTTTTCCTCTTCATCGGAGGGCAGACACGGTGCTTCTGGATTTCCAGAAGAAACGCCACATTTCTCGTACTTTTAGGAAGTTAAACTGTAGGTTACAAGGGCTTCCACGCATTCATTTAATCGATGATGAGCCACTGTTCTAAGCACTGGGTTGTGACGTTGACAGACAGAAGATCGATGTGTAAGGACCCCCCATGCCCGCCTCCAATCGCTCCGCGCTCCCTTGATCCCGGCCCACCTCCAGCTGCGGGGCGGACTAGCAAGTTTAAATGCAACACGCCACCGATTCCCTCGGACCCACCCTACCTGCTGCAGCTCTGAGCTCCTTCTGCTCCTGACCGTCTCCCGCCCTATACTCCACAGGCAACCTGTTCTCAAACCAGCAACCACACCCTGAGTGTCCGACTTACGAAACGTGTTGATTCTGATGGCGCTTCCACAGTTTTACCTTCACCGCCGGAGTCTCACCCTTGACCAGCAGCCACTTCAACTAACCAAGCCCCTGAACGGTGTCCTGGAATCCGACACTGCTGCCCCACGGAGCCTGCCGCAGGGAGCCTCCGCCCCGTGAGTGCGGGTGGGGTGCACCTGAGAGTGGGGGGGGATGTCCCGGATGCGGGCATTCAGCCCTGGGAAGCACGTGCCCCTTCTGATGCCAACCACTGCAAGGGCCCTGTGGTGGTTCCCGATTTCCCACTATTGGAAGGATGTGACAAAAGGCTCAAAGCCCAAGCAGGGGGGAGGAGGACCCCCCCCAGAATGGGACTAGCAACATCAAAGCCCTCTCCCTTGCTTCCACGGCCCCCCCTGTCGCTGGGATGCCTGGAGGACAAACTGCAAAATCCCAGCTTGGCCTGGAAGTCTCTCGAGTCCACACAAACTTGCACGCAATTTTCTGGCCACCTCACCCCTACACTATCCCCTCTGTCCCACCACAACAGACTTTTCCCTGTTGTCTGTTGCACGAGGTATTCACCACCTCATGCTTTTGGGTATGACACCCCCGCGGCCCCCCTAAAACCCAGTGCGAGTGGGGTCTCGGAACAGACACGATGTCGCAACCTAGGTATCCACCTGCCCACTTCCCCCGCCGCCTGCACGTGCCCGAGGGGGAGACTCTCTCCTGTCCGCTCGTGTTCCTGGTGCCTGGCGGTGCCGGTCACACGGCTGGACGCGAGGAAACGTTCCCCGCAGGATGAGTGACGAGAGGGCAGATGGTGGAAGTCGGGAGTCGGAAGTTCAGTTTCAGAAATCAAAACGGAGAACTCGTATCTTCGCTTACGAAGATGAGGACATGCACGAATTAAGTAGGAGGTGACAACTTTCCAAAGACAGGCTTTTTTCTTTTCAAATCCGGCTGTTACAGCGACTGTCAGATGCCTGCTCCCTCTAGCAGTGTGCGGAGAGCAGGCTGCATCATTTCCCGGGGCTCGCTGACCTCGCCCCCCCCCCCGGCCCCATCCAGAACCCCCTCCACAGCACTCAGACTTGGGCTGACCACCCACTGCCTCCAGGGAGCTTCTCCGAACCCCCAGCCTGGGTTCCTAACCTCCCGGCACCGTTTATTGCCATCCTGCGCCTCCCTGTTGAACCGCATTCCTGGAGGCGAGGTGAGCCTTTGCCGATCCCCCCACTTTGTCCCCAGAACCAAGCGCAGAGCCTGGGACAGCAGGGACAGAAGTCGGAACATGGGTAACCATGTGCAACGAGGGGCCGGCGAGTGTGATCTCTGAGGTCCCTCCCAGCCCTCCGGACCTGCGAGCGCAGAAAGGCCCAGACAGGTCACTGCGACGCGTCCAGTGGGTCCCAGCGGCCATGAACGTCGGTTTCCAATTCCACCTCATCCGTTCTCAGTCCTATTAATCATCACAAAGCCTAATGTTTTGTCATCAATCAAGATGCGCTCCTGTCTGGCAGTAAAGGGCAGTGTTTGTTCGTCTGTTCTTTGAACTTTATCGCAAATATTCGTTCATAAAAAATTCATACAACAGTGAAGCATGGACCAATTGTGACAGTGTCTGAACTAACCTGGCCCTCCACTTCCTCCACCTTGTTTAATTCATTTATGTGGGGGCGGGGGTTGGTAAGGCAGAAGAGGAATCACGTGAGCCGGGGACCACAGAATGGACAATCGCTCAGAGGAAGTTCTCCTGGCTCTGTAAGTGCCACCGGTAGCTTCTGGGGGAAGATGTCTCATTGTTTGCAAAATGGAGCGGGTCAGTTAAAGTACGGGGGTAGGCTACTAACATGGCTCAGCACCCCCAATTCCGCCGCTCAGCCACCGTGTCAGCCACGTTTTGGTACGAGCAGAGGACACGAAACATGCAGAGGTCATGCCTGTAAAGCACAGATACAGATCCCTGCCACTACTGGGCACGTGGCTCTCCCAGCGCCCACCTGAAAGCATCTCCCCGAGGTCTTTGCCACGTCCCAGGTAATGGAGGAAACAAGGGCACATCTGAATGAACTCTGGGCTGCCCGCCCTGTCGGGCTGCAGTGCGCCCACTGTTCCTACACTAACTGCAGACTCCGGGTCCCGGCTGAGCCCAGGGCAGGTTCAGCGGCACCTCCCACCCACTCCCCAGAGCAGGGCCAGCAGCGTGAGTTCTGCCGCCACCGCCGCCCCTCCCCCCTCTTCCTCCCTGAACACTGACTTTGATGTAGTTACTCCATCCCACACAGTCTTCAAGCAGGTAAAAACTGGAAGTGAGTATCCTCAAAAGTGCTCCTCTCTCGCTTTCTTAAAATCAAACCAAGCAGTCATCTCAGAGTAAACACGCAAAAATCTGGGCCCATTTCCCCCATTTTTAAGTTACTGTAATCACAAAGTTATTTTAAAACCCTTCACTCTTTAAATACCTGACTTGTGAAAACTCACAGTGGAGATTGTGAATCCTAAAAATGTGTGCAAGGAAAATCCCTTTTGCTGGCGTGGAAAACATCAGAACTGATAATAAAACCCTTGTAAAATATTACAATGCTGTTACGAACTGAGCAAACTTCTGTCTGCAAATAAAAAATAAGCAAATGAAACCTCGTTCCATTTAAAAAGCCACCTGCAGGCAGGAGCACCGGCTTCGCTTCCTTACGAAGACCTGTCAACAGCGCCGTCAGGTGAAGTCCCCGTCTCCAAACGCTCTCACCCCTGCACACCAGGCCGACCACCGACCGTCGTCACGGTGCACTGGGACTCAGTTTCACCACTGAAATATGGTTGTGTGTCACAGGATAATAATATCTGAGATGGAAGAGATGCTCGCTATGTGCCGGGCACGTAGCTAAGTGCTTTACATGTACTGCTCATTAATTTATCACTAACACCCCTCTAGAAAGCAGATGCCAGAGTCACCCCCTGAGGAGGTCAGGACCACCAAACGCCGGGAGCCTTGGAGACGGGGGCCACCCCAGGGCCACCTGGCTCTAATGAAGCTGCTACACCGGGAGGATTCTAACCAGTGCAATAGTTAGTGGATTATAAAAATGCAACAATCTATGCCAGAACAGAAAAAATTCAATAGCCATGGAAAAAATGAACTGCTTTTTACATCTTCTAAGAAAAATAAACCAAACCTCCCCTGGAGTAGAAAAACATTGACAACTAGGTGTAATAAAATTAATAACTTCACAAGAATCAGGTCAAGTCAGATGCACAGACATGCGCTGTGTGCCCGTTTGGGGCAGACGGATACGTTGGCTGCTCTTGGGACCACGACTTACTAGAATGGTGCAATGCCTGCCTTTGGCGGGTTTACAATGCAACTGTAAGGTAAACTATAAGAGGTTATAGAAGATGCGAGAACACAGCTCGTTTCAAAGTGGGCGTTTCAGGCCAGGGTCTGTGGTGCCTCCCTGAAGTCCTCTGAACGCACACTCAAAGATGCACCGGGCTGTGCCACCTCCATCCCTAGGAATGAGGGGACAAGGCCGGCTGTCACTGCCGCCGTGGGAGAAATGGGGCGGTGAGGTTGGTGCAAATGGTCACATGGTCCCCTCATCGAGTCCAAACTAACAGAAAAGACAGACGCGCTTTGCAACTGGCAGTTTGGTGCCAAGAGAAGGAGGGATAAAGTAAGTCGTCTGGTTGTCTCTTAAACCTGCTGTCATTGATAGAGAGAGAGAGATCAAATGCTGGTGCTAAGCAGGAGACTTCCTATACTACAAAATACATGTTTTAAAATAAATAAAGGCGTTTATGTCCCCAGGGAAGGGCGATGTTCGTGGAGTGGAAATGCCCAGCAGAGGGAGATCGCGTGCGTAATTTACTGACCGACTTAACATCAGTCCGCAGCAGTAAAAGTCCCAACTTAACGTGACCTGGAGTCGTGCGTATTTGCACGGAATGGATGAGAGCTTTTCAAAGGAAAGGCCACTCTGAGTTTCCCACAGGAAAGACATCAAGCGAGACTAAGGCTCTATGATCTCGATCACGGTGGAAGTTGGCGCCACACTGCCTCAGGATCTGGGACACAGGTAACGAAGGGCGCAGTTGGATTATGCTCGCCATAAGCGCACCCACATTCCACGCACGGGGATGGGGAAGTCCGGTCTTTTGTTCCTACTTTCCACTCACTGCTGCAGCCCAAAAGGAGAGAGAGCAATCAAGTAGAATTGGGTGGAATGATGATGATTGCTTATAATTATCATTAGCTTCAGTAGCAGTGGAATTATTAGCAACTTTAATCCAAGAATTGTGTTTTATGAATTTCATATATATATATATCTTTTCTGTAAGAAGTGGAGGCACATAATATTTTCATGATAGGAAATGTATATGACCAACTGTATTGAGTGTTTAATACTGTAAAGGAGTTATTTCACCTTCTCCTTTGCCAAGGGTCTTGCAAAAGTAATGCAGTGTATCAGCGTAAAAACTGAGGTTGAAAATCCAGCTTCCTTCAAATTTCCAAATTCAGATTACTTTAAAAATATGTCAGTGATACAACTAAGACACTACGAGAATTTTCACTGAAAATAGTACTACAGTCAAGGAATGCCGAGACGATGGACTGTCGCTCCGCTCTGCACCTGCTGTCCAGTGCCTCAAGCCTTGACTTCTCCCACACGTGTTTACGTGACACACTTGTCCAGGACCTGCTCAGCTGCCGCCCGGGGCTCGGCACCGGGAGGCGCAGTTCCACAGGATGCGCTGAAGAACAAAGCTGCATCCATAAAGCACGGGAAGTCATTTGCTGAAGCCTCCACGTGCTAGGAGGGGCCCTTATCCTTTGTGGTACAGGGTAACGTTAGCGAATTTACCGAAGGGAAATCTGGAGATAGAAGTCTGAGTCTGCTGTAACATGTTGGCCTCTGGGACTACGGCGGCACTGGCAATGGTGACAGGGAGAAGGGCCCTCCTAGGTCCGCCTGAGGGGGGTCATCCCTCCCTGCTTTGTGAGTCCTTCTCTAAATGCACTCCCCCCACAGCGGAACAACGGTGCGGGTGAAGGTCCGCCTCCCAGCCCCGGCCGTGAGCTGTGGGCGTACAGAGCAGGCCTCCTCTCCACTCCAGCTCCCCAGGGCACTCGCTGGAGACATGGCAAACGTGTCTCACGGGCGCTAGCCGCGTTCGGGGCGGGCCGTCTCCTGAGACATGGAACCGTCCCAGCGCCAGCCTGGCTCATGGAAGCTGTTCACCAAACATTTCCTCCAGGAATGAATGTACGAATGAGACAATCAGTGCACTGAAGGAATGAAGAGATTTCAATGAGAAGACGGGCAACTTTGAATTTTGGGAAGTACTAAGTAGGAAGTAACACACGAGAGGATGAAAAGCAGTCAGTGATGGGCTTGGAGAAAGAAAAGACTGGAAAGCAGAGAGGCGCCCGCAACACCTGCCTGCACAGACTGCTTTCTGGATGGAGCATGGGGTGTCACCGGGTCCCTGCAACAGCCCGACGAGGCTGGGAGAGAAGGCGCCTCTGCTTCTCTTACAGACGGAGGACAAAGCCGGGGCTCAGAAAGGTTAAGGGACTGGGAGGAGAGCATTTCAAGCAGGAAGAAATATTCAACATTGTCAAATGCAGGAAACAGAGTAAGAACTGAAAAGATGACACCGAGGCTGCCCCGCAGGTTGCTGGACCCGGTGAGGTGGGGAAGGGGGTGGAGGGCAGGACAGGCAGGGTGGCGTTTTGAGAGGTTTAATAGATAAAGAAATTAAATCACAGAGTATCGCTTGTGACTGTGCCGAGGCATCCGCCATGAGTCCCACCATGCAGCACCAGGATGGGGAAGATTTGGGGCTGATGAGGGATGATGGCAGGAGCATCCTCTCCTCGTTCCTGAATGGGCAACTGGGCTCCTGCCATCGGACTATCACTGTACCTGTTATGTGTGTGAACGTCTAAGTTTTCTGGCTGTGCCATCACTCCCGCAAGATTCCCAGTGCCACGGGAGCAAACCCTGGTCCCCTCTACCCCTTGCATGTAAAACCAGCGTGGCCATATTCAGCAGGGGGCAGGGGCAAGATCGCAACATCTCATTCCCGCTGCCCCAGCTCCTGCTCACTTGGAGGGCAGCTCTGCCGGGCCCTGGACAGGCGGGCGATTCTACTTAAGAATCGTTTTTTCCCAGGCAGCTTGTTGTTTCAAGCCAGGCAGAGAGGGGACAAAGAAGAATAAAAAGGAAAGTAAAAAAAGGCCTGTCTCCCTGACGTCTCTAAATCTCGAACGTGGATGGGTTAGTGTCACACAGTTGGAACCTGGGAAGAGACACACAGAGCTAAGGTCTCGGATAAAATACACGCCTTTAAAATCTGGGATTACTTTGTCAAATAAAAAGAAGAGGTCACATTTTCTTCTACTTCATATTTTAAACACTAAGTTAAACCTTTTGCTCTTATACATATGCGTGCGCACACACACACACACACACACACACACACACACACACACAAGCTTAGCAAAATCACACCCGTGGTGGCGAAAGCTGTTTTTTATGATTTTCTGAGTCACAGTTACTTAGGTTTGCTTAGGAAAAGATACGTTTTTCTTAATATTGGAGTTGGCAGTTGCGGAACATAAACTTAGGTGGGTAAGCTGAATTATTGTTTGGGAGGCGACCCATCAACGGAAGTGCTAGTTAAACATGACTTGACTTTCACTCAGTGTTTGCTGATGCGCGGAGCAGGAAGAACTGTATGATTTTTTAGATGATAGAATGCAATTTACACATGGCTGTTTTTTTCCTTCCGGACCCAGTTAATGAATAAACAAACCGCATTGTGACTGTGTCTACTTGTCACATAGATATCTAGAGGAAAAGTGACAAATTCAGGCCATCATCCAGCCATTTGAAAACATTTATCTTGATGACATTAAACATCTGGAAGTTTCCAGACACCGAGAGGCCTGATGTCTTGCAGACAAAGTACCCTGAGGCCTGGTCACATGTTTTACTTATCGGTTTCACGCATTGGCATGCCTGCCTCCCTTCCCGTCTCAGACACGAAGTACAATGTCTGTGTGGTGAGGGCAGGAGGTCATGGACAGCAAGCATCTGAGTTAGATTTTTTGTTGTTGTCACTGTCCTTAATGAATCTCTGACTGAAACATCTTTTATTTTCCTTTCTGTACATAAAACAAGTAACTGCCACTTCAACTCTGTGTGCCACTAGGTAAAGGGTGTGCAAAACGCAGGCCCCTGGGTACCCGTGCTCCCATCGCCAGGGGGCCCAGACCGCCATGCGCCGCAACAAGGCCCAGAGTGCTCTTCGCCAAGCAACTCAGCGTCCAGTGGGAACGCCACACGAAACGCTGCCTTTTCTCCTCATCGTGTTGAGTCTTTTTTTCTTCCTTAGCACACCGATTTACACTGTCCAGGGGCAGTGACCAGCGTTCACACTTCCTGAAATTTGATGTTTCTAGTGGTGGCTGGACATGAAGAGAGTACTAACCGTCAGTTCTCTTCTTGCCTATTCCTTAGCCCCTGAAATTGGTCTAAATCATTGCAGACTGGCTGTGAAAACCTCCCTGTCCCATTTTCTGACTCTGGGTCTCGGGGAAGAAAAAGCCAGTCTTATTGAAGAAACAGGGTAAACATTTTAACAAAATAGAATATGTACTTTGATTATCGACTTAAAAGGAAGATTAATGTTCTCTTCAAATCCCATACTTTAAAAAGGATCCTGTATAATGGCATTAAATACCATTTCTAAAGCTTTTAAATCAAGACTGCTCGCATTCCCCACCAGAAGGAGGAAATAAATGTGTAAGTAACCCCCCCCCCCCCGAAAGCTGATTAAAGCAGCACACAGTCGGCAGCAGGTTCCACGGCCCGCACGCTACCTGCAGGGTCGCGCAGGACTGAGCCGAAGGCGCTGACCACCACATCCGCTTTCAGCCGGACCTTCTGGTCCTCGTCTTCACTCCAGTTCCCAGCTTCGTCTTGCTCTGTCCGAACGAACTGCATCGCAACGATTCTCCCGCCTTTGACTATAACCTTCCGCGGGGACAGGAAAGGCAAGAATTCACACTTTTCTTCCTTAGCAAGCTCCATCTACAACAAAACAGAACAGATCAAAAAACCTGGAGGTGTCTGACATCGATTTTCCATTCAAATTCCGCAGTCTAAAGCACAGGATGCCTGAATCAACATACAACGTTTTCTGTCGCCGAAGCCGAGATTCAGCAGTTACGCGCTGTCTACATTTTGTGAATCACGGACTTGGTTGGAGGTGTCATGAGGGAGCTTCCAGGACGTGGCACCACACGGTACTTCTCAGGTTTGAGGTCCCACATACCCTGCGGTTGGCGTGTGTGAGGCGTCTGACTAGAGTCGCCTGGTCTCCTTGCTTTCACGTCTACAGGTGAAGCTCTCTCTGATTGTGCCACGTAAGAAAAATAAAACCTCATGACTGCCACCAGGTGCATCTCTCTCAGCTGGAATAAGGTCAGTAAAGTGGGCAGGCCAGGCTGTGCAGCCCATGCCCAGAGCGGTAGGAAGGACAAAGGACTAAAGGAACTCTGTGGACCCAAGAAATAGTGTTTATTCTTTTGTAAAAAAATATAAACACACACTTTAGGAAAGAGAAAAAAAGCATGCATGCTCCCCCTGAAAACTCTGTCATTTGCATCGGTCCTGAAAGTCATTCTGCCGTAAAGTGGGACACCCTGGTTTTTGCCTGCGTGCCCACGATGGGGTGTGCGTCAGCACAGAGCGTAAGCATTGGCTTGCTTGCTTATTTTCCTACTCACTCTCTTCGGGAATTCAGTGCAATCGTTAACTAGTGTGCTGAGAATTCCTCATTGTTAAGAGTGTGAAAACGCCCCCTGCCCCTGCAGCGTGAGCAGGCAGGGTCTCATTCTGCCCCTCCCTGTGGCCACAGGTAGAGGCTCGGGAGGACAGAGAGGTGACGCGGGGAAGGCTGTGTGTGCGGGGCTTCAAGCCAGGAATGACCCGGCGGCATCAGGATGGAAGACTGAGCTTTGGTGTCACTTGTCCGATGCTGTCATCACACGGGGCACCCGCCTCGAAGCACCCACCCCTCGCCAGCGGTGCCCGGGTTTGCGGTGCGCCAGCGTCGCCGGGACAGCTCGCTAAGCAGCCCGCATGGCCAACCCCAGTTTCTGACCATGGGATGGGGCGCGACCTGCAGAGGCACATTTGTAACATATTTTTAATGATGCTCTGCTGGTGGCCCGGAGGTGACATTTGTGAATCAGTCTCAATTAGACTGTAGCCGACTGACTTGAACCTGGCTGGCCTGTGTTACACATTCTCAGTGAGACTGACGTCACCCGCAAGGGGGCAAAAACTGACTCTCGGGGAAGAAAAAGATGTAATGGTTTGTTTACCTGCCAGTCCCCCCTGCCAAGAGTCACAGAATATAAACGGATAAGTACTGTATCGGTGGCATTAAAATTACAGGGATGGGAGAGGTAGTAAGTAACGGAAAAAATTCTACAAAGACTCCCCAGGGGCACGATAATATAAAATACTGAGAAACGCTAGTCATCACTTCACATTAGCATGAAGCTGTGCGGTCTATGCTTTATTTACAATATTTTTAAAGTACTGGTCTTAAAGGATTAAAAATTGGACTGTACAAGTGACTATTATATAACATTTCTCTTTTGTGATAAAAGCGAAGGATTAGCGATCTCAAAGAGAATAGAGGCGCAGGATGCTGCGGGTGGAAAGCAGGAAACCGCAGCTCTCAGACGGCACAGGGCGTGGACAGGAGACTGGAAGTGAGTGAAATCGGGTCAGGTTTAAAATGCTCCAGCTGCGTGTTTGGGGCGGTCACTAAAGCCCTTTGACCCCCAGGGTCCCTGTACGGAAAATGGGGATGACAATCCCTAATGAAGGGGCATGCGGTGTTGTTCGAGGCGCTTCGGACACATAGCGGCCCTGACGCAGAACCCAGCCTATCGAGGGGGCACATCGATGCCGTTCGCTTGTAGCTGCGGCTCTCCAAGTCCCTTCTGCCTGCTCGTTGCTCAGCTGTTCAGAGCCTCGGTGGTGGGGCTCGGATTCCAACAGAAAGGTGGTCACGCAGCAAAGGGCGTGAAGAAAAGAAAAACAAAACAGGGACGGCCGCAGATGAGTCCTGGACCCCTCTCTAATTTCTGGAAGGCAGACTATTACTCGAATAATTCCAGCTATAAAACGCGTGCGAGGCCAGCACCTGAGACAGCTCTCTGTAACAGTTCCCTCCCGTCACCCCGCAACACAGCGCTTCCCGGCTCATCAATACGAACCAGTTTATTTCATTCCAACATGTCAAGTCACGCCAAAAGCTAACTAGCGGTAGCACCGAACCTGACCGCCTGGCAACGTCAGCCGTTTGTGGTTGGACGAAGTCAGCACGTGGTGCATATGTACGTGCGTCTCTCCCTGCAGAAGGCCGGAACGCAGCCCCGCGCTGGGCCGTGCACGCTGGGGTCACTTAGGCGGTGTTTTGTCCCGCTTCACTTCTGTGAATTAATGTTTAGGTTCCATTACTTATCACCGCATGCTGATGATCTGATGCTTTTTGGAAAACTTAGCATCAAGTTTTGAAACAAAAAGCGGACACTCTAAACAAATCAAAACTTTTAAAAATTTAAAAGGAAGATTACCAATGACCCGATGCGTGAAAATTCATTAATGGCACCCTTACCACGGTTTGGACTTCTGAGGGCCAAAAACACAGAAACGGTCACGAACGTGAAGAAGCTGTACTTCAGCACCTCCTCAGGCCCCGCCAGAGCTGTCCCACGCACCAGGACTCGCTGCACTGAGTTCGCACCCGTGCCCACACCGCCCAGAGCTGGGCGCTACGGGCGCTGGCCCCACGGAGGTTATTCTGAACATCTGCTTTTGCAGTTTTCGAGATGTTCTCTCCTCTCTAAACACGCAAGGTTGGACTGCTGGGCAGCAGACGTAAGCCACCGCTTCTTGCTATTTTGCTATTAAGTAGCTAGATTTCCCATTTTACATGCGAGAAGGAAAACTTTTTAAAGATAGGAAGATCTCCTTTGAACAGTTCACAGCTATTTATTTGTAAAGTATCGATACTATATTGAAGAACTGAGATAATACGATTTATCTTAGAAAATAGAGAAATATTAGGAAACTATAGTACAAGGTAACTGAAGTCACACGACAAGGAAGAGAGCTTTTCAGTCATTTGTGGACAACAGAGGAATTTAGTTTCACTATTGAAACTAAAGAAATATACCGAATAATAACAATAATACATAGTAGGGATTCTTTTAAGTGCTTTATATGTAATTCATTTTAATCTTTGCACAGGACATATGTTATGATAACTATGGATTATTGTTTGAAGTGTTTAGCTTCAAACCAACTTCTCCTCCGCTGTGGCTCAAAAGGCTGAGAACACGCGAGGTTTACAGATTCATCGCCCAAACTCAGGCATTCGGATGTTCGCTGGCCTCACAGCCAGCCCTGGGCAGGAAAAAGCATGATTTCCTTCCTACAGAAGATAAACCAGGGCTCAAAGAAACCAAAGACACCTTCAAGGATGACGAAGTTCGGCTAAGGTGCTGGGACAGCTGGAACAAAGCTCATGCAGTATTCATTCCGCCCAATGGCAGCCATTCTAGAATATTTGAAAGAATGAGACGGTGTGCAGTTCTAGTTGTTGAATCCCGAAACAAGGCTGACTGAATAGGAAAGCATCTAGTCGAAGGCGAGTTAAAGGTCCAGTTTGCTGGATAGAAGTGCACTCCGTTGGAACAGGAGGTTCAAGCTTCTTGGTCTAAGCAAGTTTAGAGGTCACAATAAAATCATGAAATGCGGGAATCGAGCGATGGCCTCATGAACCCAATACTGTGACTGAGTTCAAGGAGACTCCCTGCATCCGGAGGAAGGACCGATTGGAATGAAGAGCACCGCTCCGTAAGTGGGTCCTAGAGACAGACAGCACATCACCTCAAGACATAAAGGCAGAAAATTAAAACCGAGTGTGAGAAGGTATTTCTTAGACTGCAAACTCCCCTCCAGAACTGTTTCAGTTTGCAAAGAATATCTTACTTAACTTTCTAACCCCAGTGTCCAGAAGTGACCTTGAAATACTTACCAAAGAGTGAGCACAAGCCAATGAACGTCTGGACCGATACCTGCCGAACCGGAATGTACTCCGGCCAACAGGCCGCACTGAAGGACGTCACGGGGATGTCAGCCCTACCATCAGAATGGCTGGTGCACGGAAAGGGGCCCCGGAAGAGCCTTCCCTTTACCAGGGAGAACAACCCGTAGGGAAACCAGAAGGCCACTCGAGTTAACAAGAGGACAGCCAACTAGTAACACCTAAGTGGAGTCAGTGGCTACTAAATACCCCCCGCCCCGAAGCAGAGAGCACCGGTCGCACAGAAGACAGGCTCCCTGCCCACAGCACCCTCCGCCTCAACAGTGTCCTCGTTGTGGTCAGTTCCACCACCACGAGAAAAGGACGGACCCCTGACCAGCGGTCGAACCACACGCAGTGGGTCTCACCATTTCCCTGCCCCACGCCGGGCAGTCACAGTCTGCACTGTGCTTTTCCATGACCACCATGCGTCCGTGGTCACCACTCACCCGCATCTTTGAGTTCGGCTGTATGAATTCCGGTGTTCATGGCACAGGTATTCATACGTTTTTTCATTGGCACCTGTTCTACGAGGTCAGCTGTGCGTTAAACAAACACACCTCCCATCCTCATCTCCACCAAAAACAACTCAAGGGAGTAAAGGAGAAAGCATCTAGCAGGTTCCATTTTTGAGGTTCAGTAAGTCAACGTGTTACTTTGTTTTTACACCCTGAGAGGAAGTGGAAAAAATTCTTCTTGGCTTTGATTTTTACCTCCATATTCACGGAAGCTACTTGGTCTACGCTGAGTGGAATGAAAATAGAGTATATCGCAGGCAATAACGCTCATCATCTTAATGATTAACTTCATGTAATGCAACGATTTGGTCTGATTAATATTACAGGCACGATACCATTGAAATTATGAAACAACTTAATTTACTATAATTAAAAGCACGATGTCTACTCATTTCTAGGCTGCGTATAGGCAAATAAGCACAGGTTATAAATGGTAACGAGCAGAACCTGAAGCCAGCACACGTCAAATTCGAATACGCCCAAGTTCCAGAAACAGCGTGAGGCGGCGATGTTCTTGGTAAAGATGACCCTCTGCTGGCGGACATCTAACGAGTTATCGCTTCCGTATGAGCTGGGTCTCGAATATGGTATTTGAAATAAAAGCTGTTTACTAGCCTGCTTTGGCCAGTCACCATTCCGGGAAATGCTGTATTTTCCTTCAATACCGTTCCATCATTAGACGTTCCGCAAACGTTCATAACTAGGCAAGTCCCATTCATTCACAAATTTTCCCAACATTTACCAAGTACAAAAATTGGTGCAAGGCGCTACGATGAATAAAATCGTGCTTCTTCCCAGACTCTCGTAGAGGCTGACCCATCCGCAAGTCCGTGCCGTGCGGTGGCGTCCACAGGGCATCCTGGGACACCCGCCAAGGTGTCCAAACAGCAGCAGTGCGGGCCAGGCCGGGGCAGCCTGGGAATGGTACTGTGTGAGCTGATCCTGGAGGACGCACAGGAGCGAGTTCAGGCAAGGAACTCCGTTCTGGGAAGTTCAGGTGGGGAGCAGGTTCTCTCTCCTGGGTGAGGAAGGTGCAGGTGGGTAGACACGCTGATCTCAAGAGAACAAGCCCCTCGCAGACTGTGGCCAGGAAGCTAAGACGTCAGCATCATCGGTACACGGGAGAGCCCTTCCCCGTGGACTTGCTCTGGCAAGATACACCTGTCAGTCGAGGGTTGCCATGGTTAACAAAGCTGGAACTCGGTTTATGGGCGTGGCTCTCTGGAGCATCATATGCATCATGCAGCTTCTGAGCATCAGCTGGAGAAGTCTCATCGCTAACACAGCTTCCTTGTGCGGGGTGACAGAGCTGCTGTGTGACTCAGCAACCACCCCCAACCTCGGGTTGAAGCCCACCCTGCGGTGGCGAGAGGGGACCTGGAGAGCTGCGGGGCAGCCCTGCAAGTCACCTGCACTCCGAACACTGTGTGTGTGCTTGTGGCCTGGAGATTATTCTAAAAACTCGATGAAGATTCTCTCTCTAACTCGGGTGACATGGACTTCACACTCTAACTTCCTGGTTATCTGGGCGACAAAGCTCTGCCCACCCACCCCTGACCTCCTCCTCCTCCTCCTCCTAAGCGCACTTCATGGCTCTGAGCGTGCTTTTTGGACCTCGTGGTTTACACGGACCCACGGAGGTGGAACGCGGAACGCAGGCTCACTGCTCTCCGGACCATACGAGCTGATGCTGCAATGACTGCTTTCTCGGGCAAACCGGCTGGCGGAGGAAGCCTCGCAAGCGGAGGTTCCGTACGTTAGCACCTGCTAAGGTGTTGCAAGCTCTCGGTTTGTTTTCACTTTAAGCCTTTAACACTGACGGATCTCAGAGAGGAAGGAACGGCTCTCCACGTGAGCGCTGCACTCACACCGAGTAAATGCAGCTGCCCCTCTCCTGTGTCACTGAGTCGGGGCGGAGCTGCCGAAACCGGAAGTGCGATCCTCGGGGTATCTCAGAGGCAGGCATGGCTTCGCACAGGCATCACCAAGCACGTCTTTCCCAACTGGAGAGGAGCATTTTCTAACAACTCTCGCTCGTATGGACATCTTCTTGCATCTAACTGGGTCTCGTTACCCATCCTAGGTCTTGCCGCAGTCAAGCATTCTTGGCTGCTGTTGAAATACCTCACAAAACTGTCTACACAACACTGGTGCTTGGTGGTGGCCTGTGCCATCCGGACATGGGTCTGAATACACGGTCTGTGCAAAGCTGGGTCCTCGGGCTTCTCACGCAGCCTGCGACTCCTAACTCTCACCCCTTTTCATTAATTTCTACTCTTTGTCTCATGCTTGGTTATATGCCATCTTTTTTAAAAAATTCTCACCTACCTTACAAAACACTGAATACCAGGAATAACGAGTTTTTTTTCAATAGACTTTTAATGTCAGGTTGATATTGTGATGTGATTAAATACTTTTTTAATGTGTAAATTAAAAAAAAATAATGGTTTATTTTATAGCAACTGGAAGCAAGGTTGAGGTGTATTAGGTATGTATGTGTAGATTATACATTTTCAATATTGCGCCTTCATTTAAAGTCTTCCAAGGAGGGTCTCAGTGGCCCTAACCTATTCTTTACTCCCTGATCTGCTGCCTCGGACCACCACTGTTCTGTGTTCAAGTCTAACACCACCGTCCACGAGCCCGTCCACCGGAGGACCTGCGTTTTCATTGGTGAGATGAGTGCAAAGTGATGACCACCTGTGGTCCTCACCATCGCCCGGAGGGCATGACGCGCTCTGCCTGCCCCCACCCCCCACCCGGAGGACGCGGCTCGTGGGGAGGGGACTGGGGGACCCTTCCAAGACTAAAAGGACCTTCGCAGCAGACCTGGAAGGACGAGTTCAACTTCTTAAGAGAAAAAAAATACCACTTTTACAAAGAATGACCATTCTGCTTTTAAATTCATGTGGTTTTCCCTTTTTAAAAATTTTTTGTGCTGTATGCATGACCAACATACACAGTTAAAAATATACGTGTTACTTTTTAATATTTCTCATTTACAGGAAGACAGCATTGGAAAGCTGAGGTGGGCACTATTTATGAGAAAATGATTTCTAACTTTCACATTAAAGTTACTAGAGCAACAACAACACATCATTATCTAATAAGGCTTGATAATAACTTGGTATCAGTTTAAAATGGTTGATAAATCTGTATGTATATGCATGTATACATATACGTGTGTAGATGTGTGCATCTATATGTGAATACAGTATAATTTAAATTATAGCAATGCATTATATAATGTCATTATACAAAGGTTATGCATTATAAAATGTATGCCAATATATTATATAATTTTATTATATAAAGATATTATATGATGTATTTATTATATAGGTGTACTACATAATATTATGTGTAACATGTAAGTGACTGGTAAGCCTTTTTAAAGGTACGCAGTTTTAAGTTGTACAGATAGTCCTGGCCAATGTAAGGTACTAGCCCAAGAACTTCTGAGGGCAGGTGAGCTTTTAAAATACTCAGTCCTGGATGGACATGGGCTTCTGTTGGCTCCTGGCCTGTTTGCTTTCCCAGCCACCGTCTGAATTACCACATGGGGTGACAGCCTCCCCGTCGGCCTCCTTGATACCGGTGTCCTGAAGGCAGCAGGTTTCCCTTCACCCCCGGGCTGGGGACACACTGACCATGACTCTTCTCAAGCGTCATAGTTGCAGGGGCCGAGGAGACCAACGTTCAGCACCCAGCAGCGGTCATTCCCGGGGGACATGGCCTTCCTGCCCAGAGCCCGGGGCCTTCCCACGTCCCTCCCTGAGCATTCCAAGGATGGAATTTGGGGAACAGAGGGAACTTTAAGAAGCACAAAGGTAGGACACTGATTTTATAGGACGGGCCGACTCGGGACTAGAGACTATCACCCAGAACCAAGCACGCCAGCTTGCAGTTCATTCCGCTCGACTTCCGTTCTCCCTTCTCACACGACGCTGGGTTTTCACTTTTCAAACATGTGAACATGTACAGATCCTTGCACTGCCAGGCCCGTGTCATCGCAAAGTACTGCGGGTGGACTTCTCCCCTCCCCCCCAGCACCGGGGAGTACCTCACTCCCGGGTGCCTGGGAGCCACCCGTGTTTTCATCGGTTCGCAGGTATCTTTGAGCCGCAGGTCATGGTGACGGACCTCCGTCACTTTCCCTGAAGAACCCCAGATCCCATGACATGCAGGTGTCCAAGGTGGGAGGAGCCACGATGAGTAAAATTAAATTTGCCAGCTTAGACAGATTGCCAGCTAAAAGCAATCCCAGGTTCGTCGTATTCCTTACGATTAAGGAAAAAGCGAAAAGCATCCGAGAGTGGCAGGAAAATGTGCATTTAGCCAGCAAGATGCAGAGGAGGGAAAGATGAATGTAGCCCCAACATGGTCACCCAACACCGAGAATGTCTGAGGGGGCAGCCACCGAGAGGTCGCACGCAGGATCGTCCTGGGTGCCGTCCTGGATGAGGGGCCGGAAGGCGCAGGCTTCACATGCACACGCGTGAGCACGACTGCAGAGCGGCCTTCACGCATGCAGATACTTCTGACTGATGGACTGGGCAAGCTGCTCATCACCGTTACTGCGAAAACCAACTAAGCAGCGCTGAGGGGCAGGACGGTGGGCCCTCTGAACAGACACCGCGTGGGGGCAGGCACGCCCCAGTCGAACCAGCCAGCGGAGAGGGGAGGCCAGGGCCCAGGGAGCAGAGGGGAAGCCCATTCCGGGTACGCAGCATGGAAGGCCTGTCTTGTCCGGCTGCTACTGGGAGAGCGGATACGTGAACGGCAGATTCCTACGCTGCCCTGCGTGGGTGGGACTGAGCTATTAAAGCAGCTTTGTCCCACGTTCTTCTCAGGAGTAATGCATAAGGACCACGGAGTCCCTCTCAGCCTGCCTCCCCCGCGCCGACCCGCCAGGCAGGGCGGGCGCACCCTGACCCCCCACGCCTCCTTCCAGGGAATCCCCACCGCCCGGGGCCTTCCTGAAGCCCGTCTGATCTGTCAGCAGCTTTTAATGCAGGAGGATTCTGTTACCCTGTGAAACTTAATCTCGCCTATTTAAGCTTGCAGAGAGAACTGGAGGGAATTATTAACAGATTTCCCCTCATCTTCCTGATGAGAGCCTCCGGGTGACCAGCTGCCTCTCCCCGAGGACCCTGGCGCAGGAGCAGGAACCTGTCGGTGGCATCCTGCTGAGCCAGGGAGCCGGGAGGACGTCTGGGATGAGAACTATAGTCACCAGGATGCTGAGAGGCCCCGGCTGGGGCACCCCACCCGATCAGACCGCCCTCCTGCAGCAGGCACGCGTGCTTTCCTAAGGAAGACGGAGCCGCCCCCAGCAGCCCACGGCTGGGAGCCGCACGCACCACCCCTGAAATCAGAGGACCCGCAGCCCCAGCATCACCGGGCTTGTTGAAAATGCACATTCTCAGGCCCGTGGATCAGAACCAGGCCCGGGCGAGCTGTGTCTGTAAACCCCCTTTACTGGGTTCTGCTGCGAAGGGAAGCTGAGGACCTCTGCTCTGGGGAAAGGGGTGTGGCTGCCCCTGCTGGGCGGGACTCCCGGCTGGTGCCACCCACTCCTGTCAATCAAAACACATCTGGATCCGATGGGTAGTTCTTTGTTACATCCTGCTGCGTGCGTACAGGGTCCCAGGCAATTGGAGGTCAACCGAAACTGGCCTTCGTCGTGACTCCTGGTCGCGCAGCAGAGAATGAGGAGAGCGGATGGGCTCCGCACCTCCCTCTCCCCAAATCCCCCTGATCAGGCGGCTGACTCGGACGTCCCCATGAGGACGTGTCTGACCGCTAGGCCTGTCCCCACAGACAAATTTCGTTCCTTCCAAATGGCACCCAAGAGCCCCGCCCATGAAACAACACCCACATCCGAGAAAAACCCTAAATGTGCCCGTTCCTTAACCCCACCGACTCCAGAGAAGCCCGGCGAGGGTGCGGTGTGCGTGCATTGGGGTGCAAGGCACAGGGGGCCGGGGGGAGACACGGAGGGAGCAGGTCCCACAGCAGAGCCGTGGCACCCGATCGCACTTTGCCCCAGGGCACAGCCGCCTGTCCTGAGGTGGGCACGTGGGGTGGGACCTGCTCCTGCCACCCTCGGTCTCCCAGGTGTTGGCACTGCCCAGTCACGCTCACCAGCTCGCCTCTCTGCCTGCCGCACACGGCCCATGCTTCCTCGGGTCCAGCCGCGCTGGCCCGCCCGTTCTCTCCCCAGAAGTCCCAGAGCCTTGCTCAGCGCGGGGTGAGCGCTCCTGCCTCGGCCTGGGGCGCCGTTCTCCCCGATGTCGCCCTCCCTCGATGCCGTCACCTGTGGCCCACCAGTCACCTCCTCAGGGGGCACCCGGGCCGCTCTGCCGGAAAAGGCAAACCCTGCACCCTCCCCCCCCCCAATGCCCTCTCTCCGCACACACGCCCTCCTCGAGCTTTACATTCATCAGCTTTTCCTCACCGCAACGCGCACCCTGTTTACCTGATGACTTATTTGTTGGGTGACAGCGTGCCTCCCCTCGCTAGGGACAAGCGCCACGAGGGCGAGAATTCCTGTCTGACGCCTGGCGCACGAGAGAGACGCTCTGTAAATGGAGGCTGACGGAGCAGAGGACAGACTCCCCCCCTCCCCTCCAGAGTCACCATCGGTCTCCCTTTCTGACGGGAGCCCCACTTCAGGCGGACAAAGGGCCGCCACTCCTGTCTAGCTGCCCTTGCCGCTGGGGGTGACCGAGCTGCCAAGTGACAGTGTTACTCAGAGTCACCGCCCCTTCCCACTTGCAGGTGTCGGCTGGTGCAGTGAAAACTTCTCTGACGTTGGGATAAGAAAAAGGTCTAACGTGTTCAGTTCACGGCGTGTTTCTCCGGCACCTACTTCTCGGCTGTGGCCACAAAGAGGAGTGCGGTGAGCTCACGTCCTCTTTTACCCGGGGCAGCTCGCCGAACTCCAGCAAGGCTGCTCTCCGGCTCACGTGCTGTGGGGAGAGCACGCCCACGGGTGCTCACAGCTCCAGCGCACAAACACTGCGGGTTCCGAGGCCCCTGCCGTCACTGGGCTGCGGGGAGGCTGGACGGAGCAAGGTCCAGACCACAAAGCTGACATCTGCAGCTCGGCCAGGGACCGGCATGTCAGTAAAGCGAGTCTCTCCTGCGACTGTCCTACACGTGACAGACTGACTACCTGCTGACTACAGTTACAGTTCTTGCCTGGTACAGAGACCCCCAACCAAATTCGTAAAACTGATTTGGGTAAAAGGAGCAATTCACCTTTCTACAAACGCACTTGGTTCTAGCTCCCAGGACTCCGATCCTTTGCCAGGCACTCTCTCTCTCTAAGAGCATGAAAGTGTGAGAAGTCGGCAGCACGTGCACCCCCAGCTCATGGCCCCCCAACATCGGCGCCCAGCCGCCGGGAAGAATGAAATGTTTTTAAATCCGCCATTTTTAGCAAGCTAGCTAACCATGCATCCTAAATAATGGTCACCTTAGGGTTCTTTAAAAAAATGATCGGCCATCTCTTTGTTGCGCGGTCTGCCCCGCACAGCAAATCGGCAACGTGACCGAGGTCTCCGCCTTCGAAGGCAGCTCGTGAGGCTGGCTGATGAAAAAGCGCAGATGTCTCTCGCTCCGACCCTCTCCTGACACCCACGTGTTTCCTGGAGAGCAACATCCTGTTGTTCAGGACACGGAAGCCTCGGCACATCCCGCTGCCGCTCTCGTCAAATTCACGCGAAAGACAGTCACACGGAGAGTGGGGGCCCTCGCACACCGACAAAGACGAATCCCTCACTTTACCCAAATCGGTGTCACGGAAGCGTGCGCCTGCACTGTGTCTGAATTAGAGCAACAGCCAGGGCCAGCCCGGCCGTGCGCCAGCGTGCCTGCCCCAACCGCGAGGTCACTCTAAGCACAGAGACGACGGGGCTGCACGCCGACGGTGTCCTCGCCGACCCCCCCCAACCCCGCTCCCTCGGGCGCCACTGTACCTCCTCGGGGACGGCTCTGATGTTCACAAAGCCTTTCCTGAAGACCACGAAGACGCGGTGGGCGCCACAGCGCAGCGCGGACGTGGCGCAGTCGAAGGCGGTGTCGCCAGCTCCGAGGACGATCACCGTTCCCCGTATGGACGGCAGTGGAGAGTGACAGGCGCACATCCCTGAACGATGAAAGGAAACCCGTTGTCAAGGAGAGAAACCATGTGTGCGTGACAGCTCAAAAGACGCCGGCATTCCCGGCAGCCTGGGGCCGCCTGCCGCGTGGCCACGGCGTGCGGGGCGGCTGTCACTCCCCAATTATTCTGCTCCCCCGGAAGACAGCTCCGTCTCCTTTCAAAGCCGTGTTCATCCGTGTGACTCACAGTCCCTACCATTCCCGTCTCCCTCCCTTTTGGAAAGACAGCTCCGGCACATTCTGAAGAGTTTCAGTCCTAACAAAATGGAATCAATCAACTCAAGTTCTCCCTGGCAAGGCGGTGATGCGTATTTTTAACTTGGCACCATTCATTTTCTCTTAATTAGAGGAGAAAGCAGCGACCCTTCTGATCTGGGTGAATTGTTCACAGCACTTCATGAAAATCGGTGACTTAGCCCTTATGACAGGAAGTGTCTCACACACGGAACCCTGCGACCCGTCACATGAGGTCAGCTTCGAAAATGAACACTGACATGCTGAGTAGGTGTTCTCCACGTGACAGAGGAATTTCTGAGCACTATTTTTTTTAAATAGTGAAAACTTTCTCCCATCTGCCACTTTTCTAGGTGGGTTTTCTCGTTTGTTTGGTTTTTGGTAAAATTGCACGTTAAGGGGGAAAACGACTTCTACATTTGCATCTCTCGAGAGCACCTCCATGAAGATTTGATGTCCGTATAAAAATTCATGTAAAAAAGTAGAACGCAGGTGCTCTCTCCGTGTTAAGCGGTAGGGAGTTACCAGATTAAACGAAGCTGTTGACGAGATAAATTTCCATAATTTTTGAAGTGGCCTCACAGCTAGTTTAGGCCTGTAATTTCCGCGTGTACTCATTCTGCCGGGAGACCGTGGCTGGGAGGACGTCAGCGGCCCCCGTCCCTCTGAACGTGTGGTCCGTGTGCTATGCCCTTCCTTGGGGGTGGGGACGCCGGCCCACGTGCAGCCTGTCCTCGTGGTGGGAGGTGGGGGGAGGGTGCATACCTTTAGCTGTGAACCTCTACAAGAGGGTCTACTACAGGAAGTGCTTTAATTGCGGGAGAAAACCACACATGATCTTTTGTACATGTAATGAGCTGTCAGAACAGACATTAAAAACACGTCTGAAGGATTTAGAGGGTCTGGTTTCTGGAGACATACTACAGCTACTTTAGCATGAAGACCTCGCTCCAGTCCAGACACGGGACAGCGTTAGCTCGGGGTGTCCCTGGGCCTGTGATGTGACGTTACCCAGGGGCTACGCACTGCGGTCCGTCACCGCGTTTTACCGTGACTTCGTCCACTCGCTGTTCTGGGGGAGGCAGCCTCTCTGCCTGCTTAGACACCGATCATACGATCGTTTGTTTGCCCAACTTTAAAATAAAAGAAAACAGCACGTCCAACAGCCCCCAAACGGAAGTCCCTGCAAGTCCTTCTAAGAACATCTTCCCTTGTTTGCCCACGACCCTCATGAAGAAGCCGTCGCTTGTGACGCGGCTCCGACCAGCACTAGGACAGTGACACGGGCCGGCCAGCTGGTGCATCGGGCTGGCTGTTTCTTCTTTGTATCAGTGTGGTAAGAGGGGTCAAGGTGAACGACGACCTACCAGCCTGGACTTAAACTCAGCCTAAACTCACAGCATGGGCAACAGCGAGAACAGGCGGAAGGCAACGCGCGGTAAGTACCTGCTTTGCTGGCTTTGGCCACGAGAGGCAGGAAGTCTTTGGACGTGTAGAAGCCCTGTTCCCGCGTCAGGCCTTCGAAGATGGGGTCTTTGTTGGGCTCTGGCAGGCCTGAGTGACGAAAATGTATAGAAGGGTCATTAGCAGGAGGAGAAACTGTTCCTGTTGGATATTTAAAAATGTAGAAAGCTGCAATTATTAACATAAGGTGGTTCTTAGGGGGAAGAATCTGTAAGCAAACCCACATGAAAGAAGGTGTAGAATACAACGCAATGTAACAGCCCAGAGTCCACCTTTAACCTGCGCACACGGTAAAGCTCACCTCCACGCAGACGTCTGAGGGGAGAGCCCCCCAAACGGAATCGACTCTTAAAAAGATGGTGCATTTGTTCTTACACATTTAAACGTCAGTCACCTTCAACGTCCTCCCCATCTGATGCAACACACCTATCGAAACCTTTTTCCACTCCTCGAACACTTTTTGCGCTCCTCAAGTTTGATGTCTTTTAATGTTTCTGCTGGGTTTTGTTTTGTTTTGACCTCCTCCACATCAGCAAAATGTTTCCCTTTGAAGACTTTTCCACCCAGGAAACAAACAAACGTTGCTGGGGGCGCGATGGAGGGAGTAGAGAGGTGCAGCACAGGGGTCATGCCACCTTTGGTCGAAAACGGCTGAACACTCGGTGTGGTGTGGGCAGCTGTGCTCATAAATCACCCGTCATGCAATGGGTAAATGAAAGAGTCTTCCACAACAACAACAAAAATCAGCGGAACTGAATGCAGCCTCTCACAACAACACCAGCTGGTCCACTGATCCAGATGGGTTCCTAGGACACTCACCTCGCAGGGGATGCCTGTACCACAAGGGGCCCACCCTCCAGAAGATAACTCTGGTTTTCTTTGGGTTCTATATACATATTCAGGAACATGATACGCACATGTACATACAGTGTTAGGGGAGAGTCACTTACATTCTTTCCTCACGTTAGAATAAAAAATAAACTGCTGGCATATTTACATGTTAAATAAAACTCATCACAAAAATGAAATAAGTTATGGACATATATTTGACTAGTTCCTCAGCAAGGGAGATCATTAAAAACAAGACAAAAAAAAGTCAAGGAGAAAATATATTTCAGCACAAAAACTCAGCTACTCTACATTTTAAAACATACTGCGAACAAATTAAAAGGAAAATGATTCACCAGGAGAATATTTGAGCAAACAAAACGTCTTTGCTATGGAAAGAAGTTCCTCAATTTCAAGAAGGAACATCAGCCTTTTGATAGAGGCATAAACAAAGAAAGGTAAAAATTGGCATAAGAAAAAATATAAATACCTTATAAGCACCGAAATCTTAAATGATGCTAGTGATTTAAGAACTGCGAATGAAGACAGTGAGACCGGATGTCCCCCCCCGACATGTGAAGGGTTTAAGGAAATCAGGCCACACGGCGAGGGTCGCGAGGCAAGCCTGTCCTACCCCTTTGACAGACGCACAGGTGTGTGCTCAATTTCTAGAAAGCAGTTTTGAACCTATCCTGGGAAACAGTAAGCCATGAAAATAAAGGTTTAATATGCGGGAAATGGTTAAGGCAAAACTTTAGAAAAAGAGAGAAAAAATAGGACGGAGGAATATCACAATGCCAATGGAATGAATAAATCAGTCTTATTTTTAAAAAGACAACAGGACAAAATGCAGCCATGGAAACAAATATCTGAGAAGCGCGGTACCGGGTTTTAGTCCTAGTGCTAAACGAACTCCCAGGAGATGAAACTCTGTCTAGCGTGAGTCAAGTTTCATAAAACAAAATACATCAATTATGTAATCTGAACAGTGATCCCTTCTGGTGGTGGGGTTATATATACGGTATTTTATTTTTTCATTATGACCTCATTTTCCTATTTTTCTACAACATGCACGTAACAATTATATAATTAGGAAATAATTGTGAGGATGTTGAAAAGAAAATGAACAGCAAGCTGAATCTTCTCCCTAAGTGTAAACAAAGCGAATCGGATGTCAGTTGCCTCACGGCAGGAAGTGAAGAATTCATGCATCTCAGTTCTGTCTGTAAGGGGCTGGGGGACATTTCTAGTTCGATGTTATCTGCTGTCCACAACCCCTTCCACCCCACCAGTGGGTCCTTGCAGGGAGGTATGGCTTCTTTCACACTGAAACAGAGGCGGACAGCAGTGGCCGCTGGGAGCACGGAGCAGGAAGCACGGCTGAGGACGCCGCTGCCCGGCGGGAAGGCAGGCGCCGGGCCTGCTCTGAGGGTGGACGGGGTCCCGGACTGAGTGTGCGACCAGCAGCAAACCTCAGCCAGCTCGCTGTTCTCTGTCCGGCAGCCTTCATCTCCTTCCTCAGAAGGTTTGTCCTTGCCTTAGAGATTATCTTAAAATCATTTGGTTTTTAAATTGTCTTAATTATCTACGAAGATTAGGCAAGTCGCTTGACTTGCCTCTGCCGTGGCTTCTCTCTAAACGAACTGGGATGAGACTGCTTCGTCAGGAGAGGGATATTCCGTAGGCGTCTTTGTAACATGGAAACTGTTACATAAATGTGGTTACTTACATGATCCTTTTGGAAAGCCTGGGATGGCGGAGGTTACAGTCACACACGGAAACCTGAACATGTGCTTGAAAACTCTAATGACAAAGCAAAGTTTCTTGAAAGCTATTTTTAAAAACTTACTGTTGTTCAAGCTACACTTGGTGAGTGAAACCAACATTTACACACGCTACACTATGAATTAAGATTTGAATGAGGAGTTGCCTCCCTTCTCGTATGACTATACAATGAAATAGCATATGCTTTCTATAGTAGCTTCATTTTCCTGTTAAAAAACCATAAGCAAACTGGAACGCCAACCTGAAGTGCTATGCAATTTCAAGGTGATAGGGCAAGCAAAAACCTTTAAAACAGACCAAAACAAGCCCCAAAGAATGTAGGTGGCGGATAGGAGTTCCACCCCGGCTGGCAAGGAAATCTGGCTCCCTGCCTTCACTGCCCTGTAACCAAGCTCCACCTCTTCGCCAGTGCCCGGCGCCCACTCCACAGACCCCCGCTAGGATGACTGACCGGAAGAAACCAGGCATTCTTGCCACGCCCCCACCAGACCACGGAGAGCACTCCCCTCTTCTGCAGGGGCTGTATCGCAAGAAAGACGCTTGGGCAGAACGCAGATTCCACTTTTCCACCCGAACCAAGCCTCTGACATGACCCCTCGGTTTCCTGTGCTTCCCTGCATTCTGCAGTCACCACGGCAATGAACTTCACATTTCCCAGGCCCGGTCCTCCCCGGAAGCGCTCATGGGCACTGGCTGGACTGGATGGACGCTCTGGCCTTGGCAGGGTGGCCTCAGGAGAGGGAAGATGAGCCAGCAGTGGGACGCACCGCTGTGACCGGGGTGTCCTTGCAGCCCAGGGAGCCCCACCCCAGATCCCGAGGGCCGGGAGCCCTTCTCCCCCACCTGGCGACAGGTCATCCCTTAGGCCCTAGGACTGTGCACCTGAAGCTCGCCTCGCAGACTCCGGCGGAGTGGCCGAGCTGGCCGAGGAGCCCGAGTCCTGCTGACCGCCAGGCTTCGGGTGATTAGGAGCAGGGCCTTCACCATCCGGCGGGCGTTGGAGAGTCTCCCCCCACCCCGTGACCTGCTCTGTGACCTGAGTAAGTTCCGGTGATGCCAGTTCATGTGTACGTGGCGAGGCCGGAGCATCCCATCACCTGTGACACACCAATCCAGGTGTGCCGTGGAGGCACTTGACAGCTGTGGGGAATGCCTGCAATCAGCTGACGGCAGCAAAGGAAGCTGCCTCAGCATCTGGGGGGGCCTCGCATCGGAGGTCCCCCCAGGGAAGAGGAGATTCTGTCTGTCCGCAGGCCCAGAACGCGGGTTCAGGCTGCCGGCTCTCACAGCTGAACGAGCTAATGCCTCGAAATAAACCATATATCCACACACACACACACACACACACAATCTACATATACACACATGGGTTTAAAACCTGTATATAAAGATAATATATAGATTAAACATAAAAACTACATAATTATATAAAATACGTAAGTAATTATATATTTACATGCATAGCTCCCAATGCATACATTCCTTAAACCTCTCTGATAAAACCGACCTCTCTGTCCATGTAACTACCTGTATCTATCTGCAGCGACATACATTCACACAGCATTACGACCTGGCACACAGTGAATGCCCAGCAAACATCAGCTACTCAGGTTAAGACAGGCTTACTTGTTCCATGTGCACCAATTTTTTCAAATTTCACATCTTACATGAAGGAGGGAACCAAGCTCACATCAGAACCCAGCAGGGAGCTTGGGCACGATTCACCTGCTGCACAGCAGGACAAATGAAGCCTCTGTAAATGGGATTCGGAGGACGAGGAAACTGGCGACCCCCCACCTACCAACGGAAGGTCCCCCCAAGAGCAGGCGGCACGCTGACGAACAAGGGTGTGCGTGTGTGTGTGTGTGTGTGTGTGTGTGTGTACGTACGTACGTACGTACCGGGGCCATGTCGAAATGACACCGAAGTGACTTTTCAGTCCACCCTTCAGTGGGAAGGAGGAGGTTCATGAATAGAGAGGAAGTGGCAAAGATTTCGCAAACGCAACAGCTCGGCATGGACACGGCATCCTTTACCTTCGGGGAGTCTGGCAGTGTCCCTGTCCCCCTAGAACCGTCACTGAAGATTTTGGTGTTTCAGCTGCTGAAAGGGACACTTCCCAAAGAGCTGCTGAAAATGACCATGTTCAAGTTCTCCAAAACGAAAAGAAATAAAAGTTTTCTTACAGGACAGGGAAACTAACGTTTATTGCTTACCCATATCACAGGCATCACCCCCAATGCACAGTATATAAGTGATTTTTAGCTTAGTAATTCATTGAATTCTCAAAACGACTGTACATAGGCAACTCATATTACGATCCTCGTTTCCGATGTGGGGAAACTGAGGCATGTAAAGAGTAAGGAACCCTGCCAAAGCCCTCAGAACAGGTAAGTAGCAATGTCAGTTTCTAAACTGGACAGCGCATCCGAAGAATCTAAGCTTTCCTTTCAAAACGCTGCCCTTTTGACGCGTGAGGCCGTAACGAAGCCCTGTCATACCACGATGCCACCTCGCCAGTGGCGTCTAAATTCATCATTCCGCATCCAGTGCTCAGTCTGGATGTGCACACAACCCAGAGTGTGCGGCCAGGTTCCACCTCCAGGCGGACAGGAGGCCGGCGGCTTCCCTCCGCTGCCTCTCTGCTCTGTGCTTCTTCTCACGAGCACCGTTCCTTTCGGAGATGTTTTCCTCATTAAGCGCATCCCCCTTGGCGATCTGCTGGTTACCTTCCAATATTTGATCTTCTTTGAAATACGGGTCTCTGCTTCCCCGGCACCTCCCCGCTCTGGAACAACTACGGAATAAGGGCGGCGTGTGCCGTGAATTCTTCCTGCTCACATTAAGTCGTGCACACGCCAATTAACACGAACAAGATACTAAATACTCTGGTTCATGCTCTGTCTCGTCAGTCACAGAGGAGGAACAAGCGGGTACGGCTGAGCCTCGGCAGCTTGGGGAGGATGTGTCACGGAATTGTTCAGACTCCGGAACATCTGCCTGTGTTGCTTTATGGGGTCACGTGCTCAGCGTCAACTGCACTGAACAAGCGTTTGTGCAATGCCTCTAGTTCCCGAAGACGTCCACCTGAATGGCAGCTAAGCCATCGTGGGAAGGACGGTGATGACACAGGCCTGTCCCTGGGGACGACCTCACAAATCCCACGCAGGTGGAGGGGCAGCACCCTGCGGGAGAGCCAGGCTCGGGCCCCTGGCCAAGGCTTGGGGCTCACGCACGGGAAGGGGCAGCCCTCCGGGACGTGGAACCCCTTCTACCTGCAGGAACAGCCATTCTCGGGACTTCACCCCAGTGCTTTGGCCACAGAGCAAGATGGTAGGAGCCAACGCCCCTGACGGGACACGACTTGGCAGTTTGCTGGCCGACCGCAGCGAAAGGCGCCGGCGGCAAACACCCTATGGTTTCACCCTGCCGAGAACGTCTGCCTCCGGGACCTCGCTTTCTCCTCGGAGAAGAGAGCACGACGTGTGCTCAGTCCTGACGCCTGAAGCCTGGTCCGGGGGTGGCGGTGCCCACGGAGGGACATCGAAGTTGCAGAGGAAAGAGAGACGCATCAGACACGCCCAGGGAGGGACACCCGGCCACGCACCACAGCCGGCCACCCATGTCCTAGTCACAGAAATGACCCTGTGGGGCCATGGCTTTTATTTTTCTTTACTCTCTTAAGAGGAGCTTTCTGCCAACTGATTTATCTCTACAACTGTCTGTAGACAAGACCATGTCAATAGGACTAACGCCTCTGCAGTCAGACTTGCTGCCCTCAGATCCTCGTGCTGGTGCTGACCCGCTACTCTGACCTTGCGCACGTCGCTTACTCATTGTGAGGGACTGAAAGGACAACCGCAGGGGTGAGGGGGGCTCTTTGCGTGCATGGGAAGTGCATGCTTACTTCCATCCACATCCTCTCCTGAAACGCCTTGGTTTGATTTAATGAGATGACTCATTTGGTTAGACGCGAATCAGACGTTCCTCTCAGCCCCGAGAGACGCAGTTGGTATCATCACACCGTTCAGTGGCCGGTCCGTGTTGGGCAGAGGAGCTCAGGAGGCTTGGCATCTTCAGCGGGGCCAGAGGGGAGGGGCCGGACCAGGGCATTCCAGCCCGCTTCGTTCCACAGAGTCCAAGGGCCTCCAAACCGGGGGCGGCGGCAGGACGAACACCCGCTCCAGCGCGCCGTGCCTTTCCAACTGGAGCAGAGGAGCGTCTCGCCTCGGAGAGCACCCGCCCGCCCGCCTCGCAATCTGGAGAACCGGGGGACGGCCTCATCGTGTCCCCTTTCTAGCCGTACTTGGGTGAAATTACTTAACACCGGACGCTCATGCTCCTTGACTTTGGAAAGAAGACAGCTCTGCCGGGTGCATGGGGTTGCTCTAAAACCAGGAAAAGAAATGCACACAAAAACAGTCTGGTAAACCTGACACAGCTTTTGAATGTAAGTCATTATTACCATCTTGGGCAAAATATAAAAACTATGGAAAATGAAGACTACTCACAAGATAGAAAGATTCACAGGCAACACTTTCAAAGACAAAAGATCGTACAATTCATCACAAGAAGCCATTTCAACGAATGCATATATGAAGTGTCAATGTAGGTATGAAATCAAATATGTGTGTCCACTAATAGAGATATCTAATACCTATTAGAAAAGGTAACGTTTTCCTATATCAAGCCCAAACATTTGGGATTACAATACGGACGTAAAAGGCTCTCTTCACGGGCACAGCATTCCACAATGCCGCAATGGATTACAGAGGTTTTCATCTGTCACTTAAAGGCCACTTACAGGACTCAAAAGATTTATTGCTTATTTCCCAGGGACAGCAGTGCCATATGGGTTCTAATTCTGGGATCTATATATTGATTAGAAAGAGAACAGATCAATGCTGCCCCATCGTGCTTCTTTTCTCAATAAAACTCTCCCCGCCCCATGCCCCACAGTAAACACACTTAGTTCCGAGTGTGCAGACTGAACCCGGAAGGAGCAGGGTGGTTTGATGCAGCCCATGCGAAATCAGATCACCATGCATCTCGACAGCACGCGCTTCATTGATTTTTCAAATCCCCATTAAACATCTGTTTCCTCTAACTGCTCTCTGCGCGCGCGCTCTCTCTCTCTCTCTCGCTCTCTCTCTCTCTGTGACCACAGGCCTTAATGGTGAGTATCACCCAATGGGCTAGAGCCCCACAGGATGGAAATGCCGGGAGTGCATGCGGGTGCGGTCAGCAACACAAGTCCCAACGCCTCCATCACAGACGGCGCTTTTCTGCACAGAATCACGTAATAATGAGTCCGCAGCCGAGAGAGAGCCTGAGCGTTCGCGTGCCTCCGAAAATCTGGTAGATGCTGAAAAAAGGTCTTCTTTTTGTATTTAATTTGCAAAAGGGTGAGATTTTTAAAAACCACCGAAGACGGGAATGAAAGGACCAAAGATGATAATTTCTGCAAAGTTAAAATGCCTTTCGGTTCACTTTTATGACTCCAGGGAGAAAACATGCCCACGGTCTATGGTTTACCAGTGAGACTGGTTCGTGGATCTCTGTGTCAGACCCTCACACCAGGCTCTGGTCTAGGGTACGCGCAGGTGAGAAACAGCACAAACACGGTAAGAGTGCAGCTCACAAGTGCGGCGCAGGCGGGGAACTGAGTTCAAGTAGTCGAAATTCTGGAGGGTTTGTTTATCTGGAACACAATATCCCGTAATTTCATACAACAAAATGAGAATGGGACTCACTGATCCTTTATGATTGCATACCTTTGACTTCTTTTCCACATTTGGAAAAAATATAGAGACTTTGTTTTAACTAATGTCCAAGGACTCCAAACTGGGCAAAATATTCCTGAGTGCAGTGTACTCTCCTGACAAATAATCTCTATGCTCGGAGCCATCCTATCCATTGTTCTTTCTATGTAAAGGGGCACGTAAAACAACCAAAATGACAAAATCTTGGACAAAAAAAAAGAGATAAAGTATTTTTCTTCATGCTTTTGCGATATTCCCATATTCTCATAATTAGCAGAAGTTATTTCAATAATTAAAACTGAATTTTAATATGGACATATTAATATGATCTTCTTAAATCCCTCTTCTAGAAGAGATATATGGATGTAATTTGCTATCCTTATCACAAAATCTATCTATCCCTTTGGTGTTTGGTGTTATTTATTAAAGTACGATTTACCTCTCGGGCCTTTTTCCTTTGTTCCGCTCCCTTCCCTTTTCTCTGTTTCTTACTTTGATTTGGCTTTTTCTATAAAACAATTTTCTCAAATTTTAATCTTCACATTGTGAAGCAAAAAAAAAAAAAAATCAAACAATAAGCCTCAGGCAAAGGTTTTTCTTAACTACTGGAATTCTTAGATGGTGTTAGGAAATCACTGTGTAGGACTGCATAAGAATACTACATTCCAAAGTAAAGAAGTCATTAATAATAAAATATGAAAAAGGAACAGTTATATTACAAAATAAATCCACCAGGCCTACAAAGGAAACAAATTTGCCTCAGCCACCTGCTGTGGAGATGAGGCAGTAATCTCAACAGCAGGAAATAAAAGGGAAGAGGAGAGGAAAATACAAAAGCACAGACATTAAAAAAGTAATTAAAACACTTATCTCCATCGACATACATAACAGAGAAAGCCCCTCACCCAGCCACCGGAACACATGGTCCGTGAACCGCCCGGCGGGGGAGGGCAGCCACACCGCCACCAGGGACGCACACTCCGTGCGAGGCGGCCACCCTTCCAGAATCATCTCAGAAGTGTCACTAATGTGTTAATCACCGGCAAATGTGCCATGCACTCAGTGTATTGTATTAGCGACTTTCTCGAAGGTGTCCTTAAAAATGGTACTTCTGCATTTTTTATTCAAACACATTCTTAAGTACAGACATTGGCGACCTCTTGTAATTGCTTCAGTGAATTTTACAACTATATTTGAGGCTAAAGGATGCTGTACACTGAAAATCTCACAGAATGAGTTTTAATGTAACACATGCATGTGGTAATGCACTTAAACTGTTTCCTTTAAAGCCAAGCAAACCTCAGCTTGGAATGCAAAGAGGTGAAGCGCTGCGCAAGAGTTAGGGTCTTGGATTAAACCTGAAATGAAAGGTAAGAGTCATTTTGAATGACTCATGTAAGCTATGGCCTTCGGAGCTCTCTGCACAGCGAGACAATGCAAGCCTTTATTTTACTTAAAAATGAAGACCGGGCACCAACTCTGCGTGGTGACCAGCCACTGTCCGAGGGAGCTTGTTCTCGCCACGCGCCTCCCACCTGGCGCTGCCGGGCTCCGGGTCAGAAGCCCTCTGCCAGGCTCCACCTGCTCCTTGTTAGCCATTCGCTGTACGGGCACGCCCAGTCACTAACCTTGAAGCCTGTGTTTCCTCATCGCCCAAAACAGAAGAAAGTGACAAAAATGCATTTGTTTATAGGGCTGTCATTGGGACGAGGAAACACAATACAGCTGTATTTTGCTGTGACGACTTCATTTTACAGGTATAACGAGCAACTCACGGTCCTAGATACTGGTTATGCTACCACAGAATTCTTTCTTCTTGCAATGATCCTCACAACTCGGTTTCATTTTAATTATGCATTTTCCTCGTATACTCAAATGATACATTTCTACGCAAACCTGTGTTCATCTGAATCACTATTACAATCTTATATATTTCATAAAATTACTTGGTTTTTTTCAAAAAATGTTATGGCATCAGAAAAATAAATTATTTCCAAACTTAAATATACTTCAACTGTATTCAATATCATTGACTTCCAGCTGAGTAAGAGCCTTGAAATGGTCAGGCAGGCCAGAAAGTTCATTTAGTTTTTTTTTTCCATGGGACGGCTGTAATAGTGCTTCGCTCTCTTTAGCTCCATTTGAAACAATTTTGTTCGCTTGTATTGTGACAGCTGTCATATCAGCATGCATTTAAAAAATTATCAGAATTGGTGAATTTTTGTGTAGCCACTTTACTATTGAAGACGGGAGAAAATAATGCAACATTATCAGCATATTATGCTTTAGTATTTCAAGAAAGGGTGAAGATACAACTGAAATGCAAAAAAAAAAAAAAAGGATTTGTGCAGTGCATGGAGAAGGTGCTGGGACTGAGAGAATGTGTCGAAGTTTTGTTCTGGAGATTTCTCACGGGACGATGCTCCACAGTCAGGGAGACCCATCAAAGTTGATAGTGATCAAATCAAGACATTAACTGAGAGCAATCAACGTTATATCCTGCAGGAGATAGCCAACATACTCAAAATATCCAAATCAACACAGTTATTGGTAAAAATGAAAAATATGGCTTTTATTTTATAAAAAAAATTAAACAAACTTGTTGGCCAACCAATAAGAATACTTTTCTAGGAATTCAGAAAATTCCACAATGTCATCACTTTCCAACAGACGTTCATGTTAGACAGAGTCAGCAATTTCAGAAACATGTGACCGATCTTCTTGACCCCATCTGTTCATCCACAAAATGGGTAGGTTACCTAGAAGAAGAGTCTGAACCTTGCCTGGGTTTTTCCAAGGAACCCAAGACTATCAAAATATATATATATATCTTTGTATATGTATGCATTTTACTGTAAACATGTGCAGAGGGTTCATCCTCTTCAGTATGTCCTGCAAGGAGCCTGTAACTCACAGGAGGTTCAAGAGTCACAGTCACTGAGATGAAATCAATTACAGTGCCCCATTTATCCAAAGTCTGAGTGCCCAGAGTGTGGTCACAAATGCCAAACACAAGGAAGTTATCTACACCCGTCAACCACTACCCCAGAAATAAATGCTGGTTTGTACAAGGATTTGTAAGTATCTTAGTCCCGGTGTAAGCAGAAGTAATAGCTCTGACATCAGACACCCAATACCTGGGCATATCACTATGAAACCTTGTATAATCAGTTATTTAAATGTCAAGCTTCATTTTCCTTATCTATAAAACCTGCTCTGCAGAGAGATTGATTAAGATACTATATCTCAACAATATGATAATTGCTTAGCACGGTGACTGGCATATGATAAATGCTAATAAAATTGGGTTTTTTATGTATTTTAAACTTTTAAAAATCCTATTATTTTTACACTTGTACCTCCCTTGATATTTAACACGATTTTAGCATAAGACACCATAACAACCACCATGAAAATAAGAAAAAAAAAACCCTACAGATTATTTATTTAAACTTAGTGCCACTTGAAGTTTCCTCAATTATAACTAACTATATGAAACTTGGCAGGTTCAATGCATATCCGTTATATACCTAGTGCTGAAATTTTATTACATAAAACCGCCAAACAAAAATGCAGTCTATCGCGTTCAACTTTTCGATCGGGGTATCAGCCGTGATTTTTAAATTAGGAGGAAGACCAGTTAGAAGGAGAAATCTTAGGTGTGTACTTAATTTAACCAACTATTCATGGATGTCCATCGAGTGCCTATGGTGTGCTAGCTAACGCAGTACATGCTAGGGAGACATAGATATGTGTGTGACTCCCAGGACACGGGATGAGAAAGTCAGAAGAAGTCTCGGTCAGGGCTGTGTCACGCAGCCTGGAGTGCAGAGCACATGCCACCGGGCTGGGGACACTCTCACGCAGGCTGAGGAGTAAAAGGTGAATGTTTCCAGGGGTAGAAGCAAAGGCAGGAAGGGGCAGGTGTTCAGTTGAGGGTCACTAGGTGGGGTGTGGTCAGGTCAGGGGAGCAGAGAAGGGGGGAATGGGAAGTAGCAAAATTCGAAATTTGGCAGGTAGGCAGGCCCCAGGCCGTAAGGAGCCAGGCAGCGCACAGCAAGGAGTGCAGATTACACGGAGGAGACACCGCGGGGAAACATGTGATCAGCTCGGGACTGTGACGCGGACGAGCTGGCGGAACGGTGTGGGGCTGATCGGCGGGCGGTGAGAAGGCAGGCGGGCAGGCAGTCGTGGCCGGGATGCTGCATGAATTGTGGTGAGAAAGGAACACTTACCTGTGCTTCTCCACCCGGAACACGAGTGAACTCCGCTAACAGAGCCTCGCAGGGGGTCTACAGCCTCCGGGCGAACACGGTTTACCCTCCGGCCAACCCGCTCACCGACACACAAGTCATTTAAATCACAGATAGGGAGACACTGAGGGAGGCTGCGCAGACTCTGAATGAAACGTAAAATGTGCTTCAAAGAAATTCTGTACCTAGCATCTGAGACTGTGTCTCTAGACTTCCCAGAGGCGTGTTTATTTCCTCCCCCTGCTGCAGGAACTTGGGCAGGGAGAGTGGGGTCAGTGAGACCCTGACAAGGGGGATACAGGAGAGCAACAGCACGTCCTTCAGCCGTTTCAGAGTTAAGTCAAAGGACGGCGTGCCCGGTGGCTGAAGGGAACAGAGGGAGAGGCACAGCCAAAGCTGAGGGGCCCCTTGCCGTTTCAGCGCTTGTCCAGGACTGCAGAGGAAGAACGCAGCCTGGGGACGCAGCTGCTCCATCGGGGACATGTTTAATGGAGTGGAGGACATCCAAGAGAGCTGCCCTGTACAGAACAGACATTCGAGTCTGAAGCTCACAAGAGAAATCTGGCCTGGACAAACAGACGTGGGAATTACCCCAGAGAGGGTCCACAGTACACAGAAAAGGCGGCCAGGGGCGGAGCCCCACGCAACCCTGCCGCTGTGGAAGGAGAGGGGACGAGGCAGAGATGGGCACTGAGGAGCCTCGGGCAGTGGGACAGCCGGTGGGGGAAGCCCGGAGAAGAGAGGCAGGAATTCAGACTTTGTCATCTGCACAAGCGAAACAGAGGCAAACTTGTAAAAATATATATCCAGTGTATAAGAATGCACATCATACAGCATCAAGAAGCAGGTGTTCAAAGATGCTTCTGACTGTAGGGCTCCACCTTCTTGAATTTTAAGCATAGTACAAGGACCCACGATTAATTTTAGGAACCGTACAGCTAAAGGAGATTTACTGAGGCAGCATGTAAAACAGAACAAAAACAACAAAAGAGAAATGCAAGGATCATGACTATGAGAATCGATTCAAACGAGGTGAATCAGAAGAGGTTTTCCCGCGGCAATGCCGGCTGGGCAGGGACGGGGGACTTTGCTGGAGGTGTGTGCCACCCCCCTCCCAGGACCCGGAGTTCACGGAGACCGTGTCCACCTGGGGTCTTTCCCAGGAAGAATCGGTCAGCAGCGGCAACTCCGCATTAGTTAAATTCTGAGTGGACAATACAAAATGGATACGACTTAGCTTGTATCGTATTTGATTAAAACAACCTTTAGAAGGTTTTCTCTCACACTCGCAAGATTTCTGGCAAAACTGAAGCTCTGAATTAGGAAGGTTTTATTCTCTCTTCACGAGGTTTGGGGCTCCCACAGAAGGGCACGTTCCCATGTGGGTGGCCCTGCAAGGTATTTTCTGGCTTCTGAGAACAAACCCAATAAAGTGTCCGGACAGGAGAGAGGCAGGCCCACCCCCTGGGTGTGTCCCCTGTCCCCTCACCCACTGACCACAGGCCTCCCTACCTCTAAATGCCTTCGTTTCCTCTTCAGCACTTTCTCCCCTGAGCTGTTTTAAGAACTCCTGAATCATCAAGGGTTATACAGACATGTGATTTAATTAATAAATGGAACTAAGTTCACTGTCGTCAGAGCCCACTGCAGAGGCAAACTGGTCTTCTCCTTCTAGAAGAAACCACTGGGTGAAGAAGCTGTAGTGACAGTGGATGGAGGGATGATCAGGGAGGTCACACCGAAATTCCAGGTTGCTCTTGGGGAATCATGTAAATTCCCTGTGAGCTGTAAAATATGTTCACAAGCAAAAATTAAATTATATTCAAAAGCACCTGAGCCACTCCAACCCTACTTTATAGAGCACATATCTTGACAGGATCAATAAAAATCTCACACCTTTAAAAGTCAATGAGAAACTGTGACTCCAGGCTGGCCGCCCTAGTGTTGGGCCCAGAGCTCTCCGAGGCCGGCTGCTGCTGGTTTGACAGGAGTTAGGAAGCTGTGCAGCAGCAGCCAAGACCAGCCGTTCATGTGGAAGAGCAGCTTGGGTGGCCCGTAAGCTGGGTGGGATGGAGTCTCTGGGGATCGCCAAGGTGGGTCACACAGTGTTAGCCAGGTTGATGGAGTCTCAGATACGGCAGCAGCCTGCCAGCTCTGTGGGGGGACAGTTTAGAAAAGGGACGATGGCCTCTGCTCACCTTGATGCCAGACACCTCAGTTCCTCCCTGTGCGCCACTGGTGTCTTTCAATCTGCTACCCTAGGCCCAGCACAAGTAGCAGCCATCTCAGATTGCTTTATAACTCAGGCAGGGTGGCCCTGGGCAAAACACAAGTGGGGGCTCACCTTGGCCTGCACCGCTTGGGAAACCTCAGGGCCAAAGCACTCAGTGGACAGCTACAGACCGCGATGGAGCACCACCACCCTGCCCTTGCACAGCTGACCCTCCATGGAGGTGGAGGTTGGTGCTCAGTGGTCACAGCCAGTCCTTGCAGATGACCGGCCTGGGTAAGTCCCTCCCACTGACCTGACAACAGCAACCAAGGCTCAACTACAACACCAGGTTGTACTCAGCCCACATGAAGGGTGCACCTTGAGTACCCAGCTTGGGTGACAGGGGAGGCTGTGCCACTGGACCCTACAGAACACCTACTACATTAGGCCACACAATCAAGACACGGAGTCAAAGCAGCTCTACCTAATACATAGAAGCAAACACGGGAGGCTGCCAAAATAAGGAGACAAAGAAATATGGCCCAAATGAAATAACAGATCAAAATTCCAGAAAAAGAGCTAAACAAAATGGAGATAAGCAATCTATCAGATACAGAGTTCAAAACACTGGTTATAAGGATGCTCAGGGAACTTAGTGAGGACCTCAAGAGTACAAAAATTATCTAGTAAAAACAAAGGATACAGTAATTGAAATAAAGAACAATCTACAAGGAAACAACAGTAGAGTGGATGATGCTGAAATTCAAATCAATGATACACAACAAGTAAGTAAGTAAAAACAACCAGTCAGAACAAGAAGAATAAAAAAGAATCCAAAAAAACTGGGGATAGTACAAACAGCCTCTACGACAACTTCAAGAGATCCAACATTCGCATCATAGGGGTGCCAGAAGGAGAAGAGAAAGAGCAAGAAACTAGAAATCTATCTGAAAAAATAATGAAAGAAAACTTCCCAATTTGGTGAAGTAAATAGACACACAAGTCCAGGAAGCACAAAGAGTCCCAGACAAGATGGATGCAAAGAGGCCCACACCAAGACACATCATAATTAAAACGCCAAAGTTAAAGATACAGAGAGAACCTTAAAAGCAGCAAGAGAAAAGCAGAGAGTTACCTACAGGGGAGTTCCCATAAGACTGTCAGCTGACTTCTCAAGAGACACTTTGCAGGCAAAAAGGGGATTGGCAAGAAATGTTCAAAGTGATGAAAAGCAGGGACCTACAGCCAAGACTGTTCTCCCCAGCAAGGCTATCATTTAGAATCGAAGGGCAGATAAAGAGCTTCCTTCAGACAAGAAAAAACTAACAGAGTTCATTATCACCAAGCCATTATTATATAAAATGTTAAAGGGACTTATTTAAGAAAAAGGAGATCAAAACTAAGAATCCAGAATCACCCGTTCAAAAGAACCCATGCACCCCAATGTTCACAGCAACATTATTTACAAGAGCCGAGTTCTGGAAACAGCTTAAGTGCCCATCAGTAACTGAATGGATCAAAAAACTGTGGTACGTTTACACAATGGAATTCTATGCAGCAGAAAGAAAGAAGGAGCTCCTGCCCTTTGCGACAGCATGGATGGAACTGGAGAGCATTATGCTAAGGGCAGTAAGCCAGGCGGTGAAAGACAAACACCGTATGATCTCACCTTTAACAGGAACCTAATCAACAAAACAAACCAATGAGCAAAACAGAACCAGAGACATGGAATTAAAGACAAACTGACAGTGACCAGAGGGGAAGGTGGAGGGAGATGATGGGAGAAAGAAGCGGAAGGGCAAGTCAAGGAACATGAGCAGAGGACTCAGGGCACAGACAAGGGGCACGGATTGACCGGCGGGATGGGGCAAGGGAATGGAGGAAAAGGTGGGACAAGTGTCACTGAACGATAAAAAAACTATGAAGAATAAAATGGCAAAAAACACAAATCAACAACCAAATTGATTTGGTTGTTGACTTCTTTTAAAAAAAGCCAAGCAAACAAGAAGAACAGAGACAGAATCATGGATACAGGGAGCATTTTGATGGCTGCCCAATGGGAGCGGGGTGTGGGGGAATGGGTGAGAGGTGAGGGGGTTAAGGAGTCCAAACAGGTAGCTGCGGAACAGTCACGGGGATGTGAGCACAGTGCAGGAACTGGAGCAGCCAACAAACGTACACGCGTGACCCATGGACATGAACAACTGTGGGGGGACTGCCTGCGGGAGTGGGGGGGTGCTGGGTCAGGGGGCGAAGGGGGAAAATGAGGGAAATTGCAGTAACGTGATAAAATATAACTTTAAATAGTTAATTCATTTTAAAAAGTCAAATAAAAATTATCCTGAACATCTTTGGTTTAATAAACTGAGCACTCAGTGGGGATGATATATTTTTTCTAGTTTCTGGACAGGTGATTTCTATTCTAACATATCGTTTCAGGGCCATTCTTACCATTACAAACACTGCCGTATTTTTTTAAGTCATATTCTAATGCTAACCTGTTTGAGCTCGGCTTCTTGGAGCATGCGAATGGAGCCAACATCAGCAATTTAATCTAATCCAATCAGCCTCAAAGCACAGCCACCGTAGACTCTATCGTAGCCCTATCTTGCCGCCTTGCCAACGCATTTGATAGATTACAAAGGAGGGAAAGGATGCAGTTCCGAAGATCTGTTCACGCCAACTGTCTTAAACACAGCTCTACTTCACAAAAGCTCAGTGATAACAAATATGTTAGGAGTTTACATCTGCAGGGTGTTTTAGTGCTTAACAAGAGTTCTCGTGCATTTGAGGCCTACAGCAACTCAATGGGTTGGACATCTTCGCGGCCATACCATGACAGTTGACCAAACTGCGTTTCCAGGCAGCAAAATAAGTGCTGTAAAGCCTCGTAGCTCCTCAGTGCTAAAGCCAGACTTAATCCATGAAAACTTTAAATACAGTCTTCTTTCCTCCATTACTTAAAATATATACTTAGGACAGCATAGCATACAAGTCTTCATTATCAGAGAATAAAAAGAGCGAGCCTCAACCTAGCCTGAGAAAATTTAGCACATAATGATCTGTGGTGTCCTAAATTTTCTGAATGTTAACACAGTGGTTTTTATTCACTAGAAAGGAAAAAAAAAAAAAAAAAACAAGCTTTAAAGATTAGTAGGCAATTACTCACATATCATCCCACCCACGCTACATTTTCCAATGATTTTGCGTAAACTATGCCTGCTTAAATTCACATGATGTCTTGTGAAAGGATCTTCGAGCCCCACTCATTTGTCTGAAGTCCGGATCTACCATGACAAACCTATCATCAATTCATCTTGATGAAAGGGTAATAATTAAAGAGCTATTTTTCCTTCTTTCACGGCAAGCCATCTGACCTATGTTAAATCAACTATCAAATTCTCATTCATTATTTCTACATGAAGGGTTTTGCCAGCTCAGAAAAGTATAAATCTTCATCTGTCAGATTTAAACTCTACCTGTCCCAGCCCTTACCAGGGCTTGTGGCTTTATCCCCTAAAAACAGCAAAACATTGTCAAGCCGAACAAAACCGCCCCCAGCCTCCGATGACCCCCGGAATCGATAAGATGTGGGACTTGTAAGTGCACAGTTAAGGGGGACAGAAGCTAAGTGCGGTCCTCGTTAACCACATTGAGCTGCGACGCTGCAGCCGGCTCCCTTGTGTGGCCAGGGATCAATTTTCATCTCCTGGCCACGAGCGAAAGAATGCAGACTCCCGATTCCGGATTCATCTTGAAAGAGACGATAGATTTGTATGTCTGCAGTGGGAATAAAGGGTTTAATTTAACTGGCATTGCAGGAAAGAACACATCTACCCTCTCATTCGTCCTCATTACCCTCGCTGCTTCCAGGTCCCCTATTGACAGAACCACAGACTGAAATACGTGCGTGCAGTGGGTGAGCGAGCCAGCCACCTTTGGGGACGCTGTTCCGGCCACCACAGGAAGACACACTCCACGGTGGTTTGTGGCTCTGTGACTTCAGGCAGAATCACTTTTTCTATCTCAAATTTCCTTCTAAAGATTACAATTTTGAGCCAAAGTTCTTCATGGCCAAACGTTTATTTTTTTAAGCTATTAAAAATAAAGAAGGCATCATTTGCTAAACTCATGGCGAGCTGTTCCCAAAGCACGTACCCAGGCGCACTGCGGGGGCTTCAAAACGCAGACTGACAAGGAGAGAACATCACCAGGGTGAGCGCGAGTTTGACATCTCCTTCTAGAACCGCCCCCGTGTCTCTGCGTCCGTGCGCACACGCACGTGGGGATGCGCTGACTCCCACGTGCAGACGTGTTTTCACGTTTCTACTAAGACAAAAACGAAGGGACCTCACCGTTAAAGCAGAGCGGTTCTATGGTGCGCTGGGGGTTATAAAGATAATCCACGCCACCGTCGCTTGAAAATTTTAGAATCAGTACCAAAGAGCTTGTTCAATTCATCAGACTTTTTTTCTCATTCCGTACCATCCCCAGCATCGCTGCAGCAAAGGCACAGTGCTAGACGGACATGGAGCGCGGTGGCGAAGGGCCCGGGCCACAGAGCCGAGCCTAAGTTTGGTGCCAGACTCGGCTGCTGGCCGGCCGCAGGGCCTCTGAAGTTACCCCTTCACCAGGGCGCCTCGCCTGCAAAGTCAGGACAAGACCACCAGCGGCGCCAACCTTAGCAGGGCTTCTGCAGTGAGCGCATGCGTAGGATGCGAACCCCGCAGGGTGCGGTGCTCCATGCGCGTGCATGAGGTAGGCGTGGGCGGGCCACAGGTCTCGGGTTCCATGCTGGTCTCTGCGTTCGTTCTGGTCATTTGTCAATAAACCCTCATTAAAGACCCCCCCCCCCATGTGTTTCAAGGGCTGCGTCAGGAAACAGAGGAGCAAAGCATTCCTAAGACTGGAGAGCTGCCCAGTGCGACTTTTGGGCGTCAGTCTGCTTACCCGAGAAACTAAGATACTGCTATTCGTCTGGGGAGACCAACGCGAGGGTCAAATGAAACCAAACGCGTACAGTCCCCACGACAACGCCTGTATGTTTCCTGAACGAAGGGGTGAAGAACTGGGCAGGTGGCTGGGTGGGTGAGCGCAGGGGCGGGTGGGTGGAGACCTGCGGTGCTTCAGTCCAAGAGGAAACCGGAGTGAACCAGTCATTCCCCCGATCACAGAGCACATTTACAGGTAAATTAAAATATACACTGGGCTTTAAACATGGAACTAGAACCGGTCACAAGATTTTACCTAATTGGCAACAGACACTTTTTTGCCCTATTTCCTCCAGTACAGAATTCAGCACCCCGCAAAAGGCAGAGCTTCTGTCCACGGGGTCGCGGCCTCTGTTTACTGCCTGCGTGAAAGGCTCGCAGCCTGAAGAGCCCAGGCGTGGCCGGGGCAGTCGGGGGCGTTCCACGGCCGACAGGTCGGTGCTGGTGAGCGGGCGGGGGTGATGACAGTCAGCGATGTTAAAAGACTCACCGTGGCCCGTGAAGGTGCTCCTTGACAAGTCTGGGGGAAGGAGCAAATGAGTGGGGAACCTTGGGGCGTTTTCACTTGAAGAACCACGGCTTTGCCTCAGCCAGGGGGAGTTAATCAGCAACGGGATCTGTTGCCCTGCCCAAATGTTTACAGTGGAGAGTTACAGTCACTGCGTCTCTGAAATGAGTACCGATCAGCAGGGGAACGTCTATCGGAGCGAAAGGACAGCAGCATTTGAACCCGTGCGGAGCACCCCTCGTTCAACACGTACCCTAAGTCGCCCACTTCTCCTGAGCTGCTCTGTGAAGGTGGTACCACTCACTAGGCATCCACTATTCCTTCGTTTTTCCCATAGATGATAACACCATGCTAAATTTAAGAGTGTCACGAGAAAGAAACCAAGAGTGTGCCAGCATCTTAACTGGTTTAAAAAAAAAACCCAAAACACAAAAAGGTGAGTATCAGAGCTAGTCACGTGGTCAGCAGGACAGCGAACCTGAGTGCATGGCGCTCCAGAGGGAGCTGCCCAGGCCACGGGCCACAGCCCGTGTCCGAGCCCCGCTGCCCGGGCGGATGGGGCAGGGGACGGGCAGAGAGGCCGGGGGGGGGGGGGCAGAGCCACAGGCAGCCCCTGGACGCGGGGCCTGCAGGAAGCTTTTGGGGGGCTAAGAACATTTCTTTGAGCTATCTTAAAAATACTAGACTCTCATTTTTTTTTTTTTTTACAAATTGCTACAAATGTGCCACTGCCAATGCCAACTTATGCATAACTCTGGGAAGCCCAACTCCTAGGTTAACACAGGACAGACTCCGAGTGTGTGTGTGTGATATATACTGTGCAGCATTTTCAAATCCAGCGCGCGAGTGCAACGGGGTGCTGTCTCTGCGGGGCTTCACCTCACACCGTCAAACAGGAAGCCCAGATCAGTAAACAGAAACTCAAGCCCCACTTTCCTGTGAGGTCGAGGTCGCTCTAGCCAGGATTAGTCTCAGGGGGGGCGGTGCCTGCCTCCTGCGGTGGCTTTTCATCCTCTCACACCCGGGGGTCCAAAGTACTTGCTATTAGCACTGATGTAAAAGGAATGGATACTTTAGGGAGGGCTTTGTGGTCTGCTCCAATGAGGGGGGTCAGGGGTAAAATGAGCCTTTGAGGGTGTGAGTGATCCCTCCCCTGCGGCTGGGAAACAGCTCCAGTGTTTGTCATTTAAAATTAATAACGTATGGAAACATTATTATCTCTGCAGTTTAATATGTGCCTCACCGAAAACCTCACGGTCTGCAAAAATTAAGGAAGGGAGCACCCCTAAAGAAGTTATACAACATGCATCATTTACTAAGCAGCAAATAATTGCTTTAATTTTGGCTTTAATGATTACATGAAAAATGTCTTCTGAAACCCTCAAGCAAGTGACACCGTGGCGACAGGCCAAATTTATACAGTCCTAACGTTATATTCGGCCCTTTGAAGGCAACCACAAGGCTGATGTGGCCCCTGGTAACTCACGTTGGCGTGGGGACCCGGGGCCTGTAACTCGGAGGGACCAGAGGGACGGCCCCCGCCCTGCGGCAGCCGGGTTTCTCGGCCCTTGGAAACCTTTTAGCTGTCTTCCTCTGTCTCGGTAGCAGTGTGTGCTTCCACTAAACCCCAAATTCCCTAACTTCGCTGAGCCGCTAAGTCATCTGGCGGTAACTTTTATAAATGGATATTTTCAATTGGGCCACACTATTTCACGGGCTTAACGCCGTTTTAGGTATTGCCTTTGTGCCTATCCTGCTTGGCAGCTTTTTTCCACGTGGGAAAATAGGTGTGGGGAAGTTCAGTCGAATTCAAACACCGGTGATCGCTGTGACTGATTCTAAAATCGAAACCACAAGTGCGGCGGCATACTACCAGACCCACGTGTAGCCTGCTTTTATGGTTTGGCAAACCCCCTGGTGTGCGTGACACACAATACAGAAACCGGAACCACTGCCCGGGCTGTCACTCAGACCCCAGGGACGCAGGGTGTGGTTGCCGTGAAGCCGGGCTGTGTGCTGGCCCTTCCGCACCCACTTTGCACACACCTAGATTTCTCCCTGGCAACATCTCACTCAGGCCATTTAAAAAATCAATGACAGGAAAGCCCGTGCCCTTGGCTGCCGCACCCACGGGCAGAGTGAGGTCTGAGACCGCTGCTTCCGTCTGCGTCCCTCTATCTGTGATGCTGAAACACAGCGGGAATAGATACATATTCGTTCAATGAGAGATTTCCCTTTTCCCACAGTGCCCAGTCCGGGGTCACTTGCATTTATCAACGCTTCATTCATTTTTTTATTGAAACAAACCAATAGGAAAAAAAAAATGTTTGAAGCTCTAGTCAAAGTTGTAATTATTGTTAAATGTCAAGGACACCAACACAACTCAAATGAGAAAACAATTATGGAAGTAATGGGGAAATGCAGGCAGATAAGCCAGCCACTTCAAGGACTTTTAGATGATTTTGATCCCCCTCTGATTTGGAAGTGAACACTCCGAACGCCTACCCTTGGTCACTCCAAACGACAGGAGAAACCAGCAATGACTTCCGGGCAGCTCCACAGCTCTGCCTGCCTGAGCAAGGGCTCGATTCCCTCCCCTCCTTCCACCACCGTCCGCAGTTCCTGGAAGTGACGCGTACACCTTTCCCACCGTAGATGGCGGGCTCCTAACACAAGGTTAAAGCCACCGTCAGGTAAGAAGGACCCAGTCCCAGCCTTTCTTCCACGTGAGCTTTATCACAAAGACGTGAAAAGAACCAAAAGGAAGGAAGAACTTGGAGGGAAACGTAATGTTTGAAATGCACATCACGTGCTTTCTAGGTGACTTAACATTCGATGTCCACCACAACTTGGTGGAACGCGATTTTTAGTTAAGAGAAAAGTGGGGCGCAAACAGGCTGACACACCCCTCTGACGAAGTCAAGCATCGTACTCGGCGGCAGATCCAGGATTCGGACTCAACGTGCACCTACTTGAATTTACATCACACCGCCTTTCGGGATGAACGGCGCTGTTACATCTAAATATGGACACTAGGAGCTGGATAAATGCCAGTTGTAGAAGTTTTCCACAGTGTCCCCCGAGGAAGTGAGCTACCCTCACCTGCCCACTCACCTTTCCCTCTAAACTGGCAGCCAGGGGCCACCACCTGGCAGCAGGTGTTTCTCCCAGATGCTCCTTCCTGCTCAGCCATTTCTCAGGCCCCTAGGTGCCTTCTGCGTCCTGACACCGCGCTCGGACGCCCCTGTCTCACCCCGCTGTGCTCTCATCTGCTGCAGGGCCAGCAACTCTGCAGAACCCCCAGCCACCACTGCACCTCCGACAGGAAGTCCTGCTCGGAGGAACACCCATTCCCTTCTCTCTGAGTTCTGCGTCTTGGAACATTTCTGCATCCTGGTGACCTGGCGGGACCAGCCACTATCAACAGTTTAGCAGCCAACATTCCATCGCTGACAGCGTATTATAACAATCCATTTTATGTGTGCATAGGGTGTACAGACGTACAAAGAAAATACATCATTATAATTGCAAGACTACTGGGTTCAAGAAGGCAAAATCACAAAGGCTTTTGGGCCGGGCTGAAGACTCTGGATGCTGTCCTGGGAAAGGCCAGCGTGCGAGCTCGGTAACTATCTGGGAGTGAAAAGACAAATGTCTTGACTAAAGAACGAGAAAAAAGGGGGGGGGGCATTTCAGAGACATTTGGAAGTAGATTCCTGAGGACATGAAAACTTCCCAATGTGGCGGGAAAAGGAGAGGAAGGTCTTCGAAGCTGCGGTCACGTTCATGGGCCAAACCCGCACGGGTCTTGCTTCCTGGGCCCGCCCACCCAGCTGCCCTGTCGCGCACGCCCTCCACCTCTACTCCAGGTGCGGGCGGGCTGCGTGCTGTTGGAGCGTACCCCATACCGGACTCACCTTTCCTCCCTCGGGCTGGATTCTAAAGCCACCAAAACTTGTCAGCCACACACATCCTGTCCCCCTAGATGTTAGCCAGTGACTCTTGCATCAGGCAAGCCAAAGAGAAAATATGCTCAGCCAGGGCTGGTTACGGTGTCTCCTGAAAGGTCAGCCAGTAATGAGGGAAGATGCCTTTGGCATCATCTGTGTTTTACCTGCTGCTTAGGTCTTATATTCGAGCACATAGCAACAGTGTCAAACAGCCCATGCTGGGACCCCCCAGGACCACTTAGGGATCTTGCCAATGACAACATGCCCTGGCCAAGCAGCTCAGTTGGTTAGAGCATCGTCCTGGTACACCAAGGCTACAGGTTGGATCCCCAGTCAGGGCACATGCAAGAAGCAACCGATGAATGCAAAGATAAGTGGACCAGCCAATCAATGTCTCTTTCTGCCCACCTCCTCTCTCTCTTTCTCTCACTCTCCCAATCAAGTAATAAATTTAAAAAATCTAAAAAATCTTGTTGCCAATAGTAACAGTGATAAGGATAATACTTTTTAATAATTTTAGAGATAAGGACCATAGTCCGGCAAGTGATAGCCAAGTCTCATTTAGATTACAAAATGCTTTAGAGAAGCCATACACACACATACAGTTAGAAAAAAAGTTATATATATATAATGGGCATTACATATATATAAATATATGTTTTTATATATATATATATATATATATATATATATGGTTAGAAGAAAAATCTGGGACTATGCTCTGAGCATGAACACACTGGTGAAGTCTAAGGCAGGACTCAGGTGCGGTCCGTGCCAACCGGCGGAGCAGGGCATGTGCTCACACCTGGAATCCGGACAGCAGGGGGAACATCGGCCTCTGTGGAAGGACCTGGGTGGACGCTCACCTGGGCCTCACTCTCCTGACTCCTCCTGCGTAGGAGGATGTGCTGGCCATCCGCCGGCGAGTGCTCGCACACATCCTATGTTCTCACTGTGCTGTTTAAATTTTTTCAAGGTGCAAATCGCTGGTGTATTTGATTTCCTGTTCCCCTCCCGTGACTATAACTAAGGGAGTGGCAAACGCTACCAGCCCCACGGTCGAATGACAGGCTGGATCTGACACTCCTCAGTGCTCGCACCCTGGCTTACTTTGGGTTCTCTCTGGAGCAGAGCCTGGGAAGAAATCAGGGGCAAGTAGTGCACTGGAGCAATGATTCCAGAAAACACCTGCTGGGGAGGGACCGGAGACCAGAAGGGAAGGGAGCAAAGGGTGCTTTCAAGCAAGTTGACAGCATGAGGGGAGAGCTGAGGCCTGCAAGGCATTCTGGGAGTGGACGCGGACGCAGGCCAGGTAACCGGCACTCAGCCCGCATCGCTCAGGGTGGGAAGGCCTCCCACAGAGGTGTCAGCCCCGCAGTCCATCCTGCCGCCCCTCCTGGGCTCCTGCTGTGGGTCCCTCACTGCCGTGCGGCCCAGCCCTGTTTTATCCACCGCAGCCAGGCCAGCACGGCCCACAGCTGCCCACATCCACGGACTCAGGTGGCTCTCCCCGGAGAGACCGCTTCTGATCCTTAAAACAGCACCCCACATTCCTTGGAAGAAAAAATATTGTGTGAAATGTTAGTGACCTTTGTCCTCAATCAGCATGTTCCGCAAACTTCATGCACAAGTTTCAGAAATCACGATCCAGACCACACTACTGTTTACACGAGTCTTTTTCACTTTCTCACTCACCTATACATGGGGGGGGGGGGGACAATCTACACCCCGGGGCTGTGAGAACGGAACAAATCCAAACATGCTGTCAACCGCTATGAAATACAAATGTACTTTTGCTCTACCTCATATGTTGAAACATTTCATGCAAAGGTTTTCTGGACAGCTTATTTTGTGTCCTGTCTTCCTGCCTCTTGTTCTGTTTATTCCCTAAGTTCCTTCCGTTACTTCACGCGCCTCGCGGGGTCCACTTCTCCGCGACTCCCCAGTCCGTGTGTTTGGGCCCCCCCATCCTCCTCGGGGGGCCTCCCTGGGCGCAGCCTGCCAGTCTCCCCCGCCGCCTGATGCCGAGATGACCCTGAACGGCCCCCGCTCCAGGACGGAGGAGCTCAGCGTTCCGTCGGCTTCAGCTGTTCCGGAGGGAAGCGTTGGTTTGCTTCTCGGCTGCAGCACTGACTTAGCAAGCCTTTCCTCTGAACTTGTAAATAACTCATTTCGGGTCAAGTTTTTGCTACCAGAGACTTTTCCCAGTAAGTAACAACTTGCCGCGTCTCCAGGAAGAACGTGCGGTTTGGGGGTAATAGCGGCTAGCAACTCCTCAATGAAACACGCGTTCCGTAGGGCAAAGGCGTAAGCGTCCCGCTTCGGCGCGGCCGGGTTTCGCTACTGCGTTTGATGGGCGAAGGAGAGTTACAGCGACCACATAGCTTCTCCCCGCCCGTGTGGCCTGTCACCAGGCAGTGGTGTCAGAAGCTTCAGGAGTCACGCCCACCCTCATCGAGACGCGAAAACTCCTCGGTCTCCATGCGCTGCTCCATTGGAGGTTGCCCATTAACTTAAATAATTGAAGAAAGAGAGGCAGTTGGAAAAACAACCAAAAGGAAGCACAGAAAGGGCCTCCGAGAGCAGCGCTCATTCCCGTTGGGCGGAAACCACTCCTAACGCAGGTGATGGGCATCCCAGACGGGCTTCCCAGTCACGTCCAACTGTCCCTGAGATGTCCCCGCGTCGGGACTGGGATGAGGAGTTTGGGGCATTCTGCTGGTCACTACAGGCCCAAAGGAGCGACCGGTACAGGCGCCAAGGGACACAAACTGTCCTCTGACGGTACAAGTGGCGAGTCCAGCGCGCCCTGAGCCGGCCGGCTCGGAGCACAGTTTACTTTCCCTTGTCCACCCCAGCAAGCCCTCTTGGTTGCTGGCACTGCAACACGCAAGATTTACTGAGGGTGAAAGTCAACATCAGGCTGTGCTCCACCGTGTCCCAGGTCGGCAGGCAACCGGAGCAGTCACTCCAGCAAGTGGCACTTTGCCATCATAAGCGCTTGTGCGAAACCCACCAGAGACGTGATTCACGCTGACGGTGAGGATGGAGGACGCCCCTAAAACAGTGGAGGCGGGGACCCAACCATGAAAGGTACTTCTATGAAATAGTCTTCCACTCAAAACTAAGGCGAAGGAGTGTCATGTGCAAAAATAGATGTAAATTAATAGTTTTTCTATGTTTTATTCAGGAAAAAGGGCGCACATACCCACGCACTAAAATGTCAGAACGATGGAACATAAAATTTTCTTGAAACACGTTTTGCAATTTTGGACAAATCTCTGCTCTGTGAAGGTTAATAAACAGGATCCTCACGGGAATTGGAGTCGGGAGGGCCTGCAGGGGGCGCTCTCCTGCCCTCCCACTCACTTGCCCTCAGTTACTCCAAAGGAGAAGAGACTACTCCCCACCTCCAGGAGAAAGATGTTCTACTCCAGCAGGAAGGAGGAGGATCTCCTCCTCCGGCAACCACTCAGCCAATGAAAGGCTGGCACGGCTCAGCCAATGAAAAGTCACTACACTTCAAACTCCCAGCTTCCTCCAATGGACTCTCTGTTTACAACAGCCCCTCTGAGCTCCCCTTTCCTCCATCAAAGACCGTTCCTCTCCTTTGTTCTCTTGACTTGCAGGGGGTTTGCCCTTGAACCCCATGTCCCAAACTGCCATTTTTTGTTGTTCGTGAATAAACCCATTGTGCTAGAGAAATAATCTATTTAAGGTCAACAGCCCTTCAAAGTCACGAGAGTGGGCAGAGAAATTTCGGGAGAGATCTTTAAAATACAGTAGGAGAATAAAAACTTCAGATGAAGCATAACATTAAAAAAGATACACAGTAAGAAAATGGGAGCATTTTATGAATAACACAGTTCCAGTTTTTTTAAAATGGTTTTTAAAGACCCCTTTGAAATTGAGATTTGAATTACACAGCAGTATAGCCACAGGGTATGGACTCCTAAAATTTCACACCACCACTCCATTGTAACCTAAAAGCATCAAGAGTGCGTAAGCTGAAGCCCGTGTAACTTCTTCCACCGTAAAAATAAGTAATATAACTGGGAGCAAAATGGAAAGAGCTAGCAATGCACTCCCCCCCCCCCCCCCCCAGCATATCAGGTAGGTTTTCATAAGGAAGCCGTGGTCATCAATCACTACCTCATTACCAGCCCGTCATCTGGGCTTAGGCTAAATGTATTCTGGCTGGCTGCCCCACTAAATGTTCAACGAAACATCCTTAAGGCTCTCCACAAGTTCAGCAGAAGTCGCACACGCCATACCTCAAAGGGGAACATTAGCGTTATCATCGCTTAATAAATACTGCCATTCTGGCAATGCGACCCTGCGTTCTAGAGCCATCCACCGTCCCCAGCAGCATTCCTCGCCAGGGAGCAACCTTGCTGCCTCCCGTGCGCTTTCTTTGATGGTACATGCGCGGAGACACAGTCGGTCCTAGTACCGCAGAAGCACATGCGCACTGCCCAACTTGCTGGAAAGCTGGACCTCAATGCAATTGACGAAATATTTTAACACCCACACCATGCGAAAAAAATAACTCTCTTAGAATACTAGTCATACACGTCCATCGCTATTCATCGCTGATGTTTATTTAGCTCTCACAGAAAAAAGAGCCGAGTCGGTCACGGCCCCCAAGCTATTTCTGGCTCTCACACGTTCAGCGGGGCAGGGGTGGGGTGGGGCGCTGCGCGCCGAAGTGGCCGTGCAAGGCCGCTGGCCAGAACGAGACGCCCAGGATGTTTCACGTATGCGCAGGCGTTGCTGCTTGCACTTGTACGGCTACCTGGGTCGGTTTGAGGATGGGCTGTTTTTTAAAGGTGAGATGTTCAAAATTGGTCCAGAGTCATCAACACTTTTGCATTGCCTGGACATTGTCTTTGGTCTCTGAAGTCCAAGGATGTAGACACCATTTGCATTACTAAGAAAAAGGTCCCTGGACTCCTTTCCAGATTTTAAAAGAACAAGAAATTCTCCTGCAAGATGGTGGGGCGTGCTTCTCGGACACTACCAGGTTTGCTCGACCCACACCGCCTTCTCTGGCTTCCTGAGTAATTACATGCTTTTGATTAAGAGCCTTGAAAACTATGATTTGGGAGATCTAAAAGGCAAATCTGAAAAGCGAAGTCAAATGCATTTGTAAGAAATTTTGGGCCAAGATGGGATCTATAAACAGTCAGTGAAATTTAAAAATGAAAGGAAAGACTTAGCATCACATATAAGATCAAGGTTACCCCGGACCAGAAAATGAGACAGAAGAGTGAGACCCCAGCAGTACCAGCCCCGGTAAAGTAAAGGGGGCTGAACTTGGTATAAGGGTCTCGACCCAGGTTTCCTCGGCAAGCCTGGGCCTGAGGTAGGGCTAACCCACCAGGGCCAAGTGGCTGCAACTGCGCCAACACCCGGATGAGACAAGCACGGACACAGTCCCCTACTAACCGCACAGACACAGTGGTCACGCCAGGCACTCCGCCACTGGGGGTGAAGCCCAAACACATTACGAGGCCCAGACGGGAAACCTCCCTCTCTGTCCTCGTAGGTCCGGCGTCTGGGGCCTGTGACTTAGACTAACAACAGACGGACGGACGGGAGAAAAGGCACACGTTTCTCATGAACATTTACGTGCATGGACATTCACAGAAAAGAAGCGCAATGCCAAGGAGCGGTGAGAAGTGGGGCTCACATGCTGTTTAAGTGAAGGGAAGGGGCTTTGAACCTCAAGGGAGGATCAACTGTGGGGAAGGGACTTGCACATACAGGTGAGAAGTGAAGATAAGGTTATATTAGTACTGTCTGTTCACGTGAACGCATCTGAAGAATCCCCCTACAAGGCGGAGAAAAAGAAAACACGGACCAGCCGGTAGAAGACAGGAAAGTTACTAACAGGCGTCTTGGAAAGATGGACAATAACATGGGAAGATGGAGAAGCATACTGGAAAAAATGGCAGGTGAGCGTCTCACAGCGTCTAACATGGCGGCCGGCATGGGCCCGCAGGCTTCTGCGGGGCTCACGGAGTGGTGGTGGTGTGCAGCCCACCGAGGTCCGCGTGCGGCACGGCTCCAACAGCGAGATGTTTAGGGGCGAGGAGAAGGCCCTCGGGACTAAACTGAATCCCCTCCATCTAGTTGCAGTGGCCTGAAATTCTATTAACTGGAGACAAAGCCTTTCAATCTATAGCTGGAGATAAAGGGCTTACAATGCAAACAGCCTGGAGGGAGAGCATGCTGTTTATTTAGATGGGGTGTTCACATCCACGAAGAGGCGCCCAGCACCGCAAGAGAAACTGCTGAGGAGCGTGCTGCCCCCAAGGGGGAGGTCAGGAGGGCGACCTGGGCCCCAGCCCACACTCAGAAGGCTCTGGGCGCTGCCACACACCGGCCACAGTCCTCCAGCGCAGGCAGGGTTCCGCCCGTGGTGGCTGGGCCATGCGCCCTCCCGGAGCCTCTTCCCTGGCTGCTGCTCCCTCCCTAGGATGTTATGTCCACACGCCAGGGCCTGGGGGAGCCCACGTGCAGCCGGCTGGGGTGGCAGGTGGATATGCGCTCACTACTTCAGCCCCCCTCCATGGGATGACGTGTGAACAACGTATCAGGCATTGGTGACTCTGGTTCGGGACCCCCAGTGCAATCCCCACTCAGGACACAGATTTGCTTACAAACTGCCTTGAAATTCTTCTCCAGCTATTAAGCACATAGATGCCCGGAATTCTTCAAGGGCAGGGGACATGTCTGCTTGAAACTGAGCATCCGGTGCCTAGGGCGCACACATGGAACGGAGTCACAAGTAAATGTCACGCGACTGAAAAGGAAAGACGCCAATATTAACACTGACTCAACTCAACTCAACACACCGGAAGTTGAAACCGTCGCCAATCTCATAAACTAACTTCGTCTCTGACTCAATTTGTCAAAAAAAGAAAAAAGCAGTGAAAACAGACTCCTTTAACGTCATTCTTGCCTTCATTCTCATTTCCTTATTCTAAGCATGAAGTAGTTTCTAAATCACTCACCAAAGAGATATCATCATATCAATAATATAAAAGTAATAATATCAATTATTCAAGTTGTAACACTAATCTCTCTCGGCCTCTCTTTCCTCACGCCTCACCATTTCTGCTAGCCAGCTCATCCCCCGGCGGGCCTCTCCCCCTCACTCCCAGCACTGGTCACCGTGGTGGGGACTATCGTGGGGACCAGAGCTGAATCTTGGCTCCGCTCCCTGCAGCTGTGAGACCCTGAGTCAGCCCTTGACTTTGCTGATTCCATGTCACTATGAACTCACTGTGGATTTAAAAAGCCTGCCAAAAACTTAAAAACAGACCTGCCTTTTGACCCAGCAATCCCACTTCTGGGAATATATCTGAAGGAACCCGAAACGCTAATTCTAAAGAACATAAGCACCCCTAAGTTCACTGCAGCACTATTTACAGTTGCCAGGATATGGAAGCAGCCCAAGTGTCCATCAATGGATGAGTGGATAAAACAACTATGGGACATTTACACAATGGAGTAGTACTCCGCCATAAAAAAGAAGAACATGTTACCCTTTGCAGCAGCATGGACGGGCCTGGAGAACGTTACACTGAGTGAACTAAGCCAGTCAGAGAAAGACAAACACCATATGGTCTAACTCATATGTAAAATCTAATGAATAAACTGAGCTAATAAACAAAATAGAGACGGACTGATAGAAAGAGAGCAGAGTGACAGCTAAGGCGGGGAGACAGTCAGGGGTGGGGGGACCAGCAAAGAGGGGAGAGGACTCCCGGACGCGGACACGGGCTACAGTGTGGTGGCGGCGGGGGTGGGGAGTGTGAGAGGCCTCCCATGGTGATGGGAAAAACGCAACACAATTTTTTAAAAATAAAAATATAAAAACCCTACCAAATAAAACTTCGAGACAATTTGGAAATCATTTAAAGTCTTGGGTGCCTGACAAGAATACTTTTCGGGTTACTTACCTTAATTATTTTCACGTGAAAGGGGACATGGTTAAGTGAACGTGAATGATACATAACGCGTGTTACCATTATTATAGCAATCGATACCAAAGTTCTGCTGCTTCTCATCCAACCACTCCTCTGCTCTCAGATAAATAAGCCTTGTTTTGCAAATCTTATCTACTTAAAAGCCCCCAATGATGTCCCATTAAGTCTGAATTCTTTGATCTCTGTCACCAGTGGAATTCCATGTTCTCGTCATCTTTACAGCGGGCACGGGACCCCCCTGGTGAGGGCACTGTCCATCCGTCCCGTGGGACACCCTGACACACCGCTCCATGTCCCTCAGAAATCCCGAGTGTGCGGCCAGCACTGCACTGGGTTGAAAAACCCCGGGGAGCCCCACTCACACGGTGAGGACCCACTGCGCACCCCAGAGGTGGTACCCAGTATTCTAAGCTGCAGAAAGTTGATGCTCAGCCGATAAGGAAAGCACGGAGAAGGCGTCTCTTCTTATCTGACCAGAAGCAGAAACTTCTGGGAAACAAGCTGCCCCACTTTCCCTCCTTGGGGTGATTTCCTGTACCCAGGAAGAGGAGGCAGAGGAGTCTCATGGCCTTGAAGTTGCAAAGACCACCCACGCGGCATAAACAAACACAATCGCAAACGTTATCTCTATTCTCCTAAAAACCCATTTCTCTCCTAAAGAAGCCTTTTCTTCCTCCCTGCCCACCCCCCAACCCCGTACAAGCCTCCTCTCCCACCTCCCTCCCTTTCTGTCCTAAGGTAGGTATCAGCTTCTGACTTTACCCATTTATCCAACTGCCTATGTATTTTGTTGGCTCCCCGCGTTTACAAACAGACCCTTTCCCCCACTGATGCATCCTGTCAGTTTAATTCATGCTCCGCTCCCAAGAGGGGAGAGGAAAAGATTTCTCCTTCTGACAACTCAGCGTCCTGAAGTTGGCCAGCGCACAGGAAACAAGGCAAGGGGCTAAAGGGCTTCAGAGCAGGCGAGGTCTCGCTTTTTGTTCCAAGATGCGGGGGATGGGGAGAGAAAAGGTCAGAAGAGAGAAAAGAGGAGGCGGCTTCTTTCTGAAGCCGAACTAACAGTAGCTGGGACTGGGTCCCCTGAGGGGTGCCGGCCAGGATATTTTAAGAAAGGCGGTGTCTGCTAACGATGAGTCTTTTAATTGCTTCAGTCCGCGCCTCCTGCCCATGGACTCTGAGGGAGTCCGTGACGGGGTCCCTCGCAGCACAGGGGCCGCAGGACGGAGGGGTGCGAGACCGTGCTGAGAAGGCCCAGGACAGGCACGCGCTTGGTCTGCACACAAGGCTGTCTGTCCAGCGCCACCTCCGGGCTTGCCCGTGGTTTCACTCGAAGGCCCTGTGCCTCGCCTGACACTGACATTGCGGGTGTGCCCAGCAAAAGGCTGCTTGCGCTCTCTTGCATGGTCTCGGTCCGGACCGGAGTTTTAGTCTGGAAAGCAGGGAGTCACAGACACGAACCTCATGGATAACTTTTCCAGACGCATGGGCCTTCTCATAAGCCCCATCCAGCAGGTCGGGGTGGGGAAGGCGGAGCAGAGACGTGTGTTCCTTGCCCTCGGCCCCTACATCCCGCCCCATTGCTATGCCTGAGGCAGGGAGACAGGTGAGCTTTTGCAGGTGTGGGGACTGGCCTCCGATCGCTCAGCTGCCTGGGAGAAGCTGCTCTCTCATCAAAGGCTTATCAAATCTCTACTATTGATGGCACGGGCTAAGCAGCTAGGAAAGCTCCTGGCACTGTGTAAGGGGCAACCCCCACACTAGGAGATGGCATCATGACGATACAGTATGTACTTTAGGGGCCGTAAGCACATACTTCTCTCCAGGGAGCGGTCGCTGGATTATGTTATTCGACTGCCAGTGTCTTAAGGCAAAGTCTGTCCGCAGCAGGCAGCGAGGAGGCAGAAAACACACAGCCCCGGGATGCTCCTGGCCAGCTCCCCCCATCTCCTCACTGGGGGGACGTCAATCAAGCCTTTAAATAATTTAATGTTGGTTTCCCCATTATAACATGGGAATACGCCTGTCTACTCTCAGGATTGCTACCATGAATTAAAAAGACATTGCGTATGATTGGTGCATATAAACACTTAACAAATGCTCATTCCTTACGCCTTGTTGCTAATTCCACTATTGTAAAATAAATGGTGTATTAAATTTTTTCAAAAATGCTATGACTCTGTTAGTCCACTGCCCTGCGCCTCAGATGGGAATAAAGTGACTGTTGTGCTCCGCGGTCACTACTGTTTTGCGCATGTGCATTTCGTTGCTTCCGCCCATGCCGTCTTTTTCTTACCTGTTGTATCAGTTTTTGGAAAAGGAGACTGAAAACACTGTGCACTGTAAAGAGCGGAAATAAGACGCAGCTGGGTTTTCGGAAGGCTCAGAGGAAGGCCGCCCCGCCCAGGGACCAGGGAAGGAACGGATTCTACCAAACAACCAGCGGTCTCATCACCGCCAGCAGGAGAGCGGCCAGCGCTCGGCTGGGAGGCGGGGCTGTGGCGTTTCCCTGGAGCGTCTGTGTGCGCTCCATCTCGTAATGGGGCAGTAAACAGAGAAGTAAGATTTTTAGCTATGACATGGATTCCAATGATCTCATTGTTTCTTTTTTTTTATTATTTAATCTCTATCGTCTTTGTCCCATTACCGTTTAGTCCCCCTGTATTGCCCTCCCCCCAGCAATCGCGGCCCTGTGGGCCCTGTCCACGTATCTCATCGTTAATTTAAGAAGCCCGCGGGAGGCTTCAGATCCCTTAAAACAACGGTGACCGTATTCGGTCCTCAAACACGAGGATGCGTCACCAGACCACACTTCCCGTGCCTACGCAAACCGAGGGGGGTTTCTGAGTGACTCTGATAAGGCCAGCCGTCACGGGACAGCTGGTTCTTACCCGGCTCAACCTAACGGAAGCTCCGGGGCTAAAACTGTATTTCTACAGCATCACAAATAAAGATCGAACTATCAACACAGAAGCAACCCCAGTCGATCAGTCGCCAGAGAACACAGCCATCTATTCTGCACGTGTAGCTGACAACCCATCAAAGTACTGAAGAATACGAATGAAGTCAGGCCAGGGAGCGAGGCGCACAATTTAAAGACCGTACGTTCTTTCCTTTGTTGTTAAGAAGAAATCCCCACGCAGGAAAAAGGGCATTGCCCAGGTTCTGTTGCCACATTTAGCATTTTTTTTTTTTTTTTTGTATTGCTCTCAGCATCTCCTGGAGCCATGGTTGTTTGCATATTTGTTTTCTCTTAGATCATCGGAGTCTCCGATTGCACCTGCCAGAGTGGTAGCTCCCCTGGTGGACGCGGGGAGTCAGGGCTGAGTCCGCCTTCGCTGCAGCTGCCGAGGCCCTGGGCTCCTGACCCGCCACACATCAGGGAAACTTTCCCTGGTGAGCAACACAGTTGCAAATACAGAAAAGCCACAGAGGCCGGTGCTGGGACAGCAGGAGCGAGCCACTCGTCCTTGACTTGGCCACTCCAGCCCAGAGCTCTGAAAGGCTGTTTCAAGATCCTGTTTATTCCTGTCTGCTCTCACTTAACAGGTCAACCCCCTTCAAGAGATGAAGGCCAGTCCTGGGCTCTCACCCGAAATGCTCATCAAACCAGCCACACTGTAGCTGGCCTCCCCAATGTGAAAGTGAGACCGAGCTTCAGACTCACTCACACACAGGTGTGACTGCCTGGCTGACACGCACATGGGACGCAGAGGCATGTGGGATGGCCTTCCGTGGGGACACATCTGCCTGGGTGGGGGACGAGGGCCCACCTCACCCAGGTCCCAACCTCTGCCTGGCGCCCTCAGGCCCTGCACGCCACCCATGGTGGGGGTCTGCTCACAACCGGTGACCCAGGGTGGGGAAGGTGCCCTCTGCAGACACATCCAATCAGCACACGGAGCCATGCTGAGAAAAGCCGGAGACGGAGACAGAAGCAAAAGGAAAGCAGATGGAAACGAGTTTTTGGCCACCAAGGAATGAAGAACGGTGCTTGTCTTCCTGGTGTTTTCCAGTTCCCACAAAGCCTGAACACGTGTCATTCCCCCATCTGCTGTGCGTCACCCTTTCCTGGCGCCGGACGCGGTGGCTCTGCGGGGACCATGACCACCGAGGTGGCTGCCGCGAACACCGCCCGCGTGTTTGCTGAGGCTCAGTGTCCATCTCGTGGCGGGACACGAACTGGGACATCTCCAGCTCCTCCACGTCTAAGCTGCAGTAAAAACTGCAGTCGTGTAGAACGACCGAAAGGCCGTGTTACACGCCGTCTCCCTGCCCTGCGGGGCCCTGGCCCTCCCTGTGGCAAATGCCTGGGCGCGCACGTCAGTGCTGATGCACGGCGGACGGACGTGCACCTCCTGCCGCTCAAGGGCAACATTCTAAAATCACATTTTGGAAAACGCAAGGCATTGCCATAGTTCAAAGACAAGGCGGGCAAAGCCGTCTTGGGAAAAGTCCTCCTTCGCTGTTGCTCCCCATTTTATGCTTTTTGGATAGATGTGTATTATGACTACTTTACACCTATGCAAGCGAAGGTTCACAGTGCACCGACTTTTGCACAAATGACCACACACACTGTTTACACCAACTTCTTCCACTTCACCAGTCCATCTCAGGGCTACTTCCCCAGCAATATGTAAAGATCATCAATATTTTTAAAGTTTCCTCATATTCTAGCATATAAATGCAACAATTAACTTCTCAGTTCTTAGCTAGTTTCTCTTGATGGACATTTAGGTGGTTCCCATTACCTGGTTACTTCCAACAAGCCTGCAGCTAGTAGGGCAGTGACGCACCATTTCACAGGTGCAAAACAATTTCCCACCAGTGGGATAGACAGCCTCACACGTGCCCTGTACCAGAGGGTCTGCCCCTCACAGCCCCATCGACAATGAGCCAGTCTGACCGAGCAGACGGCACCTTGGGTGGGGGGAGTGGAAATGTGCATTTCTTCTGCGATGAGTGAAGTTTAGCATTTTCCAACTGGTGAAGGGTCATTTTTACTTCCTTTCCTGTGAAACATGCTATTGTATCTTAGTACAAGCTTAGTACTGAGCACTAAGTACTTAGCACTAAGCTTAGCTCAGTGAAGCTTGCACGCTCACTCTTTTGGCACGAGGCCACCTGCGACCACGCCTTGCTCCTTGAGATGGTGCGATGCACGTGAACGGAGACACACCTGAGAACAGGGAGAAAAGCCCAGTTTCCCAGCTGAGGATGAGATGTGAGAGTGAGACTCTCCGGATCTGACCGGCCCCTAGTCATCGATCCCTCAGCTGAGTCGATGCTCGTGGGGACAGCTGATGCCACATGGGGGTGCATGTCCCGCTCAGCCCCGAGCAAAGTGCCAACGTGCAGAATCATGGACAGAGAAAAAGCGGCTGTTTCCAGCCATTAAGTTTTGGGGAGGTTTGCTACGTAGCAGTAGGTAACTGAACAGACTTTTGAACACAAAGATCCCTTACAAAATTGGCCATCCCTGCCATATATACAATATATTTTTGTGTAAATCTATGGTACACTTTTACTTCTCTTTAAATTCCAGTACAACTTAGTTCAAATTATTGTGAAGTGACAGATTCATCTGTGTGTATTTGTGGTGGGAAATAGGGAAAAATGAAGTGGCTAATACAGCTATTTAATAGTCACTGCCCAAAACCACTCTCTAAACTGTCTCCCCAAAGAAGCACATAGGTACCCTTCTGCATATATTCATTTCTTCATTTTTCTATTATAAAATAACAAATTATGGCTTTTTTCGTTACCCTGGGTTTTTTCCTAGGAGAGAAACTTTACTAAAAGTATAAAGTGTCGAATTTTCATCCACTGTGAATTATCTCTGGACACTGGCTGTTAGCTTCTGGCTGTATAAATCACCAAGTGCCACTTTCTGTCCCCAGAGTGAGCCTAAAAAAAATGCTCCCACGATGCCAGGTTAGAAGCGCCAAACCTAGAGAGAAATAATCTCAAGGCAGGATTGGCTGGGGTTCGACTCTTCCCATGGAGGACCCAAGTCAGGACATAGGGTCCGCGGAGAGGGTCTCCATGGGGCTGAAACAGCGCTCAGTGCTCGGGGCGATGGAGGCTGAGAATCACCTTCAGCTCCAACCCCGCACGTTTGTAAGGGTTACAGATCAGTGCCGAATTATCAACATTCCCACCTGTGCCACTTCTTTTCCTCCCCCATGGATCACCCCGCACCTGGGACCTGGGAAGGGAGCCATGACTTGTCCAGGGGCAGCAGACTCATTTTAAACGCAGAGGGAACTGGAAACCAGCATCCTGTACTTATTCTGAATTCTTATTAGATTCCTCCTAAGTATGCCCTGGATCTCAATTTTGTTTTACACATGTTCTATCTACATAATTAGGGAGCAGACACATTCCTATATGGTCTTTGATGTTCAGGATGTTAGGCTACATTAATATTTGACATCTTAGCAAGGACTTCTGAGAAAACTCCTAAATCTAGGAGGTTTACGTTTTTGTATGTTTGCCTACACATTTCAGTTTAATTGAGGAAGCAATGTTTAGTCTTTAATGAATGGAAACTGTAATTATTCAGCCTGGAGAAGAAGTCAATTTGACGGAGATTTTTGGTTATGTACGTACGGAGCGCTCGAGATGATCAGGCCTGTTTCCACCTAAACGCTGATTCATGAGATGGCAAAAAGGATGAGAGGACTATTCCTGACAGGGAAGCTTAGCGAATTTTAGAAAGTAGGAAGATTACAGAAATTCTCTCTGTAGATGTTATTCAATCCCCCTCACAGTTCCTTTTCTAGGTAAGCTTTTGTCTGCACAAGTATAAGTTACTTAAAACACACTTCTCCCCCAGTTTGAATGCTTCTGTGGTCGCAAGGAGCCGTGTTTTCCATCCCACCACAGGGCCATTAGTTGGGTGTTTGTTTGGTAATAAGAAGGTGGCGCTGAAATCTGTTGACACCCCAGGGGAGCCCAGACTTGGAAGATCTGAGAAAATCGCCTGGCGCTGCCCCCCTGCCAGTCGAGGGTCACCGTGTGTGCTTTCCACGGCAGAGAAGGGTCAGTGAGTAATTCCACGCACGGACGGAGAGCCCTCACTCGCAGGCTCTGGCCGCTCCCGGAGAAGAGAGAGGAGAGGTGGGGAGAGGCTGAAGCAGGTGACAGGCCCAGATGCGCACTCGCTCCTGAGAGGTGTCTGAAGTCGTCATCCTCTGGGTCACTGCCACTCTCACTGGACACAGCACCCCCACCACCATTCCTCCCACCCACTGCCGATGGGGCCCCCTAAAACTCACACCGGGTTGTTCTGCTCCCCGCCCGGCCGTCTAGCCCTGCTCCCAGCTCAGCCAGCGGGACCCCCACGCAGGAGGGGCCCCCTTGGAAGGCGGCCTCGCAGCCCCTTCCTCACTCACATCACTTTTCGGAGTGGCACTCGTGATGTGTCTTGCATCTGACTCCCGCCAGCCAGGGCGCCCAGAGCAGGGCTGGCTCGGGAAACAGGACGTCACCGAGGACCGCACGCGGCCCGGTGCAGCGCAGGTTTTCCGGACTGAACAAATGAGCAGTGTGCCCGCGAGGGACGCGTCCTTTACTGACCCTGCCATCCGCTCCGTCATCCCGCACGGCATCCTGTCAGGAGCCAGCGTGCGGTTACCCCCGAGGCCACCGCGGTCACCGCAGTGCCCCAGCTGGGCTGCTGACCCATTAAACGCGGCACGCGCGACTCTGAAGTTCCGTAACACACATCAGAAATGTATCTCCTTTGAAGTATGTAGCTTGTTCGTGACGATTCTCTTCTTCCTTTACACCCAGTTGACCTGAGCAGGAGCAGGCTCCTCAGAGTCACGGCACCCCCCCCCCCAACTTGGCAAACACGCCTTCCTGGGGTGAGTGAGACCCACAGGGATGGCTCAGGAACCCCAGAAGGAGGACTCGGGGGCAAGCCCCGATGGAGCCAAGTTTATTTTCACACGGTGTTCTTCACCGGGCTTAACCCCGTGCGGCTTATCCGCCAGTTCCCAGTCATCTGAAGGAAGTTCAGGTCCCATTTCCGGGAAATAATCACTTAGTAAGGTGAACTGGAAGGTAACAACATCTGTAGAGAAAGTCTGGTCTTTGCCTAAGCAACAGCGATGACTCGGGGCATGTGCACACATGTGTGTGCACGTGTGTGCACATGCATGAACACACGTGCACACACAAGGGCTCCACGGCAGCACTTAATATAGTACCAAGCATGCCACCCCATTCTGGGCTTTCTCATCTAACATGTCACCCAACTGACAACTGGTCAATCACAAAACGGTCGACCACTCAAACGTCCAGCCCCGACGGCCGCAGCGAAAACCTTTCACCCCGAGCATCCGAGGAGGGTTCAGCCCAGACCTCGCAACTCCCAGCCCCGTCTCTGGTTGGGGGCTGTTGTTTGAAGCGCCTACGATTTATTCATCTTTATACATAAAACATCTGCGCGACTTTAATAGTTGGATGTGATGCAGAATTCGAACATTTAGGGGATGTTACACCACATTAAGTCTAACCCTCGTTTGCGGCTTGGATGACAGATGCCAGGATCCCGACCGAGGCGCCTTTATGAACCCGTCAAATGATTGGTATTCAGCGTGGCATTCAGGTCCCCGTGACAAAGTGTACTTGAACAAAAATACCCCGCTCCTGACACATCCTTTACAAGTAATGTGTTTTCATTTTTCACATGTTGATCTCATTTATTTTATTCAGGCACACATACTTAAATCTGCAAGATACCGCGAGCTTCCAATACCTGAGAAATCATAAATCACTTCTTGCAGATGCGCTCACCTGCGGCAGCAAGGCTGCCGCTCATTAATCAGATGCTATCAGTCTCCATCAGCGCCCAGTGCTGAACGAGAGACCCACTCCATTCCGAAGTCTGACTTTCATTCACTGGGTAGTCCCTGACCCCACGGAACTCGCTGCTCCAATTTCAGAAATGCGAAACCTCCTACGGTGTAATACATTCTACAACAAAACCCCTAAATGGTATGATATTTTTTGAATTCCATAGTGCTCTACCCTGAGCTAAATCAAACTGGATATCTAAAATGGCAAGTAAATGCAGTCATAACATGCCTTTAAAATTAGATCCACGCAAATAATAAATGGATAGTGCGAGCTAGGTTTCCATGAATATATTTAACACATCAACTTTCTGGAACACAGGTGTAGGGATACACTTTTTCAATTTTTAGCTTAAGCTATTAAATTCATTTTGGAAGACAACAAAGGGCAATTTGTCTGTCTCCAGTGATTCTTAAGCCCACAGAAAGGAACTGCAACAAAATTAGAGACAAATGTGAAATCTTTCCCCATTATTTCTCCTCACTAAGGGAAAGTATCGACTTGTAATACAAGACAGATGACCGTGCGGATCATGAGCCACCGGAGACACAATGTAACAACCTTACGGCTGAAAGAAAAGGCAACCGACGGGAACGGCATCCTTCACCGCCTCGGACAGCCCCGTAGCCCAGGTGCGGCACGCGCACACTCCCAGCGATCGCTGCCCTCTTCTCGTCGAACGCAGAGTCTGCGGCTGCCCGTGCTCCGTAACTAACAAACCCCAAATGCCAAGAATCTGAAGCCAATGATCATTTCAGACTCTTACCCTACCGTGAATTAATGAACTGGAGATGACCGTGCATCCCCCGTAAAGAACGTGCTTTGTGAATATTCCATTCCACCTTGACGGTACCTTTTGGGATTACTCATAACCCTTCTTCTGTCAGGTCTGGTGCTAAAAGCTACACGGGCTGGCATGGCCGCCTTCCCAGTAATTTTATGATAAAACCGATGAGAATTTTTGCAGCATTGTCTTCCCAATCAGTAAGGAAGGCGATGGGCGCTCCAGTCTCAACTAGCCCTCCAGAGGCACAGGCCCCCTGCGGTTCTGTGCTTGGCGACCCTCCTGAGCCTGGGGATCGAAGGCAGGGCCCCGGTGACATCGGTTCCAAATTTCAGGCGCCTCTCCCCGGCTTCTCGGGAAAACCCAAACTCCCTCACATAGGACCTGAAATCATTTACTCCGCCTTCCCCTTCTCACCCTTACCCCCATCTTAGGACCAGGCCTCCCATACTTGGCACAGTTCCGCCTTGTCCCTCAGGTGTCTGTGATTGGTGACACCATCTCCGCAGCCGGTCTTGAGGGTGTCTCCACCCCTCTAACGCACTCCCACTCTCCGGGGTCAAATCAAGGGCCCAGCCCTCCAGGGGGCCCTTAGGTCCCTTCTCCGCTCTCCCTTTGCACTTGTACAGTGCTCACCTTCTCCTGGAACACGGAGGAGCTCCTCTGAGGATGGAGCACGCCTAAGTCAATCACAGACCCTCCAGGGACGAGCATGGTCCTGGACCCGCACTCACTGTCACAGATGTGACGAATGACGGGGTAAAATAAAGCCCACGGGTGAAAGTTGTCTTTGGCGGTCAGGACTTCAGTTTCTCCTATGGACCTTGATATCGTGTTGTCTCCCCCTCTTCTCTCTCTGTCGATTCTCTCCCCCCCCCAACTTTACCTCTTTATAGGGAAGAATCTGTAACTTGTATTACGTTTCAAGTCAGTGATAATGCCAACAAGTTCTTCTTCCCAGACACACATGCATTTAACTAAGGGTAGGCATAAGGGAGGAATCCTCACTCCAAATATTAAGCCTTTAGTTGTAAAACTGTACATTGGGCTTAAAAGTGCTTGAGGAGAGAAATTAGAATCGGAGCTCTCTTCAGCAGTTTATTTAAGGTCCGGCGTGATCAGTATTCTGTGCGCGATCTGGATGCGTGTGTACGATAACTTACCTGAGGCTTGCAACCCCGCCCTTCCTCAGTGAACCCAGCCCCCTCGAAAGTTAAAAGGTAAGTGGAGATGCTGCTCAGAAACCTGCGTGGGGCCGGACAGGTTACAGGAGGTGGGGCCATAAAACACACCCGCCTCCTTCCATGCTGTGTTTGAGATGACATCATCGAGCAGCTGGATGATTCCCACGATTAAACTCTACAATGCACTCTGAGCTTCCAGCGTGGCAATCGAAATGAAATCACTACACACTACAAGATTTCCATAGCTGATGAGGAGAGTTTGCCCATTCATCAGGGGAGACAAACTACTTTCTTACCACAGAATCATTGAAGCGATTTGATGGCACCAGCCAATATATAAAACTTACAGATCAATATAATAGAAAATATTGAACAGTAATTTTATAAAAGATATTTCTTTACGTGTCTTATTTGGCCTGAACAACAAATGTATATTCTTTAGAAAGACTAATTTCATGACCATGTTGTCCTACTGATCAGAAATACCTTTTATAAAAATAAATAAAAACACACTACTAAACGGCAAGCTTGAAAAACAAACCAGCGAATCAAATGCAGGCTCCTACCATGAAAGGACCTCGCAGCTGCGTGACCGACCGACTTGAAGATGCACAAACACGCCGGAGCCCTTGCATTTCCTGAGGAAAAAGCCTTGGCAATTTTGCAGCGAAGCATTTGTCAATCAACAAAGCCCTTTGTGACATCACAAGGAAGCGTCACGGACTTGATATTTAAAATTATCACACAGCTCTTCCACAAAATAGCATGTACCCCTCTTCCTTGGAGGCTAGGACAGAGGCTCTGAGGTTCTGCCCAGGACCCCGTTCAGCCCCAGGAAGGCAAAGCCCAGGCTCACCGCTGGGAAGGGGCTCGCTGCCCATCCCCCACAGCGCCACCTGTGGAGCCGCACCCACCCCTCCCAGCTCCAGAGCCAGCGTGATCTCCCCCAGAGTCTTCGAGTTTTGTCTTCGTTTAAGCAACTTGATTTCTAGAATTCAGCTTGGACAAGGAAAATTGAACTTTAGGGATTTAATCATAAAAGTTAAGATGCTTAAGAACATTTTTATGGGAGAAGCAAACAAATGATTATCATACCCACAGACACCCAAAACTACCGGCATCTCATGCCACTCAAAGAAACAAAAACTCCAAAAAGTGAACATGTTTGATATAAATGTGACCGAACTTATGTTATCTTGTGTTGTGAGACAATTAATAGAAATATTCAATTTTTAGTCTTTTTTTTAAGTTGTCCAGCTTTCCTTTGGGGGCCAACTGAGATGAAAAGGGAGTTACCATGCCTAGGAAACTCAACATAAGGACACATTTTCCTGTTTCATTTTTATTAAAAATAACTGCTGAAGAACATTATTTCTTCTGCAAGAATGAGGTCTTCGCAGGTTGCAAGGACTTTTCAAAACAGCAACATCTTGAGCTCTGTCTGACGCTACCGTATTCCATTTATAAATCCAAAGGTCCCACTTTCCACTAGCTATTGAGCTCCTCAGGAGCCACCACGACACATTGCCTGTGACCGAGGGCCATGCGCACCTTGTCACACTCGACCCACAAGGCAGCTGCCTGGGAGTCCGGAGAGAAAGGAGGAGGTTCCCACTGGGGTGCGCAGACCTTCACTCCCCACCCTCCTGTCCACGGAGAGCCCTCCTCCGTGCGTCCGCAGTACAGGCGCTGGTGCCCCTGCTCCGCTGAAGAAACGGTGCGGACCTCTTCCAGGTGCAGGCCTTTGGCAGATCCCGCCCTGCACGCCCGCACCCACAGCTGCCTGGCGTCACGCGCCGTGAACCTCTGGGCTGATTCAGCAAAACCTCTCCAGCTGGTTCAGGAGTCCGTGCTTCAGGTCCCGTCTCTTCGAGCCTCTGCCTTTCCCAGGTTCTACGGCGGTCCCCCCTCAGCCCCTTTCTCTTTGGGGCTTTTCATCCAGCGGCCATTCAGGAGGGACAGACGGAGATACTTGCACTTGACCTGACATTTCCAAATGCAGTCCTGCTGAACTCATTACAAAAACATGAATTGTCCTGTCTCACTTAGTGTTAATACTTGGGAACTTATCTAGTTTCTTTTCGAAAGACTGAATAGAACTAGAAAATGTATTTGTAGGTGTGACTTTTCTGTCTTTGATCTACTTTCCAAGCATGAACTTGAGCCTGTTTTCAAGTTCAGCTGTAATTTCTTAAGCCTGTTGTGTAACTGAATCCTTTACCACGGTTGCTCCATTAGCACACTAGTAAGTAAGACGCAGGACAGACAAAATCAGCTACCACTTTCTATAGGCATTTACTTATGAGACATTCCAAAGAGTATTAAAATTTGTCATTTTCAGTCAAATTTCTAAATTCTAACATAGGCAGTCTTCCCCATTAGTCACCTTACTCTCATGACTTTTGAAAATTGTCAATATTTTATGTAGACAAATGTAAAATAAAACCAAATTATGTCTTTGACAGGGTTGGGGCCCCTGCCGACCAGAAGCGCCATGCCCTGCTGCCGCTACCGAGGCGGCGGCGGGCTTTGACTTCAGTAATACCCACCCCCTGTGAACCGCCGTCCAGGCCGCCGTGGGCACGGGCACATCTGTTCAAAGACGCTTCCTAGCAAAGGGACAACAGGGTCCGACAGATCGGTTCATGCTGCATTTTCCTCTTCATAGAGGTATCAGAACACAGGTAAGATAACCTCAATAATACATTCAAATTAGAAAACTATTTTCCGTGTAACTAACGTGGAAGGTTGAAAGGTAGCTGTCTCCTAAATTCCTCTCAGAAAATCCGTGAACAGTACCTTTCTCCAGGTCACTTAACTGCAAAACTCAGCTAAGCAAAATTAGCGCTAAATAACTGTTAAAACGTGGGCAGCTATGCTTTTGACTTTCACGTGAAAACCTAAAAATGTTGAAGGCCACCTAGTTATTGAACTATAACTTTAGGGTCACACCTAATGAAAGTATTCAGTGTCTTGTCTCCAGCCTCAAGATTCTATTAGTTTTAATCTACAGATAGTTCCTACCATTTGCATCCAACAAAACACAAAAACAAGCCCCCCCAAAAAACACATTTGTCTGGGTATTCCAGAATCCAAATCTTGTTAATGCTCTACTAAGCATTTCAATTAGTTATGTTTATTTTAGTTTTATAAATTAATCTTCTCCACATATCTAAATATATGTTTCCTAATGAGTTTTAATATTCAAGGAGATAAATATGAGAAAATGCTTTGAAAATAATTATAGGAATACTCTTATGTAACTTGCAAATGCTGATCAAATATATCATTTCAATAATGCCTATGCTGGGATAATATAGGTTTACTTGGCTGACAATAATCATTTTGACTATTTTAATAATGTTGACTTTTACCCTACACAGTGTAATACAACATTAAAAATGCTAAACTATAGGAATTTAGAGGTAAAAGACTGTATAATACTAATAGTTATTTATTAAATGCTCACATTTCTTGATGTTTTCATTAAGGTCTGTGATGGTAAACCATAAGGGAAAAGAGCTAAGCATCCAGATTGAAATACCAATTACTTGATTCATCCTTTGCCCAAGTTCAAGCTCTGAGCGCATCTCTTCCCTGGATTGCTTAACAGCTGCCACAGCTCGTGCCCACGTGTCAAGTTGTCCCTCCGAAATCCATACTCTCTCCGGAGAGGCATGGTGTGTCAAACCTTGCGATCAGTCCTCATGTTCCACTCAACAAGCTCAAGCTCTCTAGCAGGCTAAGCAGGCCCACACGGGCTGCGTTTTGCCTGACTCTCCTGCACAAAGGTGCAGCCAGACATCAAACACCCCGTGAACACCACACGCAGGCTTCATCACGCTAGCTCCCCGAAAACCTGCTCTCCTGAGTCCAAGGGGAACAACCCCTCCCTCTGACCCCTCTTTTCCTGCTCACCCCTCGCCTCTCCTTTCAACGCCAACTCCCTCTAGGAAGTTTCCGTGCCTCCCCTTCTCTACCCCGGGAAAGATTCGGACGCAAACTCATCAGGATCATGGACAGTGCTGGGCGCCCCTAACGGGCCTGCATGCAACGCCGAGCGTCTCTCGTTGACACAACCGTGCCGCCACCAGGTGACTTTGCACCCAGTGAGATTTACTTCCTGAAGTCAAGGGAAATACCTTTTCCTTACCAAGTGCCCAACGAGCTGAACCTCTGCCTTCTGCTGTTCAGCCCAAGGTCTGAGAAGGTGCACCCGCCTTGTCCATTCCCTCTAGGTGCCCAGCAGCGGTCCACGGAGTGAACAGGTCAGTGTGTGTCAGATCCACACATCTGTGGCTGGACACTTCTGCTTTGGGCTTGCTTCCCGTTTTTGACGGATACGCGTTTTCTTGAAGGATGTTTTTGGGGACATACTTTTGTTCCTCCTGGTTAAATACCTAGGAGCGGCGCCGGTGCCTCGGGGCAGGTGGACATCTGACGGTGTAAGGAGTTGCCCAGCTGTTTCCTGAGAACAGTGCGCCCTCTGACCTGCAGTGTGTGGGCGCCCGGCGCCTCCCAGCCTTGCCGGCTGCTGGCATTACTAGTCCTTCTAACTGTAATTTGCCTTTCCCTAATGACTGATGATGCCGACCATCTTGCCATGTGCTCCGTGGCCATTACTGTATATTCATTTATCTGTTCAAGCTTTTTAAATTGGGTTGCTTCTCTTCTATACTGTAAGGAATTCCTTGCATATTCTGAAAATAGGCAAACACCTTTGTCAGCAACATATACAGAGTGGGGCAAAAGTAGGTTTACAGTTGAAAGTACAATACATGAGACAGAGCTTATTCTGTTACTATTTGTTAGCTATTGTATTATTTTCTGTACAAACAACTGTAGACCTCCTTTTGCCCCGCCCTGCATGTTGTAAATATTTTCTCCCAATCTTGCCATTTCATTTGAGGAGAAGTTTTCATTTTGACCAAGTATAATTTATTTGTCAAATCTTATTTTTGTTTCTTTTGTTTGTTTTTCTAAGAAATTTTTTTTTTTTAAACCTAGCTACTGGTCACAAATATTTCTTCTAAGGAAAATCCCCGGTTTTTAATGAAACCACACTAACCACCACTGAGTCTGTGGCACGAAGCACCACACTAAATTAACTTAATCATCGGCGTGACCCCTGGGAGGCAAGTCATCGTCACTGCTGAGAAGGGACCCAATGGCGCGGTGTGGGGACACACAGGACAGAGGCCCACGGCTGGTCGGAGGCTGGGCAGCACTGGGCTCGGCCTGGCTGACCCGGACAGAGGCCCACAGCCGGTCGGAGGCACAGTGGGACTGGGCTCCCAGGTGGCGCAGAGACTGGAGAGTGGACAGGTCACCGGGAACCGCACGGATCTCGAAGGTTTTCATTGCCAGGACAGATCACAGTAAGTGCTTGTAGAATGGATGTGTAATTCTGACATAACGAGCCATGTCCAAACAGGCCACTGGCAAATTGGCCCTCTGGGGATTTGGGGAGAGATCCCAGCGATCGCTTCCTCGCGTCACGGGCACAGCGTGGGCATCAGTGTGGGGGCAGCGTGTGCCCCGCACGGCCAGGCGTGGGGGTACTGTGGGTATCTGTTTCTCTGCATCATGACAGTTTGCAAAGGTCAATCCTTAATGAAAAATACTTTCCACACCAGGTACATCGAACTAGCGTCCTTTAACATATGGCTAATTAGGTCGTCGGTAGGAAGCAGAACTTTTTTCCTTTGACTAAACTACGGCCCACACAGGCTGAGTTCAGGATGAATGACCTCATTCCTCAACCGGGCGGATAGGACGTTTCGACTCGCCGTGTTTCCAACCAGGTACGCTACGCAGTCGACCTGGACTGTTGAAAAGCGAAATACGCGTGCACGGCACGAGAACTCAAGCTTTTGAACGAGTGCTGAAGTAGGCTGCCGTCTGCCGGACATCACGCCCGCTTATTTTGTTCTTGTTCTTTTTTTGGCCCTTTTGCCTTCATGTCTGCTGTTCCCACGTCGCCGGACTAACATTACATATCCATTCGGCCGTCCAATTTTCATGCATGCCCAGACTACAAAGCTCTGCTAATGCAAGATGATATGCTTAAAGAAGAATTTATCTTCAATTTTCAACTTATGAAATGCCCTACATTCCCCCTAATTATAATATTCTCTAATAGCGCAGTGCCTGACTCTATCACTGTACTTAAGCAGAATGCAGGCTGTTGCCAAGGGCTACAGATTGCTGAAATGCTCCGGCTCCTGTATTTCTGCAAATAATATGTTTGTCATGAAAATGTACTAACAGGGTTACTCAATGACCTGACAGAATTAGCTTCTTTTCAAAGCAATTAATTACAACCTGAGGATAACTTACAGCTGGATGAACTAGCTCAAACCGGCTTCGTGTTGGTTTTAGTTTTATATGCCTAACGGGATAATAATTTTGTAGATCTCTTAGAATATCCACATAATAAATAGTCCCTAACTTCACTGTAAGAAATTCAACAGATATTACTTTTGTTTTAATTATAAATAAACAATAAGACAACATTCAATAAAGGTGTCATCCTTCCTGTTCCCTCTGTTACAATGAAATGCTTTATTTTATTCATTTTTTCCATCTATAAAAGGAAACTGGTATTAAAGCCCCTGCTATAAATATAAAATCAGCCCTGGCTGATGTAGCTCAATGGATTGTGCATGGGTCTACAAACCAAAGGGTCACCAGTTCAATTCCCAGTCAGGGCATGTGCCTGGGGTGTGGGCCAGGTCCCCAGTAGGGGGTGCCCGAGAGACAACCACACATTGACATTTTCCTCTTTCCCCTACCCTTCCCCTCTCTCTAAAAAGAAATAAATAAAATCTTTAAGAAATATATATAAAAACAGTTAGGTAACAGTTAAGCGTGTTTTGTCCAGTTTCTCTCCTTTCTTCTGCAGTTTTCTCTCCTCACTTCCCGTGTGTGTGAGCCTGGGGATGAGTGAAGGTTGGTTCTCACCTGCTCGCTCTCTCCCCCTGCCCTGCCCGCTGTCCCCCAAAGCACAGTAAATTCACTGGGCTGGCATGTTCCACCTTGGAATTCTTCCCATTCTCACCAAACCATGTCTCTATTGATGAGGAAAAGGCATTTGTACCACTTTCAAAAAATTACACATCTGCCTATGCTGTTCTTTTCGATTCTCTTCTGTTCCCTCCCACTTTGGAGAACGGAATACCATTTCACACTTTTGTTTCTCGTTTACTTCTTCGCCGTGCCACCAAACGTATTCAGATTTCCCCATTAAAATGACAGCAATAACGGTCTCATGCCTCCTCCTCCCTGAAGCTGCTGGACCACCCTTCCCTCCCCGTGATGACCGTGTGGAGTGCTGTGAAGCGGAGGAAGAGCCTGCGCCGTGGGGTTTCGGTTTCGATCTTGAGAGCCCTGGGCGCCTTAGGCAAGCCGCTTGCTCAGCACTAAAAAGGATGGAACTAACACCTCCTCGCTGGGACCCCAGAGCAAGAAGCGCTCCATTGTAAACAAACGGGAACGCACCACAAAGGCAATGCGTTTGGTAAGGAAAGTGTGTATCTCTTTTCACCTTTTTGTGTCAAAGTATCATATTGCTTCCTTGGTTAAATTTATCCCTAGGGACCTTATTTTTTGTCACAATAGTAAAGGGAATGCCTCCTTTGTCAAATATTGACCACAGAGGCATGAGTTGACAGCTGAGCTGCCTGATCTGTTCCATTGATCTGTGTGTCTGTTCTCATGCCAGTACCAGACTGTTTTGATTACAGTGGCCTTGTAGTATAGTTTGATATCAGGTATTGTGACCCCTCCTACTTCGCTCTTCTCCTCAAGATTACTGAGGCTATTTGGGGTCTTTTTTGGCTCCATGTAAACTGTTGGAATATTTGTTCTAGACCTGTGAAATACGTCATTGGTATTTTAATAGGAATTGGGATGAATCTGTAGAGTTCTTTGGGTAGTATGGACATTTTAATGATGCTAATTCTTCCCATCCATGAACAGTGTATAACCTTCCATTTATTTGTAACTTCCTCAATTTCTTTCTTATAATTTTCCAAGAACAGGCCTTTTACCTGCTTGGGGTGGTGGGTGCACCATGCAGGGTGCAGATGATGTTTTGTTGAGCCGCACACTTGAAACCTGTATGGCTTCGTGAACCAATGTCACCCCAACAAATTCAATGCAAACATATTATGTTACCAAGAGCAGCAGAGTGATTCTGGGCAGCAAAGACAACCGCCGGAGGGCCCAGGACCGCGCAGGGCCCTGGTCAGCACCGCAACGCAGTGGAATCAAACTATTTTGGAATCAGGGTCAGCCTGGTGAGCTTGGAATCGCAACAAGATGACACAGAAGTCTTTACAATGGGTGTACCTACTTATCTTCCTGATCTGAGACAGCCAGTATTTCCTCAGATTCTCCTTCTTTTCCCCCTTTCTGTACTTGAAGAGGTGACCAGTCCCTATTACCTGATTCTGCAAATTAAGATGCACTTTCTATAGATATGCTAATACGATCAAAGAATAATTGCCCTACATCTATTTTATCTCCTTCTGGGGGCTGTGCTGAGCTCATTAAGTGGTGATTTAATGAACTCTCAGCTGGAATCCCATTTCCCTCCGTTCTGATTTCTTGGAAGCCACCTCACAATTATGCCCAAGTACTTACAAGTGACACTAGATTAGACAATATTAGAAGTTTTTTTTTTTTTAATGGATTGGCAAAATAGTCATATCTTTTTCTGGCTTAAAATGAACTAAGGTTATTATTTTAAAATAATCTACTCAGAATTGTGCAAACAATACCTAAAGAACTTCAGTTGTTATCTGTGGACAGAAGGAAAAAGGGTGATCCAAAATCCTCATTCGGTTTTCTCCTAAAGAAACAGAAAGTACATCTGATTGTGTACAATTTAGAAGCTCCTGATTAGGACGCTAATTAAGAATAACTGTTACAGAGAAGAATCTGGCTCTAAGAAGGCACAGAGATTTACATGAAGGCCAGGCGGTAACAGCACCATCTCTCGATGGATTTTCTGAACGGTAATGATCTCTTCTTCGGCTGTTACAATATTTGGGAATCATCGCAGTTTAGAAATACTCTTTTCCGACGGCAACTGGAAAAACAGCAGTGGGTGGCCACGGCGAGAAAAGGGGGACTAAGAGTTAATACGGACTCTTCTGCCGAGTGGAAGGCTCCCTGTTTCTGCTCCTTGTATCGGACGCTTCCGTGCAGGCACTGTCACCAGCTACAGTGTCCGCCTTGTGTCCCTGTGTCTGCAACAGGGACTTCTGAGTCATAAACATAAGAGGAAAGGCGCCCCCTCCCCTGTCTCTCAGTTCTGAGGGAAGCGATGTGGACCAAGCAGCCACCTTCAGGCCCAACGCAGAGAAACCAGGCACAGGGGACGACCCCCTGGTGGGACGGCCCCCACGGTGGGACGGCAGAGAACTAACGAGACGCGCGTTTTGTTGAAGCTGCTTTCGTTCTCCCTCCTTCGCACGGCTACACCTGCATCGTGAACCATGCAGAGTCCCCGTTCCGAAACCGCCTTCTCCCGCCGAGTGCGAACAGGTAGACCCCACAGTGAGCGAAGTTCAATGACGACCTGGACGCATGGCTAATGAACAAAAGCAGGAAGCATGTGAGGCTGTCCGAGTGACAGGCAGCGACCTGGTCATGGAAAGGTCACAAAATCCCACCCTGGCTATCACAAGTGTCAGACAACTCCTGGAGGGTGAGGCGACTTGTCTCCTACAGATAGGAGGGGTTTTTTTTTGTTTTTTGTTTTTTTTTGCTTTTTTTGACAAGATGAAATTTCCTTGTATATATTCATATAAAGATGCTGAAAGAGAACAGAACTGTACTCTACGCATCGCTGTACCAAAATGTCAAAGGATTCACTTCCCAGCATGAAAATGAACCGCAACACAAAAGGGAAAGGTCTCCACCTCCCCGACGCCGTGTGCGCACCGCGGGGCCAGTCAAACGCAGCATTGTGAAGGGTGCGCAGCGATCAAGTAACACATGCGAGGGGACTTAATGGAATGAAAGAAAAGGCAGGCCTGAACCGTTACTGACTCTTACACAGAAAAGATAATGCTGCCGCGGAAACCACTCCGAGTGACAAGCCGTTTCGTTATTCCAAATTTGTGTGACACTGTTGCTTCTCATGCAGTTGAACTGGGGGTATTTCAATGTGTTGGTTATTTATTTGGCTTCAGCACAGAGGTTCTTTGCAGACACTGCTCACGGAGACGCACCGATCTGCACCCCTTACACGGCCTCACCGATAGAAAACCTCGTGCACACACAGCTGCCATAGACGACCACGAGGGCGAATTCCACATTCGAAAACATCATCAATATTTCTGTGCCTGGCTAAAACTCCCATTTATTGTCAGCCGAGCACTTCTGAGCAGGGGCTTGCTAAGAGTGACTGTGACACAGGGATCCAGTACTGCCAATATGATCGATAACAGAATATACTTGATAGATAGTTGCCTTATTTATATTAAACCTTCAACACAACTACGAAGGTGAAAAGCAAAACCAGTCACTGTTACGCCTCTAGCAATGGAACCTGGGGAGCACAGAAGGCCTTTGCTCCTCCCGCCCCTGACATTCACAATGACATCTGTCCTTAAGTAACGAAGCGAGAGAGAAATAGCGGCAACCGTGGCACTGAGCTTCGGAGAGCAAGGAGGCTCGGGGCGGACCTCTGGCAGCTAAGAAGCAGCCAGCACACGCCCTCTCTGTCTGTAACTTTTCATCTGAACAAAGCGAGTGGCAGAAGTGGCCCTGGACTGGAAGCCGCTATCTAGGGAGAGGTGACACAGCATCACGAGGAAAGGCACAGGCTGGGGGGCGCCCCCGACGACTTCACTCAGAAACGGCAGGGGAACGGGCAGCCCCCGACCCCGGAACGCTTGCTGCCCGGAGTGTGAGCCCTGGAGAGGCGGAGCCGCTCTCCCCTCCGTGCTGGTCCATCACGCAGACACGGAGAGTCACCGCGTGTACACCGAAGCAGGACACGCTGAAAGACTCCAGGATGGACCTACTCAGTCCATGGGCCGTCAACTGTCCACAGCCCAGTCGCTGAAGAGAATGAATACAAAGTTCCAGAGACAAAGGACACGCTCAACCAAGTGTGCCCTCCGGTTCCTCAGTAAACAATGAGTGGACAGAGGAAAACACTGGAAAACTCAGCCTCCCTGGAATATTCTGGCAAAACATGGAGCCACAGACACATGCCATTCTTCAGCAGCTGCTCACAGACCAGGCGGCTTTCAGAACCACGGTTCCGCATCTTCAAAATTCAGCCAGAGATGGATGGTCTTTAGGAAATTTTGAAAAAAATGAATAGAACCAGAGGACAAGCCAATTCTGTCCTTAATTACCAATTTAGCCAATTTGTTGCATCATAAAGAAAAGCTAGGGCATCTCGCTGTCTCTAGGCCCCAATTCTAAGCGTCCAGGGCACAACCTGAAAATGTTTCACTTCCTGGAGATGCTTGCTGGTGACGATGGCCTGGTGACGACGGCCTGGTGACGACGGCCTGGTGCAGGGAGGTAAACACAGCCTTGCTGAAGCCACCGCAGCTAAGGGCCAGCAGCGCCCGGGGCAGGAAACAGACAGTTTTCCTCGTCCGCTCATTTCTGTCTGCTGTTCTCTGAACAGACACAACTTTGACCATGGACATGCCTGCAGGCACTCACTCTGGACACCCAGGAAATTTTTTTTAAGGATTATAGAACACAATATTTAAACGTAGGCTACTCACCAATGCCAATGAAAGCGGCTTTGTACCCCTCTGCTTTCAAGGTCTGAAGAGTCACATCATTCACCGAAAGGCTTTTACCACAAATTATCTGTAAGAAACAACATGTGGATAATCATACTTTGAATTTGATGAGTAAAGTCTTGATGCTCAACACACACAAAAAACCCCCAAAACTGGCTACACGTAATCTTCCTTACATGTTGAAATGCGGCTGTCTGTTTGTATGCAGGTTGACGCACATAACAGTGTGTGAGTGGGACACTGACGTGGGGTCCTTAAGGGCCACAAGCATTTTTGCCTCTTCAAAAAAGTAGTGACGAAAGAGCTAGCGCATTTAAAGTCAAGTGGGTGAACTCTCACAGCCCAATTAACACGTTCAGGGCCCTCTGGGGGGCGCTTTAATGACCAGATGAGAAATGAGACAGCTTCCGCCTCGGTGTGCAATTAAGGTCCGTGCGGAAGACAGACATTGATACAACACAACACAGTGTGAGCGACCAGCGCAAGTCCACCGACACCCAGAGGACGGAGAGATTCGTTCGGGCTGAGGCCGTAAAGATGAGAATAAACAGATGGTTGGATTGCAATAGGACCTTCTTAAAGAATGGATCGAATTCTGGAGGGGACATTGTCCCAGGAAGACGAATAAAATCAGGAAGCAAAGGGGAGTCACCCCTATTAAAAGCCACAATGGTTGGCTTAGCTCCCAGACACGAGCCAATTTTCAGGTCCGGAGCCCACGACGGCAGAGGTGGCGGGTCCTCGAAAGAGGGGCCCTATAGCAGCCAGGCAGGTGGGCACTGCGGCGACCTCCCCAGCCCTTCTCCAAAGGGAACGCGGCCACCTGCCAAGGAGCCTGTACACGGGGGACAGGACGCAATCCCGCACTTCAGGGGCAGTGGACACAGACGCTTCACTGGCAGGACCTACAGAGACGAGGCCGAAAGCAGAGCCTGGCTGCTGCCTCCCGGCCCCGCGTCGGCCGGAGATCACAGACCTGGGGCCGCCTGTCACTCCAGACACTAGACTTTTGAGCGGAAGTTCTCCCCCCCGCCCCCCCCGCCCCCGCCACATTGGTCTCTGGTCTGTGCAGGTTCAAGGGAGAAGAAAGGGCAGAACTGGGAGCAGCGTCAAGGCGCAGATCGCCATGCGGCGTGTGCAGACCTGCTGAGAAGGCGGCGCTTCTGGGAGATGGAGGGAGAGCGCAAAGCAGAGGAGAGCGCGCGGGGAGGAAGATGGCTGGTGTGTGTCCCTCAACCGCTAATTCCATTCTCACCCTGGCAGACAGAACGACTGCCCAGAATTTACAAGCAGGGGACAACGGAGGTGAAAGTAAAAAATCATACTCAGAACTCTGGAACCTATCAAAACCTACAAAATAAACCAGAACATTAACAGCGTTACAACGATCATCTAATAACGACTAGTACTGTTAAAATTAGCAGAGTCACATGCTCCTAATTTGACGCTTTCGAACTTTGATTTATTACAACTGTTTAAGAATAGATCTCTTATTAAACTATTTTTGATCATTAAGAAAGAAGGAACGTTCTAGCGTTTACATCATGAAATAAGTAAGCTTAACAGCCCTACCTGATAGAAGCCAGACAGAAAGGAAACTCAGGTCCCGACGCCACTGTGAACGAGGCTCAGCACAGAGAATAAACGCAGCCTGGGAGTTGAGAAAAGGAAAGCCGTGCTGGGCATTAGCGCAAGCGACCCTCAGAATCCTGCCTCCGCGTTAGGTTTAGTTTCTCCTCTGCATGAGCAAGATTATTCCAGAAGGACCTCCCGTCCTTGCTGCCAAGGCCCGTGCAGGTGCCTGCGCGCAGCTGCCTGCGCACGTGGGCAGCACAGGCGTCTGTAGCTGGGGCGCATGCGCTTTATAAGATGAGCGTGGAGACGTCCCAGCCCCTGCACCCCCGTAGAGCAAACACGTCTGCGAGTGTGGGACACGCAGGAAGGAGACGCAGACCTTCCGTTGCTCCCGCGGCCGGCGCCCACCCCAGCAGGCCGTCGTGTGCGCGCTTGAAGAAGGTCGCAAGTGAAATTGCGCTTCTGTGTTTCGAAAACTGGGAAGAGAAGCAGCTTACGAGACGCAGTGACACGTCGGGGGACGGACGGGCCCGGGACTCCTCCTCCCTGTGCCGGACATCGGTCAGTTCCCCCTGCTACCAACCTCAGGGTCCCGATCGTGGGCCAGCCGCTCAGTGACCTCCTCGCAGGGACAAAGAACCAGGAGCGAGCTGTCTGGACAATGGAAGCTGAAACTCTGCCAGTATTCCTAAGCCTTGAGGCCGAGGGCAGGGGTGCAGGTCTCAGCCAGAACACGCAGCCCAAGACAAGGGCAGACGCCAGAAGCACGCCCGCGGCCGCGCCCCTGGGAAGTCCAGCATCATTCGTGACGGGGAAACGGTGTTAGCAAAGCCCCACGGTGGCTCGTGTTTTTGTGCCTGCAACCCCCGGGGCTTTTACATATGTAATATTTTGTCGCCTCAGTCATGTGTGGATGCAGATTATGGAACGTATTATACCTTCCTCCAGCCGCTTCGGTAACATGTGACTCAGACTTCGTAGGTAAATTCAGAATGAAATGCATTCCACTTCAATCTCGGCACAAGAGTCCGTACTAATCCAACACAAGGGCTGAATACAAGTTGCACCTATGATCCACTTTGGACTCATGCCAACGTCCTTTACACATCCACACTACGTATTCCTACATGGAGTGATATTTATAATGTAGGGTGAAGGTTCCGAACCTTTTCTGGAGAGGAACTCTTCGCTTAAAGGAACTATGTGATGCCCAGTGTAAAGATACACAGAAAATAACGTCCGTGCTCTTCACATGTTTCTGGTGGGACATCGGGCCACAGAGGTAAATACTTCCAGACTCTCTAGGGCAGAGCATGAACACAAAGAGGTGCTGACATATATAGCTTTCTTTAGAAACGACAATTATTTGTCAGCTGCTGTTACACGATGTCTCTCCTGGCACAGATATAAGATTTTATGTTAGTTTTCCAAGAGCATCCTCTGAGGAGGAAAACACTTGCTTCAGATAACCATGATGAAAAACGAGCGGACGAAGCGAGCGGGCCAGGAAAGGGACCTCCGCCCCCCTGACCGGGGCGGCTCAGCTGGCTGGGCGTCGCTCCGCAAAAGGGACCTGGGTCAGGTATTTTTACTCAAATCATGAAGCAGAGGGAATGCCCAGTGGTTACAAATTAAGTTGAATCAAAACAGAGTTCTATCAAAATATTTTGAGAAATGGCAAATATATGTTTTAAACTTATTTAGAAAAATGCAAGCTCTTTATGACGAATTACATTATTAGTTTTAAAAATCAAAGCCATTAGAAATATTAGCAATGCTATGAAACAAAAATATTCACATCTACCTATTCCGAATTGCAAACAAACAACATAGAGAGCATTTAAGCTAAAAGATTGGTAACATCACTTGACACAAGCGTCATCAGAGACTTTATTTAAAGCCACCTAAAGTTAAAAATAATTTGCAGTAGTCTGCATTAAAATTTTTATGATAAAATGGAGAGATTTTAGAAAAATATGAGGCTTTTTCTTTTAAAGAAAAAATAGTTTTATTTTATTAAAAATGACCCCTTGATGTGAAATCAATTGAGTGTACCTGACAAATAAAAAATTGTCTATCTTGCTCATATGTAAAGTAAAAAAAATAAAAATTTGAATTCTATCATGTTATATAAAAATATTATCCTAAACAGCTCTGCATAAAAGGGAAAAACAAAACTAGAATTCCTGAAGAAAAATCACAATAATAATACTAATACAAACATACGGACACTGGCAAGGGTCTGTTCAGAGAGAAATTAATAATTTTAAACGGTTTCATTATTCAACCTAGAAAAATAAAAACGAAGCAAATACATACCTCAAGAGGTTGGAAAAGAATACAAACGCAGCATAAGGAGAGCAGACAGAAAGCATTTATAAAGATAAACTGAGCAATTAGTGAACAAGGAAACAAACTCTGAGGGCTGTTTTTGTTAAAAAATACATTAACTGCACAAACCACCACCTAGTTCTATCAAGAAGAAAAGTTAAGAAAAGAGTGTACACGCTTAGAAATACAAAAGCAAAGATAATCACAGGTACAGAAGGATCCTTTCACCGTATACTGGAATAACATGTTCAGATCTACGCTAATTGATGTAAAATTCTGAAACGTAATTTTTTCCCTAAGAAAATATATATTAGCCAAATAGATATGAGAATAAAAGAGGTGAGAAGCCTAACAACCATATGAAAAAAGAAAAGGTCAAAGTTCTGTCTCCTACAAAGGCTTTCCGGTCAGGAGGATGGAAATCCTTACATTTAACGGAAGTCTCGAGGTGACGTTCCTACCAATGACAAGGTAATGAAATGCTGGGAGGGCCGTTTCTACGAGGCTAGCACAATTCTGTCACCCAGCTCATGAAGACAACAACAATAAAGCCAGATGAACAGAGACCAGGTGTCAGTGAATTTGAAACTGTTCAGGAAGAGCAACAGTATCTTTCTATTCCCGGCTGTGTTTCCAGTGTTAATATCCAGGTCATCGGTGAGTGTGGGCGGCGCTAACAAAGCAAGCCCAACTCTGCAGGCAGAGAGGGGCTTGACTCTAGTGGGCAGAGGTTAATATAATTCAAATACACTAACGGAACATAGGTTTCTATTCACTAAAAAATTTAACACACCTTCTCCATCAAAATAAAAAGCACTAAATAAAATGTTAAGAGTCTAAGAAATATTTATTCGATATGATTAAAAATGCTATCTCAGAGAACATAAAGACACCAGAAATCATCACTCTTTTAAAACATACCAGAAATCCCAGCCAATGAAGTAGTGGAAGGGAAATGATACATAATGCACGGACAGAGAGCAGATAACATTCTCATTATTTTCTTGTGACACAACAGTTGACTTGGAAAATTCATCTTAGTATTAACAAGAGCCAATCTATCAAGCCATTACATATGAAATAAATTGAAATTATTCGATAGGAAATTTAGCTAAAGAACATGGCTGGGAGCGGAGATGATGAATGGACCTCGGCTGGGGATGCCATGAGTTTATGTTATTTGGGGGACAGATGTGTTCATTAAACTACCAGGTGTGCAGGACTAGAGCTCCAAAGGAGGAGGGTTCTAGACCAGCCCTGGGCACCCTGCCTGACAAAAGCAAGTTCTCCACTGATTAACTGAAGAAATGAAGCAAACACCTTAGAGAGAGAAGGAAACTCCAATAATAACCGAGATAATGCTAGACCTGCAGCCAAACGCACAAGGGCACGGACACAGAATGAGAACGTGTCACATCCCACACCGGAGGGACGCAGCACGGACCTAAAGCACAACTCGTTTCACCGCCAGAAAGTTACTGGGGGCCTCGCGGCCCGTGACGGTAACGGAGAGGAACCAATGGAGGGCTGCTCAGGAAGAGTCTGCCGGCAGGAAAGGGAGGTGGGTGGCACGTGCAGGCCCCTTTGTGAAGCGTGTCCTCACCCAGCCAGGCTGGCAGGTCACGACGCCGGGGCATCACGTCTGTGGACACGAGTTCTCAGCAGCGGGGAAGCCCCTCACGGCCCCCTCTCCCCAGACTGGCACGCGAGGTGGGCTGTTTACAAAGCCAGTTTGCACCCCTTTATCTGCGTCGGGTCTGAGCACAGCCAGGTATGGAGAAGGCAGTAGTAACCTCCTCTTCACTCTATGTTCTAATTTTTTCTTGATAATATAATGAACTGCGTTCAAAATTCAAATGTACAAAAAGCTGGTAAATCCTTCCCATACCTTCCTCTAGGCCAGGGGTGTCAACCTAATTTTCCCTGGGGGGCTACATCAGCCTCGAGGTCACCTTCAAAGGGCCGAACGTAATGTTAGGACTGAATACTCCTTAACCAGGGGCCAGGAGCTCGGCGCTGCCGCCACGTAGCAACAAGGTGTCGGGCCGGGTTCGGCCTGCGGGCCTTGCGTTTGCCACCTGTGCTCTAGGCACCCTGTGCTACGCCACATTCTTGTCTTCGCAGAGACGTTCTCTGCGCAGGTCAGCGGATACGTCTGTTTCACCCAAACGGGAGTGCCATGTATCTGCCTGTGAACGGTAATGACCAGAACCAGCGGTGTTGACTCAGCCCAGGTGCCCCGACCACGAAATCAGGACGTGGCCTTACGCCAGCAAACGTGTCTGCTTTCTGACACCCAGCACGTGGGCCGCGTCTTTCGAAGAGTTACCTAACCAAGGTGATCTGCATGTCCTGGTAATGCAAACACTGAATGCAATTAAGATACAGTTAGAAGCACCTTAAACTAATTTCTGATTAATCGTCAATCTTCCACACCTAATATATTCGTTTGAAGTCTCAATAAATAATCATGACCTTATTCAATGAGATTTAGGTTATGACCTTGTATTCAAAGTGGAGGATATTTAGAGAACTTTTCAAACTATATTTCTGAAATGCAAATAATCATTCTTAAATAATCTGTGTTGGACCCTGAGTGTTCACGCAGTTGCGCTCCTGCTGCAAGACCTGTGTTCAGTGATTATGTGGAAATGTTTCACGACCACCCTGCTGCCAGATGAAATGCAATTAAAAGTGCAAAAGCACAAAATATTGTTTTCAGCGTTTCCCTCTTTAGTGATTATTTTTATTTCTAAATGCAGGAGCCACCAGTTGTTGGTTAATCACTTTTCAAAACACCTTTGCATGTGCTGGCAGAATGCATTGGGTCCAACACGGCTCTTTATTTCTGTGCTGTGTTAGGTCTGTTAGAGAAAATCAATACTTTTGAAGCAACAAGCAGCAGTATGTCCAAAGGCCGAGCCAGAGTACAAAGCCCCTAAATAATAGAGAAGAATAGGGAGATCTAAGGCTACACACTAAAAGTATAATTTGTCAACTTTTGACCATCTTGAAAAGAACGTCCCGACATTTAAAAAATATGAAGCTGCGGCTTTCCACCTCGCTGATCCATTGTTTATGTTGAGAAGGGATTATCACATTAACACCACCGACGTGATTCATATAATAAGCAAAATAAACCTCCGTAAGAAATTACGTTCCACGTTGTGAAATATGAATGCTTCAGAGCGCACACAACTTGCACGGGGAGAAAAACGAAACGTGATTAAGGGAACCGAATCCTTCCATCAGCGGCACGGAACCCCTGAAGCAGTCGAGGAATTTGTTTCTCACAGACAATTAATCACATGCAGGCGTGCCAGATGAGAGCTATTGATCGCCCTTTCCTGGGCGGGTGGCACTCACACGCGAGACAGACAAATGCCCCGAGCAAGGGGGAGCATCTTTCTGCGGCTGCCTGGTGTAGCTTTTAATTGTTCTCGCCCAAAATGGGCGACATTTTGCTGTTCATCGTCAGCGTGGAGCTTGCTGCTTTCCCTTTGAACCATGTGTACGTGTTATGATGTTCATTTACCTTCACGCCAAGGTCCTTCATGAGCTCAACCTCAAAATTCACTACGTCAAATGGCAGCCGGAACTGAGGGATTTCAGAAGAACTGGGGGGAAAAAAAAAACATTTGTTGAAAAACTACCAGTCTTAAAAATGCAACATGTCTCTCTGATCAGTATTAAAGGACTATGTATCTCTTCTAAGGGTCTTTACATGTCACATACCCTGAGATCAGTGAGGGAATCCGCGATTCTATATTCATGATGAAATATTATATGGGCTATAAGGAGAAACTGCTATGAAGAAAAATACATGTAAACAATGGGAAAAAATAAACAGACAATTGGTCAAAGCATTTCCAAAGCTGGAAGTTTATTGAAGCACTTAATTTATTTACTAATGATTTTATAAGAAATTTCTACAAAAACAACATTAAATAACAAAAATTAGTTGAAAGCATACTATTTAATACACACGTATACATATACATACCTTTATACATATTCCGTAAATATACCTGTAGCTCAGTGGTTTTCAGCTGGCGTGTCCCAAGAATTTGTAAGACACCCAATCACTGACTCTTTCGTCAGGGGCACTGACCTCTTTTCTCTGAGACCGTGAAATTTTAAAAAATGACAACAGCCTACATGACAGCAGCCGCCTGGCACGAATTACTCAAAATCACACCTATTTTTAAATCAGGTTGGCAAAAAACATGTTTTTTGGTGTATCCCAGAATTTGAGTTTATGTGCTATGAGATCAAAAGGGTGAAAACTGCTGCTCTACTTTGTTCAAATCCAAGTCCGTAACTGTGCATTACTGCGCTGTTTCCGACGAGCCAAGCTCAGTCGGAAACAGATCAGTTTCTAGGGGATCTACAGCACATGTTCATCAGTCACCCGTCTTCTTCTGTGAAAGCAGGAAGTGCCCCCAAAACGTACACTCATAAGTCAGGAACATCAGTCCTGCCTCACTATCTGCACTGCAAACAAAACAAAACAAAACAAAACAACCAGAAAATCATCCCTAAAATGCAATCATTCCAATGCTGTACAATTCAAGTTTAGATAATTCAAGGTAAGCAAACGTAACTTCTCAATGTCTTACAATAGTAAAAAGGCTATATATTCACGAATATGTTTTTTATTTATTCATTTATCCTTTAATTTAACAAGCATTCACACAGTGCCACGTGCAGGGTGAGCTGCTGTGGTGTGACGGTGAATTGTTCCAAATTCCCACTTTTAATCAGCTCTCGTTCTGTTGGAGAAAGTTCCAAAAACAGATAATTGCAATGGAATGTAGCACGTGTAGTGGGAGAGCTTTATCCAAGCCAGTAGGAGATTAAATTGTAAAGTAAGTAAACAATGGCTGGAGATAAAACTCCTGGATCTTCCCAAGTGTGCGGGCAGCCTTTTCATTGTGCGGTGGCTTAAGAACTTCATCGTTCAATTAATTTCTAGACATCAAACAATCAGCAAGGCACCACACTCTGAGCAATGGAAAACGCTCGGTATTGAGCAGTATAGCACCAAGGCCTTAGCTGAAAGAGCATCTCTGTCTAGTTAGGATGCGAGATCACAGGCAAGAAGGGATTCGGGCCTAGGTCCGTGATGAGAGTCTCTCAAGCCGACCTGGGGACTCCAGCCCACACCTCAGAGTGGTCGTAGTGCCCGGGCACCCGGAGCCTGGCCTTTGGGGCCTATCAGAGTGTTCCACCCCCGAAATCTCCCTTTGCCGAAACGGTTATTTTGAGCTCAAAGCAACTGGAAAGCAGCGGAGATAACAACTGAAATGCTCTCTGCCCCCTACCACCTGCCCGCAAGCGGGACACAAGCCCGTACAGGTGTGTCCCCCTACCTGTGCCAGGGAGGGCAGAGCTCTGGTCCCCACCACACCGTTCCAGACACACCTGTGGTGCCCTAACCTCACACGCCTGAGTAGCCCTGGTCTCCCCAGAGACACCCCACAGGTCCACCTTCCCAACGCGTGCCAACCGACACACCCTTCCGTCCCTCTCGTCACTTCCCTGCAAACTGATGCTGCTCGTGGACCCGCTGCGTAACTGAGAGCTCTGACCCCTGCGTGCCCCTGAGTGCTCCCCCGTGCGTGCCCGATACACAGGTCAATCAGGTCTGATTCTCTGCTACTCTCTTTCCGGCTTATTTCGCAGGCCCAGCCATGGAACCGGAGAGGATGGAGGAGGTTTCTTCTTCCCTATACCTTCAAGGGCTACGCTTTTTGTTTGTTTTTGGTTTTTCACACACCGCTTCCACGTTCTATTTTACGTGACCTTTACACAGTCACTGGTAGTAAGGAAGGAACACGTTTGCCCCAGCAGGGAGGTAAAGGCACAGGCTTGGAGAGCAGAAGGGTGGCTGGACACAGGAAGAGGTGGAGCTCCGGGAATAATGAGGGGACTCTGGGTTCCCACAAACATGTCGGCACTTCCAGCCTCAGAGCCTCCGAGTTGTGTGACCGTGGGCGAATAATCTGAACCGCTACGCGAGGGCTAAGTTTTGTGCAAATGTCATGGGTTGTACGTGGGCATTGAAAGACTCCCTGTCTTGATGGGCATGGAGAGACATTTAAGTGTGTGTGTGCATCTGTGTGTGTATCTGTGTGTGTGTGTGTCTATATCTATGTATATTAATCTGAAAGCCCGTTAACACCATCTTTATTTATCCTTCTGGTTGTAATAGCAAGCCCTTTAACTAGTTTAAACTCATGTCCTGAACAAAGAAGCTACAGCTGGAGGAAAGCGAAACTGCTCCTTATTTTATAAACTGGTTGCAACATGCAAAAATAATCAATTGGTTGTGTTCAATACAATAGGGATTAAGTCCAGAGTCTCCTTCCCCAACTCTAGTGATTTTATAAGGAGTCGTCGGGACCCCGATTTACCGGGGATAAAAGAATCTATTTGGATGAAAAGGAGAAAGAAAGATACAATTTGACATCAGCTCTTTAGGCAATTGATTTCAAATACAAAGCTAATGTAATCGTTTTTAGCCACTGTGAACGTACAAGAGATGGAGAGACGTCTGCGAGTGAGGAAATAAATCAGCGGGAAAGTGTTGTGGCTGGGTTCCAGAGTCAGTGTTTGCAAGTCTGGGACAGAGGCTCATAATGCCTCTCTGGGCCACGGGATGGCCCAAAGGAGGCTGATAAAACACTTCCTTCCACCCCTCGGTACCACGAAGAGTCGAAGGCAAAGGAAAGGAAATAAATCAAAAAAGAATTTTTTTTAAAGTAACATGTTTGGTCATTAATCCAGGGAAATCTGTCCCACAAGAAAATGTTCAGCAAATATATAAAAACACAAGTTTAGTGCCAATTTATATGATTTAGAAATGTCTGTCCCGCATCTGAGTTAAAAGAGAGAGACGCTAACAACCGTAATAATCCAGCCAAACTGTCAGCAGAGAATTCATAAACAGGGCTCGTTCCACTTTCGGCTTCTTGTGCAAATGCAATTAAGGGACAAAAAGATTTTTCCTCGTCTACTAGGGTGTACAACAATTAAGTTCATATTTTTTAAATTAGCTCATATATTTGCTGATGTGTGTAATTGAAAAAAATGTGCAGTGCTTATACATATATTGCTAATACATTATGTTTCTCCAAATTAATAAAGCCACAGTCAAATGCCATTATAAAAGATAGTCCAACTCATTCCAGCACAATAATATGTTAGGTATTATACTTTCCAGCATAAAGAAATTTATAAAATACATGTAATCCTGTAAAACTCATAGTGGTGAAGCTTTATGTAGAAAAATAATTATTTTTTGACAATCAGGTTGTGTTTCATACCTATTCCTATGGGTCTTCTGTTGATGTAATATTTTTGTTTGATGACTCAGTCAAATAGTTTTATATTAATGCACATTTATCTTTGTTTTAACATATTTGTTCGTGACTGATATTGAAATGTATACATTTAGTGACACCCATTTTTTCTGGTATCATAACATATAAGCACAGATTTTAGCCCCAACTTGACTAAATTTACTCTTTGTGATCATTAAATATGAAAGATGTGCTGTTTAAATAACAGTTGAGTAGCTATCAAAATTTACTGCTAAGCATAGCAACAGACAAGCAAAATGGTTTTTAAAATGAATTTTAAAATTCATTTCTTTCTGATGCCAAGATAAGACATTTAGGAAAATAACTAAATTCAGTAATATTATTAATTTACTACTTAAATACTTTCTCATTTTTACACCAAATATTTTAAGCAACATTCACTCCCTCCTCATAACAAATTTCATTTCTTTATGGTCATAAATGCAATCTATGGTCACTATGTTCACTAGAGAGTTCCACACATTTTGAATAAAGTGAACTCCATCCACTTTCTCGGCTCGGCCTGAATATCTGAAAGTCACTGATTCAAAGTGAACATTTCCCATTTCAACGTGTTACTCTTCACAGAGATAAAGACCACCAAGCCGAATCTTGCTATATAATAATCATACTGGCTAATATCAAACAGTATGTATCTATGGCATTTATGAAGTAAACTGCATGGATGCACACTAAAATGCAACATTTTTAGTAGACTCCAATGAAATTGGATGTAAAACCGAAAACATGTGAGCAGGACAGCATGTTACACAACAAAATAAACTGCCCAATATTCTATGGAGCTAGGTTTCCCCATCTCCAATTTCCATAATTCCCAGATATATCTTCGTTAAAAGGAAGCTTCACAGGGATAAAACAAGTTTTCCTATCATTGGTTCCTTTATCCATAAAATATTTTGCTGAGATTTTTCTTAAATTCACAGAATGAGAGAGAGAAATTTTAAAATAAATATTGCTTAAAGCCAACTGCAAATTCAAATGGAATAACAAAATCAAAATTTGAGCATTTGGAAAAAGAACATTTCAAATACCATCTGTGAGCCTGAAGTTCCTATATGATTATGAACCGGCAACATTCACAATTGTGTCACCCCACGGGTTTCGATACTACAAACATGACACGAACGTAGGATTACCTTAACCCCCCGACGTAGTCTTGCTTTTCAAATACAGTGATGTCAGAGTAGCCCAATCGGGCCAAGAAGGAGGCGCAGCTGATACTGGCAGGCCCGGCGCCCAGCAGAGCGATCTTCGCCGAGTAGGCCTCGGGCATCTCCTCCGGGGGAGGCAGGGCCGGGTTCCTGATTTGTGGTATATTCATTGCTTTGAACACCTGTGCAGGTATCAATTGCTATGGTTAAAATTTTTTAACTCACTTTTACATCCTCAAACATTTTCTTAAAATATTTTAAATGCCTTTGTGTTTTTTAATAGAAATAAGCAGTACATTTTTTTTTTTAGAAGCTGTATTGGGTCAAGCAGGTAACAAGTTACCTTGACCAACTTCTTCTCAACCTTTGAAATCCCTTGCTAGGGTCACCCCTCCCCTAGGTGGAGCCGAGACCCACAGCTCAGAAGAGCCCCACTCTCTAGTGGGGAAACCAGAGGGAGACAAGCGACCAGCCTGGGTCCACTCAGCCTGTTTGGAATGAAGGTGAGTCGCCCTGACTGGCTTTTGACCAAACAGCCTGGGCCTGCTACCAGCCCAAAACTAACATCCTCCAAGGGAGGGAGGGAGGGAAGGGAGGGAGGGAGGGAAGGAAGGAAGGAAGGCAGGCATACAGAATCCACTAAGTGTAGTTATCAAACATAGATTTTTGGAACAACCATGACAAATATGTTCAAAAAATAAGAATGTGAACTTTCCTAGGAAACTGTAATTTGTTAAAAACACACATATAAGACACTTTAGAAGGAAAAAGTGCAAAATTACAATGAAAATCTAAGTAAATGCACTTAACAGCAGATTGGACGGGCAAGCAGCAAGGAACTAGTGAGCTGAAGACGCGACCCTGAAAGCCATCCAGGCCAAAGCGTGGAGCGAAAAACGCGGAAAGGAACACGGGGCAGAGCAGGCGACAGAAACAGGTTTAATGTGCACATAGCTGAAATCACAAAAGCGCAGGCGGCAGAGAATGACGCAGAAACAGTATTCGAGGAGAAACGGACCAGGAGTTTTTCCAAATTAATGAAAGACATCAAGGCACAAATTCAACAGGCTTTAAAAGCTCAAGCAAGGTCAACATAAAGTAACACACACACACAGCAAAACTGTGTAAACCAAAGTTAAAAAAAAAATACACAAAGCACTGAAAACAGCCAAAGAATAAAGACACAGTCCTGTCGGTGAGTGACGGAAAGTTTGACAGTTTTCCTCTCAAAAGGATGGGTGGGAGCCAGAAGACAAGAGAAGGGTGTTTTTTAAGCAATGAAAGAAAATACCTTCTACCTACAGTTCTGTGCAGAAGGAAAGTACCCTTCGAATGTGAAGGTGAAGCAAAGGAACTTGCGGGAGAAAAGTACTGGCAACGGTAAAAGAAATACTGCAAAGTGTACCCGACGGGTGTTCCCTCATAACTGGAATAAGGCCAGTGTTCACCACTCACAGACACGAGCCTGCCTTTGAGCTAAGTCTCTATCAAGGGTGTCCAGCCTTTGGGCGTCTCTGGGCCACACCGGAAGAAGAAGACGTCTTCTGTCTTGGGCCACACAGTAAATACACAAACACTAACGAAAAATGATCAGCAAAAACAAAACAGGTTTTAAGCACATTTGCGATTTGGTGTTGGGCCGAGATAATAGCCGTCCCGTGGGGCATGGGCTGGACCCCCCTACGTAACCTCATTGAGTTTCACCCGCCCTGTTTTAAAGATACAGCTGGCATTTCCATTTCCCCGATGCTGAAACTATGGCCCAGCTCATATAGCAAGGGCTTTATCTGAAGGCCATTTGACTCCAGAATTCTTAAACACTGTTGCTGTCAAATTTTTGTAGCGATTTTCAACACACACGTATGCAGATACAAAACATACATGCAGATTTCAATAGCAAATGTGTAACTAAAAATGTATTACATGAACTTACCTTTCCTAAGCCTACTGCACTTACAATAGTCAATTTATTAACAACGAAAGCTAGTTCGTACACTGAGTAAATTAAATTAAATGGAGCAACAACCTACTGCTAAGGAAGTGTTTGAAAACACCACAGCACACCTCTGGTTTCCTGCCACGATACTCCGAGATCTGAGAAACTCCTCTGAGTTAGGAGGGACATGACCCTGCCACCCATTAAAGTACCTCCTATTCATATCCTCCCCAAGGCGCCCCTGCTCTACTGATGCTGAAGCGCTCGGACGATATTTTTCATCAGTAATATGCACGCAACCACCATTGACAGACCCTACAATAACCAGGTGCTCTATCAACAAAACCAAGGAGAAGGGTTCTGCCCGGCCCCGCAGGAGCTGGCTGGGGACGGATTACCAGGTTTCCTGCTGTTGAAGTTGTTTTAGCTGCCTGTGGCTGAGCGCTGGCTGCCTTCTAGGCACTCTGCTAGGCGCTTTACGTAATTCTTTTCACTGAACGGCACAGCTTCCAATCTGACTTTCCCTGCAGGTCTGAAGGAATTCGAGGGTTCTTCCTCCCATCTGTAAGCCCAGGGCATGGAACGCGACCGTGCCGGAGGCCTCCGACGAGATGTGAATGAGTTTCAGAATGCCTGAACCCCAGCGGTGGGCTTCCACAAATGGGGGACCATCGCCCAGGAGAGACGGCCCCTCCTCCATGTCGAGGGGACCGGTGCTTTTTTCTCCTCAGTCCGAATTGACTTTACTAGTGTTTCTCTCCATAATTTTCATACCATTTTGAGACATGGGAGAGAGTCTCCCGATCTTAAAAATGGAAAGGTAAAACAACAGAGAGGGCCATGGGATTCCCACCCGCCCCGCCCCACCCCAGCAGCCTCTTCCCCCTCTGGAGATGGAAGCCGGATAATTCTCAAATCATTATACAAAGCTCTCTGCATGAAAAGGGACAACTTGGCAAGTGCAAGGGAATTTACCAATTCTAATTTGAGGGTAATGCTCACTGCAATCTTTCTTACTTTCTGAAACGGTTCACAATAAAAATAAACACAAATGTTTGGTAGTTATAATTAGCCCACAATTAATCTGTTTGTTCTTATTAGCCAAGCAATAGCAAAAATAAACTATAAGTAAATCACGACAGATAATATTTTTGGAAATTTTGGAATTTCTCCATGAGTTGAAGGGGGAATCATGAAAGGGGGGATTGTACTCTGTGTACCTCTTAAGAAGTTTATAGTTTTGCAAGTATTTAACTTGATTTCATTATAAAATAAAACAATTTCTGCTGATCTCTAATGAGAGATGATTTCTCCAGTGTAGGTCGAAGAGAATCATTAATAAGAATGATATACTGATCTTCATTTTTGCTGGTTTCAGTTTCTTTGAGTTATTTAATTAGTAGCATGACAGTCGGGTTACCTTCCGAATACCGGAATGGAGAAAGGTTGTCATCTGTGCATCTGAAAGAAGTTACCTCCCATTACATGCCTTGTACGAGATGCTTCTGTGTGATTTGCTTTGAAACTTGCTTCCTTTTGTAAAACAAGTCGAAGGAAACTCTGAGTATACACCATTCACGGCACCCATCCTTTGAGAAGAGATATTCTTGGACTACCTGAGAGGTTTCTTCACAATGAACACGGGACACCGAAGTGGGGACCATGCTTCAGACGCACCGGAAATGAAGAACACCTGACGCAGCAGCGAATTTCCCATTACCAAAATTATTCATGTCTTAACAATCCTCACCATGTCACCTATTTCCTTGTTGTTAAAATCGGCAATGCCGTGCAGCCTCTCCGGCCTGGTATAAACGCTGAGTGACTTTAGGATCAGAACTCGCCATCCTGGTCCGTTTCCACTTTAGTCTGGTGTCGGATGGCACCAGTAGGAGGAAGGCAAACAAAGACCCTCCGGTGTTTTACCCAAGCAGCTTCCTGGGTATCACCGGGTAAAAGAGGGCTCGTGGGTCATCACCACGTAAACGAGGAATTGCGGCCAGTCACGGGTAAGGTTCACCTTGAGCCCGGGACGGGGAGGAAACTTACTCAGAATGGAGGAAAGATAAGGCTGAGCCCCATCTGAACAGAATGGCCCCTGTCCCCGTGGAGGCCACCTCCCTAACATCACCCCTAAAATGAAGAGAGTCGTCATTCCTGCAGCAACGAATCGTGGAGACTGAATGCATCAGCGATCACCTCCTGGTATGAACACCTTCTCTCTATAAAAACTCTCCCAAGGGCTGGAATTTGTATCTCCACTCCTAACCATCTCCCAAGTGAGGTGTGGCGGCTCGTTTTACAGACAACAGAACCGATTCCTGGGTTCCTATTCTTACCTTGTAGTTCCTCCTTTCACTACGAATACACAAGACGCCTATTTGAGATTTGAGGCTGCAGCTTAAACGGTGGAAGTCCACCGAACATGATTTGAAAACGTAGAGTGTGTGGTTAAGTTAGGAAGGATGTCACGTACCCCACCTGAACCCCAGGCCGGTTCACGCCCAGTGCGGGCCCTCCGCCTGCAGGGTTTGCTCATGCTGCGCTCTGGGGGGACCCTCGCCCACGCCTGCCTTGGCTGCCGTCCAGGACCTTGCAGGGCCAGCTTCAACTTCACTTTCTCAACTCTCCGGAGGAGGTTTCCCACCCATGGCCTCGCTGCCCCCCTCAGCACTCCGCTGTCATTGGCTGGCTGGCTTTTCTTTCTCACGGAGCAGCACCAGGCTCGTTGGGGCTCCTGCCACTGCTACCTTCCGTGTCACTGTCCTCACGCCCAGGCACTGCCCAGGCCTAGCCAGTCACTCAGGGCTGTGCTCCAGGCTGGGGTCCATGGTCAGGCAGCCCCTGCTCCACTTGCTGAGGACACGGGACCAGCAGGAGACAGGAGAGCGTGACGGAGACGCCATGGGCCGTGCTGGCAGTGACGGCTGCGTATTTACAGGAGGAACTATGGAGTCCGCTCCCGAGCAGACTGATGAAATAATAAAAGGACAGGAATTAGAAGGCAGTCAGAGCTGAAGTGCACTGGTTATGATGAGCGAGCCAGGCCACCCTGTAACAGACTGTCTCCGAAGAGGCAGTTTTCTGCTCTGCGGATCATCCTTTCTGCTTTCATGCCCAGTTTCCCTATTTTCCTGCTATGTTCTTTTCCTTCTCTTCCCTTTTTTGCAATTGCCCCAACCCCCACACCCCTGCCTTTGCTCTTTCCAGCTCTTTGAGATGAACGCTGCTTGTTCACATGTAACCTTTCTCTTTTCTGTTGTACACATTCAACACAATAGATTTTCTTGTGAAAAATGACTTTGCATTTCACAGGTTGTCAGTGCAAGTTGTTCAGGTCTAAATATTTTGTAATTTCTGTCGGATGACCTCTTTTATTCAAGGGTTCTTTACAAATGTGTTTTTTTAAATGTCCAAACCTAAGTTGGTTATTTTTATTTATTTCTAATTTAGTTGTGTTGTGGAAAAATATATAGTCTGTACCCGTGTCTTTGGAAAAATATAAATGTGACAGTTTCTGATCTAGCATGTGGTCAGTTTTGGTAAATGTTACCAAACCTTTATAGGTTTTATTAAACCAGTCTTTATTAAACCTTAATCAATACCTTACCAACTTTGATTAAGGCTATGTTATAATGTATATAAGTTTAAAAATGTACATGTAAATTAATAAATGCCTTTTAAGACATTTTTTCATTACTTACTTTTCTCTTTTTTACTAGTGCTTTTCCCTAAAATTGTACTTTTGTTATACATGAATACCACTACCTTAATCTTCTTGGGATTAGTGTTTACAGAGTATGTCTTTGTTCGGGCAGCATATTCTGAAGTTCTCTGCGAAGGTCTTTCCCTTCCAGACATCATGTAGCTGCTCGGAGGATTCGTGTTTCATCCCTACTTAGGTTTCCCTTAGGCCGTAAGAGGCCACTTTAATAAACTTAAACTATCACTACATTATATATTTGGGTGTGTCCCTGCCACCTGTTCTGTGCTCCCGTGTCCCACGCTTTTTCTTTGTGCTGTTCTCATTTGTGTTTTATTTTCCCTTTCCTGTCTCTCACTGAACTAATGTTTCTCACCCTCGGTCCTCTTTCTTTCTATATTTGCCCGGAAGTTAAGACCGCATTTCTGTCTTTTCCGTGATCATCTTCTAATTTGTAACACAGCCGTCTCGAAGTCTTTAAAGACATTCCCAAGCTGAGTGCCTCCCCATCCCACCACCACGAAGGCCCTGACCTGAGCTCACGCCGCCATGCACCGCCCTGCCCAGCCCCACCCACACCCCTCAATGTTATATTTATTTCCATTTTTAGTTCAGCGCCCAGAATGAGCTGTTGTTATTACTTTACAGTCGATGTCTAGTTGCAGTAACACCATATTTTGCCAGTTTCTTTGTTCCTGTTTTTTTCTCGTCTCTCTCTTGCCCTCCTCTCTCCTCTCTCCATCCTCCCTCCTCCCTCCTCTCTCTCTCTCCTTCCAGGTTTGTGTCATTCACACTAAAGAATAACTAAGTTTTGGTAGCTCTTATAACAAGGTGAATGACGTGCCACCTTAGATTTAGAACACCTGAAAACATATCTTCGTGTACATCTTAGTGTCAAAGGAGAAATCACATTCTTTATCTCAGCCCTTTAGACGCACTGGGCTCTGGAACTCTGGCAGCGGCTGCGGCTGCTGAGCAGCCTGGGGTCAGCCCAGCCGCCCTTGAGTCTTCACGTCCAGGTCCCCTTTGTCCTTCCCCAGCAGCCTGGACCCTCGCTGTTTCACAGTATGACAACGGGGGTCCAGGGGAAGGACTTCCATTTTCCTTTCCTTCTGGAAACATCCCCACCAGAACTCTCTGGGCTTCTTTTTGCCAGTCTCTGTCCCTCCACTCCAGAGACCCCCTCCCTAAGTGCACCGGGGTCTCCAAGCTCCTGATATTATGCTCACACCTCTCTCCTGTGCTCTGGCTGAATTTCTCAGATCTGTATTTTCTTTAATTGGCCCATTACACCTGTGTCCGTATCCAGTTCAAAACTCTAACATTTTATTGGTGGTGTTGTTTTAGTAAACATTTTCCATCAACTAATTTCCATACCAACCATCACTGTTTATTTAATGATTTAACTTTATTCTTTGCTTATGTATCTCAAAGGCCTAATTACGGCACTTTTTCTGATTTATCAGGATAATGTCATGTACGGCCTGAATCTCTGGTAGCATTAGCTTTTCCAATGTGGTTTTGGGTTTCCTGTCTCAGACTTACTCGGAGTCGAGCATTTCTTACCCTCCTGCATCCTGCATCAGGTGCATGGGGGCCACCAGCCAGCATCACCCCGACCCCAACGGCAGAACCAGGCTTCTTACTGGAAGCCAGAGCTCCAGTCCCCAGGTGATACTTGGAGATGTCACAGAAGCAGGCCATGTGCCACCAGATGCTCGCCCCGCACGCTGGGCCCAGCTGTCCGCTTCTCTCTGCAGCTTTGCACCGGCCCCAGCCCTGCGCAGCGGCTGTACCTTCCTTTTTAACCTTCTGCCAGGGCTGGGCGCGTCCCCGCGTCTCCTATGCGCAACGCCGTCAGCCCTTATTATGCCTCACAGTCAGGTTCCCCATCAGCCCCGTCGTTAGGTAGGGCCTCCCAGAGAGAGGCCCGAGCCCTGTGCTCACCGCCGGGTGATTCCATCCACTCAGGGCCCCAGAGGGTGGCTATCTTCCTTTCACTTCAGCCATTAATTTTTACTGGGTACTTATTACATTTCTTTTATTATTATACTTTGGAGAAAAATGAGTGGTTTACATCTTAACTCACAGCATCGTGCCTCCGGCATGGGATTCGTACTGACACGGTACCATTGCTTTACGCTACTTTATGCTACTATTGGTAAAGCCTATGTATAAAAGTGTACATACTTTAAGTTGGTTAGACTCAGGGACGGATCATCACTCTAAAATGCAAGGTGCCCGCAACAGTGCATGTATTTGGACTTATAAAAAAACAAATCAGGAAAAAAAACAATAGCAAATAATCCTAACCACCATGCAATTTTGGCCAATTTTTCAATGTTATTGCCCCAAAGCTCTGAAATTTATCTTCACAGTTAAAGCTCTAGGTACAAATATATAGTTTTAAAACAAACTAAAATATTGTGATGAAAATCATCTAGCAGTTCCGTCAGTCCTGCGGGTTTATTATCAACCATTGTGCCAGCACCGAGTAGCTCTAATAGATTTCTAGCGGTTTGGGGAGAAGAATGTCAGATATTTAGCGAAATCTATCAAGACATCATTCCTCTCTATTAATCACTGCATTAAGACCGAAAGCAGAGAGACACAAATCAAGCCCTAACAGACCGCGCTTGCATTCACACCCCGAGAGCAGCATTTCACCAGGGTGCAAACTGCTGATGCTATTACTGCCTAATGCACATCTTTCATGCACCTCTTCTTTCTCCCAGAAATAATTACCCTTTTTCGTACGGACAGTATTCACAAAGTATTGAAAATGTTCTTTTAAACAGCAGTTCAGAGAAACTGAATTCGGAGAGGATACAGGCGGGGGCGGTGCAGCAAGCACGAGGGAGCTCTCACCCAGCAACCGCCCTGCGATCCACGTGCTGCCAGCAAGTGGCCTGTAACAGGGACAGGTGACAATTGGTTATTATTCACTACCACGGCAACTTATCTTGGTTTTTGATCAGGTGCAGGAACCGATCGATCTAACTGATCAGCTTGCCAATCCGTGTCATAAGTATGCCAGACTCATCCCTAAATCTGCGTACAGACCAGCTCTCCCGAAGGCGGGCGCATGCAGGCTTTCCAAATTAAAACACCACTTCAGACGTCAGCTTCGGTGCCAGGGTCCCCTGCTGCGAGGAGCCCCGCCAAGCCGCTGTGTTTCAATTCTGCAGGAGGGCCTTTGTGTCGGTTTTCAAAGAAGAAACACAAAGCTCCTTATCTCAGGCCCCGCAAACCTGGAACCTGGCTACAGAGCACTCTCTTGATGGCTGGAAGGGGGTAAGAAAGCTTTTTGGTAACATGCATAATCCAAGGAAACACGTAAGCTGACATGTTCATTTTAGACCACCTATTTTAGGGCAGTGGAGTCCGAGCTCATGGTGACCGAGGCACCGTGACCGCGCTCTGTGAGGAAAGAGGTACGTGCCCGAGGTCCCCGTGGCTGAGCAGACAGGGGGAACCCTGCACACCTGCGGTCAGGAGACCTGGTTTCCACGGCATTTGTGGGGGTGACTTGTGCCATCACCTGGGCTGGGCAGCACCTGAGAATTCACACAGGTCAGATCCACGCTCATCAGAGGTCAGCTTATGGAAGTGAACAAATCCACGGAGCCCCTGGTACTTCCACAGAAATCAGACATGAGTGGTTTTTATTCACCCACAGGGCTAATCTGGGGCTTCCTCAAGGTCTAACTACCTCCCATTTCCAGGGCAACCTTAACTATGATTCTTCAGTCACTTCGATCCTTAGTTTCCGCATGTCCAAGGTGGGAAAAATGTCAGGTAGCTGCAGCTGCCGTGTCTCAGGGGCTGTTTATCCGCTTCTTAAACTGAGATGTCACCAGAATTCGTGGGCGCCGGTAGGTGTGGAGAACTGCCTTCTCCCCGCACCCCGGTCCTCTTCTTTGTACGAAGGTCTGATCACCTCCAACACCAAGTGAAAAAGACTCGTGAAGACGGGATTATCAGTCCCGGGGTGCCGATGGAAGCATGCATGTCTTACTGCATTTGCTGTGAAATTTCAGTTGTTGGCTTTCATCATTCCCCGAGAAACCGCCACGAGGGGTCTAAGGACCTGCAGTTGGGAAGCAGCCTTCAACAACTCCTAGTTCCACTTGACACTTGCTCAATCGACACTTGTTCGATTGATCGAATCCTCACCTGGTGGGGCCTTGTGACATGGCGTGTTCGCACCAGCCCGCCCACCGCACTGGGCTAATTCTCAGCAGCATCCTCCCCAAGGTGTCCCATTCCTCTGATGACCTTACTCACAAAGCGACCAACAGAGCACCAGTTGGAGACAGCCAACCTTGCACTTCACCTTAGGCACCTCTGTTGACACCGGTTTTAATCTGAGGGCTGCATGCATGTAGTTTCTTTGTCTCCGCTTTTCTATGAGGTGGAATGTATCACAAAAGTACGTTATTCAGGAGAGTACACGTGATGCTCTATTATTTATCTGTGTGCACATTTCTATGTTCTCCTTGAGTAGGCCTGTGCAACGCCAAAGCTGAAGGCTTCCTGCGGCCTTCATGCTCAAGAGACATGGCAGAAAAAATATTTGCTCGCGAAGCAAGTCGAGTGAGCACGATCCTTCTTCATCCCCAGCCCTGCCAATGGATTGTGGTAGCAATGAAGCAAAATGTAAATGTGGGGGTAACTGTAAAACGGTCCTTAAATTATAACAGTGTATTTTCTGTGCATTATCAGTACTGATGGAATTCCTGCGCTATTTTACAGTACTGTAAGTTCTGATCGAATTGATATGAACTGCGGTCGCTCAACAAAATATAGAAAAAATGCTAGTATGTGATGGTGTACGAACAGTGTAGGATGTAGAACAAGCACGGGCTGAGGCCGAGTGAGGGGTGATACAAAAAACTCACTGAGAGACACGCTTCGCCTAAAACCTAGAGAATAATTCTCTTCTCGGCGCGCCACCTGAGTCTGGAATTCCATCTGCCGGCTCCATTCCTAATTGAAAAGGTAGAAATGATACCGTAAAAGTACAGTGTCGAGAAGTAAGTGCCACTCAAACGGTGCATGTAATGGGTATTCAGTAGCCGCAGAGAGCGCTTACCGCAAAAAATAAATACCAGCTTTAGACATTAATTTCCTAATCTAATGGAGTTAGTCCTAGAAGTTCACAACCGAGGCGATAATTTTAAATAATGATCTTCGGGCCCTCATTAATTTTAACGTTTCAAGTCAAATGTTGGCGCTCTGGAATTTTAATTTTAATTTGTCCGTATTGCCTCCATCACTCTTTCCCATCAGCAGAAGAAAACTGACTTGACATGAAGCTGGTTATCTACTTGCAGTAACTTTGGAAGCTTTCGGGACAGAGTGGAAGGGTCTAATCTCACTTCACCCGCCCTCTGCAACAATTCATTAGTTACATTGGAGAGGCAAGGAGAGTGCAGTTGGTCTGTGAAATGTGATGCCTCAAAAACTGAATTAGTTCCTCAAACACATGTATTTTTTTATTTTTGAAAATATTTTATTTACTTACTTGAGAGAGAGGGGAAGGGAGAGAAACAGTCGCGTGAGAGAGGAACATCGATCGCTGCCTGTCATACACACCCTGTCCAGGCAGAGCCCGCACGCGGGGCACATGCCCTGACCGGGAATCGAACCGGCGACCATGAGCTTTGTGGGAAGACACTCAACCCACTGAGCCACACCACTCAGGGCTCAAACACAGCTTAAAATAAAAATTTCAAGGGTTAGACTTCTAGAGAGAAATTTTAAAACTCTTATGAAATTGATAGAATCCAAACCAAAATATTATTATTTGTATCTGATTGGCAAATTACCTTATTAAAGCACCACTATCATTAGACCTGACGGAACTAGGAAGATCTGCCTCCTGGAGGGAGGCAGCCCGCAGCCTGGGTGTCCCAGAGGTGCTCACAGGTGTCTGACATGAGGCCCCTCCCTGCAGATGCGGGGCCGGCAGAGGGCTAATCAAAGTGGCACGCAGGACAAGGACAGCAGCTGGTCTCCCGATCCTCCTGCCGGCTGTCTTTGGTATGATTTTATCTCTCTCCACCACAGTCCCCCCGAATCACGTGCCCACGTGCAAACAGAAGAGGGCAAGGGGGGGACTGAACCAAAATGGCAGGCTACAGGGTTGATATTTTAAAAACCACTGCTAAGTTATAGGAAAAGCAATTTTGAAAAAGATCATGCTGCTGCAGTCTGCTTCCCTAACCTTTATTTAATTTGGTTGAAAAATAGATTTCTATTTCCTTAAAGGTCAAAAATCAATCACTGTGTTATCAAACAACCAAAACAGAACACTATTTGCATCATGCTCTGCTGCGACGTAAGCACTCGTATCGATAGTTGAACGGTTCGAAAGGACGACAGTATTTTCGCACATTTCCTTTTCCTTCTTGCTGGCGGTAAGGTAGCACATGGTTTGCGTTTTGCTTACTGTCACCACAATTTCGACAGTCGGGTAAACTGAAGTGTACCACCCCTTGACTTAGAGAAGATCGAGCTTTCTAGAATTACGTGCCCTACGTGGCAAACTGGGAAGAATGAGCGGAAAGCCGTTCTACATAATTCCCCTAGGAGATTTTTATTTATGATGTAGTGGATATATTTGAAGCCACATTTACACGAAGTATAATTGGAATGAAATAGGAAAATACATTCCTATGCTAAATGCCATCATTGACTCAAAATGCCTTCAGTGCCCTCCTGATCTTTGCTGTCTTAAACAAACAGATCTTTGCTTTGGAAAGCGGAACATCATTAAAATCAAGAGAGAGTTCCCAGAAGAATGCTGTCTGTCTGTCTGTCTGTCTGTCTGTCTGTCTCTGCCCCAGGTCACTGAAAAACTAACATTATTTTATGCTGTTTTGAAATGCAGTGTCAGTTCACACACATATCGTGTGACCTTTCACTTACGACACCCTGGCAAGCTGGCCTGGCTTAATGAAGAGACTGTGGGTCCCCCAAGACAGATGTGGGGAGAATTCAAGTGAATCTTCTCCATCAACTGAGGATTTTCTCAGGTTGTAAAGATCATGCCTTGCACCGGCCAGGTAAAGCCTAATGCGATTTTGAATTTGGCGAGAAAAGAAATTAAATCCTAGAATTTATTGCAACAACTCGCACCCTCAAATTGTTTCAATTTTCTCATTCCCAGGAGCCCTTCCTCAGAATTAACCTGTCAGGGCGCAGGGAGGGGATAACCCTGATTTATTGCTAAAAGCAAAGTGCGGCTGAAGCGTGAGGGACATTATGGGGAGGGCCCTACATGGAAAGAATGTACCGCGTTTGAGGTGACAAACCCAGATAGGGGAGTGATTAACTAAAAACCTAGGGCTGACAGGCATTTAATTGGCCTTCCAGCAAACTGGACCCCAAGGATTACAAAATCTTACCATGCCCCTCAAAGCACGACACATGGGAACTGACCTGGTGGGGGCTCCCTGCGAGAGACGCCAGAGAGCCCAGCCATTGACAAAGGGCTCGTGAGAGAGAAAGCCTCGCACAAGCTCATCGGATAAATAGGGAACATGCTTCTATTTTATTCCATTACCCATCGGTATCCAAACAGCGCACGTCCTTCCCACGTGTAAGTCGACAAACACCTCATGGTAATGAGTACCGTTCAGTTTCAGGGTGTTCGAAGGCACCCTCACCTCCATTACTCACAAAATGTTACAGAACAATACTGATGTGTTATTTCAGGCTGCGAGGATTAAAGGGCGTTCCAGGGGAGAGAACAAGTGAAGCCAGGCTGCCCTTTCATAAGGGGTCTACTTGAGACACTCCAGTGCAAAGCTGATGAATAAATTCCATTTTCAGATCCTCCAATTTATGTAACTTTCCGTCAAAGTATTTTAATAACCTTCTGGGACTGCAATTAGTCTGACACATGGTTTTATAAAGTTTCATTATTTGCAGTCAAGTGGTGGAGTAAAAAATACTGTTTATGGCACAAAATGCATGCCTCCTACACTTTAGCTGTGTATCCCGCTAAACGTGTTGGACACCAACAGAAGGCCAAGCGTTGAAGTTACTTTAACATTTTTGTGCTATGAGCGGGAAAAAAAAAACATGTCAGTCTTACCTCAGTAGCAAACTGTTGTAATCCACCAATGTTAATCGGTCCCTCTTCGGTGGCATACAAATTGCACCCGCCGACGCAAAGATCAGAGGTCGGGCATACCATTCCACAGGTCAGACCCAGCGGGTTGTCTGAAAAAATCATCTTAGCCGCTCCATAATAGTTCTGCCAAAATAAAGATAAAAATTTTGTTATGTAACAACAGTCTACTGTACATACTCAAATTATGACCTGAATATTTCCTGTTAGGCAACTGGGTGGAAGACCAAGAGTGAGCAGAGGTGCAGATGCTGCCCCTCGCCTGGGAGCCCCGGGACCAGCCGGGCCGTGACGGTGCGACCCGCACCTCCCCCTTCCACACACCTGCCTCGTTCAGACCCGCTCAGAATCCGCTCATCTTATGTCAACTCTTCAGAAACCAACTTGTCCACAGAGTACAAATATCGTCATTTGCCCAAGAATGAATAATAAGTTGGCTCTTTGGGGGCCGCTCTTCCTTTAATCAATAGTAAAATTTAAGCCTGACCAGTAATCCTCCAAACTGTCAAGCACATCAAAAATAATGATAATTTGAGGAAATGCATCAGTCAAGAGGACCCTGAGGAGATAGGAGAACTAAATGTAGTATGTTGTTCTGGAAAGATTCCTAGGTCAGAAAATGGGAATTCAGTGCAAACTAAGGAAATCTGAAGATACTATAGCCTTAGTTAATAATGACGTTTCAGTAATTGCAACAAATGTGCTGTGAAGTCCACGTTAATCATGGGGAAACCGAGTGCAGGTATTCGTAGGAGTTCTCTGTGGTATTCTCACAATGCTTCTGCGAATACCGAACTGCTCTGAGAGGCGTTGTTAAAACACGATGGTAGAATGTACTTAACAACATGGAACTAATGCATTTAATTTTACCTTTGGCTTTGTTCAAAATTCCTTTGACGGTCTTTGCAAACACACGCATCACTTCCGTGAATAATCCAGCCATAAACACTAATTATTAGAAACCACAGATGGCGGATGACAAACAGCTTTCCTATTTATTGATTCTGGCGCATGCCCGGCGCTTTGCCAGGCCTTTCTTTATTCATTCTTTAGCTGCCCAGCACTCAATCAAAAATTTTTAGGCACAAGAAAAGACAGAATTAAATGACTCCTAATTAGAGGAAGAAAAACAAGTAAGTAAGACAGACCCCCAGGTGATCCAGAAATGGAAGCAAGCAGAAAAATACTTTAAAATAATCTTGATAGAAATTCAGGCAAAGAAAAGGCAAACAAAATAGATGAAACAATTAAACACGTAACCAGAATACTGCAATCTATTTTAAAAGAATCACACTGACATTCTGTAACTGAATAACACATTTAAAAATAGATTTTAATGCATGGTTCCAACAGCATTCACGACGGCCTAACTGCATTTGTCTCCTTGGCAACCAGCAGCCATGTCTGGCACACACAAACGGTCCTTCGGTACATATTTTCTGAACACATAGGAAGAACGTGTCATGCAACGCATCGGTAAGGTGACCTGGGGAGAAAGGTTCAATAATCTGCCAAAGGATCATGCGGCCTGTGACTTGCAGGCTGGGGTCCGAAGCCCTGTTTCTGGCCCCCGAAGGCAAGGCATGCACCAACAGTAAACCACACTGATAATTACTCAGCAGGTTGCAGAGGGCAGTTACGGCGCCTGCAACACTGATCTTTCCAATCAGTATCATGGAAAGTTGTTTAAAGTCTTTGTTACTCAATTCAAGAGATTGAGAGCTGATCATTCCCACAAATCTGGTCATATTTTCCACTGTCTTCGTCAGAGCTTCATTAATGTCACCGACAGGAGCCCATAATAAAGCGCGAGACTGACACAGTATGATTTTCAAACGTTAACACAGAACTCTCTAACACGTATGAAAGGAGTGCGTGCCAACAATTTTATTTGACTCATCAGTGAACAAAGAATTATTAAAATAGTAAAACTGATTCAAAGGGCATCTGAAGCCGACATGGCTTCAACTGGGGCTTCTAAAGAATATCGAAATAACAGCCTGTAGGAATTCTTCACAAATACTTCCAAAGTAAGTTTCGGATGCATCTTTCTACTGAACAGAAATGAATTGCATCTCTGCTGTATGTTTATTCAATCTTTATTTCAAATCTTTATTGAATTAATACTACATAGCAGAGTGACCACTGGTGATTTTTCCTAGAAAACCTAAATAATACTTCAGTGTCACCTTGCATTTATTTATTTTTAAATATTCAGTGCGATACTAGCAAATCATAGGAACATTTGCTTGGCCTTATCTTCTGATCGTGGACAATTTTACTTAAGAATAGCCACGATGAACAAAAACTACCTTAAAATTAATGGGCCTACTCCTAAGCCAACAGGCTGAGTTCCTGCTTATTCCCACCGATCCTCTCTCTCAGCACCCACAACTACGCGGTCAGCCACTTCTGGGGAAAGTCTCAGGCTCATGGTTAGTATGCTTCCTCGTCTTACCTGACATCTCAGGAACCTTTGACATGATTGGTTAACACTGTTTATTGCCTGACTCGCTGACTCAACGCTCCTATCGCACAACGAAAAGCGTTCTTGTAAAATAAAGACACCATCATAGAAAAAAACTCCAGCTCTTCAGGACATTGGGACAAAAGCACTAACGAAATACCTAGGGATCGCTGCCCAACAGCATCTACTGCTGATAAGCCCCGAAGTGAGTTTTGCTATTGCACATAAAATGACAACACAGAAGAGAACACGGTGTATTTTTTTTTAAGTATAACAAATAAAACATTTAAAATCACATGTAGGGCTCACAATTGGTCAAACTACTGTGGACCTCACGTCGGTGACAATGAAACTGTTCAGTAATTAATTCTTCAACAGTCTCAACTCCATGTCTAACCCTTGCACCCAAATAAGATTGTAGGCAGCTAGGACATTTTTAAAAATACGCAAGAGTTACTGAGTGTTTTGTCAATAAAAAGCACCACGGTGATTTTTCAAAAACTCAAATGCATGCTCCCTGAGGTCAGAGTGCTCGGGCATCAGGGGAAGACGTCATTTCGGGCTGAGGGTGACAGTCAGCTTCGAACCGTGGCAGTGAAAGCGATTCTGGGGACAGGACTCAGGAAGGAGAGGAATGACATCCACAATAAATTGGCAATTTGGCTACAACTGTTCATCCCCCCAACTTCAGAAATGACAATCGGAAGACACAGTTTTTAGAAAGTGCTTGCATCTAATTATAGCGAATTTTGATGACCAGCCCGGGGGTTGAGTCCTGACACGCCTCAACAGCGAGGTGCCAGCACTGAGGGTCTGACTGCGGAGATCACGGCACAGACGACGTGGAAATCGCAGGAAGGGAGTGGACATGCAGGGCGTGGAAAGATGACAGGACGACACCACCCAAGGCAGGCATCACCACGCAGGTGGACGCAGCTTCACAAACACGCGGAGCCCGCACCGAGCGGGGACTCGGAGGTCACCGTCCCCACCCGCCGCTCACAAACACGTCTGGAGAAGGCATGCAGAACACCCCTGCTAAGGACCTGGGTGCTCCGAGCCAAGGAAACCTGTTAGAAAGGGAACACATCCTCAACTCGGCCCATCGAGGGCTTCAAGATCAGTGCTTTGTTTTTTTGTCTCAGAGTAAGTGGGATGATTTCTTGAGTCCTCCTTCTGAACAAGAGGTCTGACTTCCATTCAGTGAGCACTTAAGCCTTCGTAAATGGGAAGGCTATAAAATTTAAATTTAGAAGGGTCCTTTAAAGATACCCCAGCAGCCTCCTTCTAGAAAACTCAGAACCACTTCAACGGGTTTCTCCATGTTATTCAGTGACAAACATTTCAGTCTTGGACAAGGACTGTACAAAAATAAAGTGTATAGTGCTCTGTTACAGGGCACGGAAAATAAATACCAGATCCGCACAAAGATTTATTTTATGTATAAAGCATGAGCACTTTTGCCCCTTCTTGAAACAAAAAATCTAAACGGCAGAAGAAATAAATAATGCTGGACATGTTTGCTGTTTGTACATCAACACAGAAGAAGGCATTGATGTTGAATGTTCTTCGGTCCATTAGCTCACCGATACTTTGCAGCTGTTGAATTTTCTAGTACTCACTGGGGTTTTCAGAGCATGTTCTAAGGTACAACATGGGCCATTTATGCAAGTTATTTTAAGATAACGTGAACATTTATTCTTTGCTTTTCATTTTAAAGTTACAGCTTGAAACTGCATTAGCGTTACCCCGCTATCACTTAATGGTGTTCAGAGTCATTATCGAAACACAGGAAAAACTCACAAGCCAGCTCCCCTCTCATATGGTCTGACTAACTTAACAGAGAGTCCTTCCCTCCGCCGGCCCTCCTATCACCAGAACTTTATCAACACAGCTGGTGGGTTTATTTTAAAGTGTTCCTCTCTCTTCCAGTGACAGTTCTCACAGATGGAAGTACCCTTCCAAGATAAACTCCAATCTGTTGCATTTAAAAAAAAAAATACTTGGGTGAATTTCAGTCCGTTGGCACATGTGAGAAGGGTGAATTAGCATTACTTATCGTTCTGCGTTGAGCTACCCAATGGGGAGAGGGCTGATGGGTGTCAATCACACAGCCCATGTCACTGGGAGCGCCCAGAGAGAGCAGAGACAAGGAACTCTGTCTGGCTGCCATCATCCCCAGCGACAACCCACGTGGCTCTCCAAATTTGTCGAGGGAACTGGAGAAATATCACGTACAGGACACACGAACGTTCCCACCTCCGTAGTCCTCACCTTCTCACAGGGGCAAATGGGAACAGAAGAATAGGCTGGGCTGGCTTTATTCTGGAAACTCGCTCTCCCTGTGTCAGATATACTAAATGTAAGAATTTAGTGTATTCTCAAGAGTCTCCTCACGTAATGGGGAGACTCTTAGAACTAGGAATGCACTTGAGACTCAACATGTCAGGAAATAGCCATTCTGGTGGAAAATCAAAATTTGACCTGACCTTGGGCTGCAGAACTAAAAAACACATGTGCGTGCTCATGGGTGTCCGAGCCACGTCCAAGTTCGAACCCAGCTCGCGCCACATGACGAGACAGACACGTAAAGGCTCTCGACCCAGTTTCAAGGCTTGGCGTGGGAAATGCAGTTCAATGGTCCTTCTTAGTCACATTCACACGCAGTATTTTCTTTCAAAAACCTGACACGGATAAGATGCCCAGTACCTTATGTAGCAGAAGACAGAGCTGATAAATTTGAGTCCTCAAGCCATCCCCCCAGGCTTTTTCTCCTAAAAAGACTTTTTAAAAAATGTTAATTCTACATGTCTAGATTTTAATGCTTATGAAAGGAAGTTCATGTTAGGAAGTGGAAAAGGAAAGAATTTCATATCTCTCATTTTTTTAAATTTTTCTTTACCTTTTCCCCTGAAATTCCCTCCCCTCTCCTCTCTGGTGACTGTTAGTCTGTTCTCAATTTCAGTGTCTCTGGTTATATTATGCTTGTTTGTTTGTTTTGTTGATTAGGTTCCTGTTAAAGGTGAGATCATATGGTATTTGTCTTTCACCTCCTGGCTTATTTTGCTTAGCATAATGCTCTCCAGTTCCATCCATGCTGTTGCAAAGGGTAGGAGCTCCTTCCTTTCTTTCTGCTGCATAGAGTTCCATTGTGTAAATGTACCACAGTTTTTTGATCCATTCATTTACTGATGGGCACCTAGGTTGCTTCCAGCACTTGGCTATTGTAAACTGTGCTGCTATGAACGTTGGGGTGCACAGGTTCTTTTGGATTGGTGTTTCAGGGTTCTTAGGGTATAATGCTAGCAGTGGAATTGCAGGGTCAAAAGGTAGATCCATTTTTAGTTTTCTTAGAAAATTCCTCTCATTTTATATCCTAAATGTTATTTGTCATTGAGATGATTGTTCCTTACAATTCAACGATGTTATGCACCTTTTTAACAGGTAACCAGAATTATGGCTTAATTATTATTATTATTTTCTTTTACCTGGACAGAAAGACGCACATACTAAAGGGGCACATGGTATCTAGGACTCTGAAGTAGAAATTTAGTGCCTGGGTGTATTATCAATCTTCATACACCTCCCTCTTCTGAAAGACGCTGCGCTGAAAATAGAATATCACCCATGTCGCTGGTTACCTGGGAAATGATGGAGAATTGCTCCATATCTCGTTTAATTTAAAATATACTGGTTACTAAGATTCAGAAATACAGAGAAAAACAGTGGAGGTTTTTCTTGTTGTTTCTTTGTTTTAAAAAAAATTCACTTGTTATTTAAATAGGCAAAGATACTCAAGTGCAATTGCTAGTCAGGTTTTAAAACTAAATTCATACTCCCAACAACAAATAAGTGGAATAGCAAAATCATACATTGAAGGTGAGAAAGAGCTCACAATAATCCCACCTCGAATCATCTCACCCCAAACGCAATTTCAAAGCAGCTCAGTGACGGCTGCCGAACGCCATCACTGTAAGACGACCCCTTAGTAAGGGCAGAACTGCGTTATTATGCCACTAGAGCTGGACCGCCCACTCCCGTTTTCTCTATTCAAAAGTAAATAAATAAAGCCAGGCGATTCTGGGACGCCGTGCTCCTCGCCGACGGGAACGAGCGCGGTCCCGGTTGCCGGGGCGTGGTGGAGTCCGCCCCGGTGTCACCGCGTGGCAGCTGGGAGCCAGCTGCCGGCCCTGCAGTCTTTGGGCCTTTGTACAGCGGAACGGACAGGGGCATCAGCGCAGCCTCTGCCCCACGTGCACCAGCTTAAACCTGGTACCACCTTCAAAATTCTGAGTTTGGATAAGAAGTTACTTAAAATTCTTCGATTCACCAGAGTCATTTTCAAAAGTGAAGCTGCAGTTTGTTTATGATGACGTTATATATTTTATCCACCCTGCAAGACGCTAATAGTACCTAGAAGACTCTTCATGACAGCAAACGTGTTACTTCTTTAGCACTTTGTATCTGAGTAACAACTCGCCATATGGATACTTTATTCATACAGATAGTGCAGTGTGACCCAGACAAAAGCACACGGGACAAGAATTCTGGAACATTCAGTCACATCAGCACATGGCTGTGTGACTCTGACAAACCACTCAGCCTTGCTGGGTTTCCAATTTCTATTTTACACAATGAGATGGCCAGTTAGATGGAAATTTCCTTTGTCTAACTTCTGTTACATCAACTTTTACTTATTAATATGTTCTAACTAGTATTTTATATGTATATACAGATTTTCATCCTGATTATACTAAAGAAAAACACTGTGATTCCAGTTTAATTTATAAGTAAACATATATGTATGTATTTATATATAATTGGACTATATACCATTGTTGTGTGCTAAAAAGTTTAAGTTTTTTTAAATGTTCACAAAGGCATATATTCAAGCATGCCCACACAGACATGCAACTACAAACAATGTGGTGTCACGTGTTTCACAGAAAACTGGCTGAAGATACACAGTGAAAATCGTTCCTTCTCTGGCTACACTGGCATTGCATTTTAGTTTTTATGTTGCTTAAATTTTATAATGAGTTGACGAACACTGCTTTGAGTTCTAGAAGGTTTTGCAGAACTAAATGTTCATTCTTTGAAGCAAATGTGAAGCAAAGCAGTTACCACTGCACATTGTACTGGCTGGGATTGAAAGTAAAAATGTAACCTTTTAAAGGCCCAAAGGCATATGTTACAAAACAGAAACAAGATAGATTTTGCATGAGCATTAATGATTCAACAGACAATGTAACACTCATCTATCTTCTCCAGCACAACACATTAAAGAAGATGAGATATTCTGAAAGTAATATTCTAGCCCTTTGTAATACAAGGAAATTCAGTATCCTGCAATCTGCCAGATTCAACACAAGGAAGGTGCCTATTAAAATTAAAGGTTGAATTCTGGAAAATTCAGTTACTGTTCTAGCAACTGATGAATGAGGCAAGATGAGCTTACATTTGAATTAATAATTGTATTTTATTACAGTCTGAACACAACACTCAATAATTATTTTGTAGAACTTGCTTTTTGGCTTGTGAAATTACTTTTACACGTAGCAAAAAGTTAGGGTGTTCTGAAAAATAAAGACAGTATCAGGGAAAAGGCCTTACTCAGTGATAAGGTGTATTACACAGCATAGTAAGGAACCCACCGTGCTTCCGTCGATGACAGAGCAACGGGGTAAATGGATGGTTTGGAAACAAACCGAAACAAACATGGAATTAAATACATGATAAATGCAGCATTTCAGCAAAGCAAATCCTGGAAAACTACATTATTTACAGACAGATGTGGGACTATTCATCATGTAGGGAAAATGCTCGAATCTTTCTATTACTCTATACCAAAATAAAAAGTTAGAACAGGACTTGTCACCTGTTACTTTGCGACCTTTTGGCTTTCATTTACTGTTCCATTTTAATGTACTATTTTTATTAAAAGTGTACACGCTCATTGTAGAGGTAAAATAATGTGGGTATTCCTAAGAAGCATGTTAGTAACTTCTCCGTCAACCTCGGTGGGTGAAGGAAGTGAAGTTTAAATTAAATCCTCCTATTCTATGTTTAGCTTATACATATAAATAAACTGGAGTTTTTTCTAAAGACAGTGTCATGCTATTTATATAAATATGCAACCTACGCTTTTTCACTTAATAGGCATACTCTTCTGGATCAATAAACATAATAATGAATGCATCTTTAAAACACAAGCTGCACAATATCCTGCACTATATAGTATAACGGCGATTTTTTAACGGATGGGCACTATAGTTGTCTGGCATTTTCTGCCATTTCAAGCAACTCAAAGTGCCATGAGGCCTGCTGCCGTCCCCACGCCGGTGCAAGGTGGCACGTCCATTTCTCCGGGAAGCACAGACGACGCAGCATCCCTGGCACGGCGGGATACGAGTGTTTGCCACACCCAACGCATGTCCACCGCAGGAGACTTCTTGTGTCTTCCTGCTGAAAGGCGTAGATCACTGAGCTTTCCCACTTCCACGACCCAATGAGAGGAAACAGCGTCCCACCCTTTGATCCCCACGTTCCTGAACAATGTCGAGGTGGGAATCTCCAGTGTGATTACCCATCACTCGTATTACCTCTCCCATGATGTTTATTACCTTTGCCAATGCATCTCCCGGGCTGATTTATTCATCTCATGTAAATTTTAAGGAACTCTTTGATGACTGGAGAAGTTACCTCTTAGCCCAAAACAAGCCTAAACAAATTTTCACTTGGTTTCAAGTTTGGCTAGCTATCGTTTTAAAATACGTTTTGAAATATGCACAGTAAAATTTGCTCTCACATAGTTTGTGGCTTCAAAGTTATCCTCAAGTCTGTTTCTTTTTATACATAACAATAAATTCCGCATAAAATTTGTTAGATGGTGCGATGCAGGTAAAGTGAAAACTATACCCACATTTCAAGGAATCCATCATTTTCCAAGGAATTGAAAAACCTCTTCTTTATATATTATGTTCCCATATTTACTTGGTTCTCTTTACACAGTTTCATCTTATGCCAACATCACATTGTTTTGAGTACAGTAGTTTTACAGTGAGTTTCAATATCTGATGTGGCAAATCTTTTGGTCTTATTTTTCAAAAGTTTCTTCCATGTACCTTCCTAATTCCAGTGTTTACTAATTAAAACTGGGTTTCAATCGACCTAGAATATCTATTAGAGCTTAAATATTGATCGTACTTTTCTACATGTATTGAGAAATGCTTTGACTTTTGCAACTCTGAAAGTTAAAACTGTAGGGACAACATTTTGAAGGTGGCGCCGTGCCCAGGGACACAACGTGATGAGCTGCACCCCAGAGAGACGGCTGGGGTCGGGGCAAAGCCCCTGCCACCCCAGGGGCACACAGGCCTCCGCGTTCACGTCTTCTGAGAGCACAGTGAATGGGAGTCCCTAAAACACACACGTATTCATGTCAGTCCTCGCAACATTTCGACACATAAAGCTTTGAAGACCATCAGTAGTCAGAGATTAAAAAAATAAATAAACATGCAAGGAAACAAAGCGCTGTGGGCGGAGCCAGTGGACATCCTGGGTGGAGCCAGTGGACATCACAGGCGAAGTAACTAAACTCCTCCCCGGAACTCTGGAGAGTAGAACTCTCAGAGAACAAAAACAAATGACAGATAGGATTGGAAAATAACAAAAAGCTATTCCCAGCAGGGTATTTTTTTTAATATTAAAAAAACAAAAACCCTGCTAGGAATGAAAGATAAAACTGTAGCTCAAAACTCAGTGGACCATTTTAACAACATGTTTGACAGGTCAAGACACTTGAAAACAGAATCAAAGGAAATGGCAGAGAATACAAAAACAAAGAGATGAATGTTTGCAAGATAAGTCAAGAGTCGAGGATAGTAAAGGTTTAACATATATTTAATATGACTTCCAGAAAGCAAGGGGAGACCACGAGAAATTCCCTAGCATAATGGAAGGCATCGATCTGCAGATTTGAGATTTACAATGAAAACTAAGCAGGACAAATAAAAAGACTTAGATAAAAAGATCTTTAAAACAGCCCCTCCTCCACAAAGACCTACTACCCTCAAATGGACAAAAACTGGGCTTATGCTGATTTTTCCAGTAGCATGAGGTCATGGCAAATGAAACGGATATATTTTTCTGTGAGCTAAAAATAATAACAGCCAACCCTGAATTTTATACATAGTGGAAATATTTTTCAAACATGAAAAACTATAAGAAGAGCTCCAGAAACAAAAACTAAGATAGTATGTCAACAATATACCCTTGCTGAATGAAAAATTTTAAGTATTTATTTCAAGCAAAAGTAAATGGCTCTCCCATGGAAATTCTAACATAGAAAAAGAAAAGGTAAGAAGAAGAAAAGAATGAATAAAATTGGCAGAAATATAAATACAACTAATCCAATGTTGACCAATAAAGTATAAACAACCCTATCTCATCATGTTTTAAAAGACAGAATTAATATACGGAAAACATTATCTTATGAGACAGGGAGAAGCTAATTAGAATTATGGCACCTTTTCCTGTGCCACAAGATTCACCCGAATTACAATCCCAAATGGCACAACCCATAATACACAGCAGCTGCAGAATTTCAAATGCACTCAGTCCTCAGAAAAATACATGTTTTCACATTATGCAAAAAATGGCCCCTCAACTGTAAAGAAAGTTGACGCATGAGTTCAGAAGTATTTATTTAAACTCAGTGGCATGTGCAACCCTGCAGAATAATGGCTTGTTTATTTTCTAGGAACATAACAGAGACAGAGGTCTTATTTTTCATAGTTGTTATTCTGCTATAGTTGTCCCAAATTTCCCCTCTGCCTTCCTCCGCCCAGCCCACCCCCAGCTCCCACAGTCAATCCCCCACCGTGGTCCCTGTCCTTGGGTCAGGAAGGGATCGGCCAAAGAACATTTATGAATGACTTATAGAGACAGAGGTTTTAAAAGGTGTGTTCTGTCAAGTACCGTACCCTCTTCGGGCAGGTAGGGAAGTTCCCGCCAGGCCTCTTGGAATGGCCAGAGGTGCTTACAAGTCACCGTCCAGAAACACAACTGAGGAACTAGCCTGGTGCACCAAAGGAGACCAGAAATCTGATCACTACTGCCTTGTTTTTAATATCTACATTTGAAAAGTGCCAGGCAATAAATTGTGGAATTCCTAATATTTTTTCATCCACTCACTTCTCTGTCAGAAAATGGGGAGAAGGACCGACAGGCTGGCTGAAGAGGTTGTGTATGCAGACCTCAGTTCCGGGCACTGGGGAGCCACTGACATTTTTTGAACAAGGAGGTAATAAAATTAGAGTTATGCTTTGACAAAATTATTCTGGAAAGGATCAGTGTTTTATTTGATAAAGGCATAAGCCACGCAGCCACTGAAATTTGAAAGCAAACCCAAAAGGAGGTTGCCCTGAATCTATTGATTGATTGCTCTCTGCTTCATAGCACATGTGGCATGCGTGTGTGTGTGGGTGTGTGTGTGCATGTGCTCACCCACATACACATCTATTGAGACAGCTATTTTTAAATAAAGATGTCATCAGTGGTATTTATCAATAAACTTTTCTGGTTCCTTTCCATAGGGGTCTATGATAAAGAGCCCTCCATTCTCCACTGAGTCACTTAGTCAGCTTTTCTCTGACATGTATTATTAAATTTATTTACCTTGATATAAGAGCCTCATGAATCTGAGCACATGGATTCTATAAAATATGAAAATCCGTAAGAAATCAACACTTCAGAATTGAACGTAACACTGACAAAGACAAACATGTCTCCATTGTTGAAAGTACAGCCAACAAAGGAACGTGTTCAAAGCAGTGGTTTTTCCCCACCGCACGGACGTGACCGACCTCATGCGTTCTTACGTGAAGTACTGTTTTCCTCAAAGGAAAGCGATCAAGGAATGTAGCCCAGGACCCCCTGGCCGGTGGCTCTGGAAGGTGCGCTTCCCGTGGGGAGGGACAGCGGCGCACACAGCCTGCGCAAGGGGAGCAGAGGAGCCTGGCCCGGGGGGCCTGGCACGGAAGGGCACGGTGCGCCGTGGGACCGGAGACGCGACCGGGACGGTCAGCGGACAGCGAGTGGAAGCCCTGGCCTGCAACCCCCCGGAATCGTAGAGGCCTTGCTGACACCACGCCCCACCCGTGACATCCTTCCCTCGAAGAGGCATCGGCTCCTTGAGTCTGGCCGCTCAATTGCCCTCTCCACCCAGAAATGCCCCTGCCAGGGCTGGGGTCCACGCTGCCCACCGCTGGCGGGCATCCAAAAAAGCCGTAGCCTTTAAAAGCCAGCGTCTGCCCTTCCAGGGCTGCTGCAGCGACTCTTCAACAAAACAGTTTACAACGAGATGCTCACACGGCTGCAAAGCTTTCGTTGTCGATCAAGCAGCTCCAAGTTCTTCTCTGCACGGGGCGATCTCTTTGCCTCGACACCCGTGTGCGGCACGTCGAGAGGTGGCAGCGAATGCGGACACACGAATGAAGCAGAACGTCGGCCTGTTTTCGAGATGATTCTGACCTTGCTCAGGCAGCTTCTGCACGTCCCGCAGAATGCCGCCATCCCGTCTCTGCCCCTTATTTTTATTGGAATGATGGGGTGCACACCGATGAGAATCGCAGAGTGGGTCCGGAACTGCGGAGTGACGAGGGAGAGTTCGGCCAGCTCGGGGCGCAGCCCCGGCGTCTGCGGGTGCTGGAAGGCAGCTGCGTTCACTGTGACTGCGGCCGACGCGTTTCAGACGTCACGCTTTGGACCCTTTATTTCACTCCCTGCCTCATGAGGTTACAGTGACATAAGGTTTCATATGTATGTTCCTCATAAGTTACTTATTTTCACACATGACCGCATTCCTATGACGGCAGCTGTTTGGGATCCCCTGAGGCCAGTAAACAAGATCCCTTCCCAGAATCCATCTTTTTAATTACAAAGCAAATAGCACTGATTCTTTCCTACTATCTACAGGATTAAGCCTCAGCTACTGAGCTCGGAATTCAAAGATTTTCACCACCTCATCCCAACCCAATGGTCTTGTCTTGTTCCCAACACTTTTTCCCCGTATGTACCCCAGGCTCCGTTCTAGACACAGTGAGTTCATCACATTCCGCTCGGCCTGCCTTGTGCTCACCCGCATTTCTGGCTTTCCCCACACTGAACACACTTCCTAGATTGCAACACTAACCACACTGAATCATGGCTCGATCCTCTTCTTTTCATAGATCTATCTGCCTTGCTCATAGATTACGAACTTGTAAAAGGCAGGTGGTTTTGGTACATAGTAGGTGTTCAATAAATAACAACTATAAAAGTAGCAATCACTTTGTGGTATTTGCCATACTGAATGGTAAATAGGGACATTAATAATTCCAACAACAAAATATTTCCTGAAGAATTACCATATTAGAGATTTTTCATGTATTACTCAGTTTATAGCAAAGCCTTATAAGACAGATACTATCGTTTATGAATAAAAGTAAAGAGATAAGTAATTTTTCCTGGATTCACAAGAAGCAGTCAACCTAAAAATTCAACCTCGATTTCAAACCCTAATAAACCTGACCATGTAGGTTAGTATCACATCCTTTATCTCCATGACAACCTTTCATTCTGTTGAAATTCCATAGCTATATAAACCTATCATTTTTATCCTAAACTTTTAAAAAAATTATTGACATATTGAGAAATAATCGTTCCATATAAGAAGCTACTGGGGTGCTGAGCAGCACATTGGATTTTTGTAGCATTTTAGAACACAGGTATTAAGCCTTTGAAAGGATGCTCCACATCCCTAGGGGGAGGCTTCTCCCAGGTTTTGTTCACCTGTTAAAGGGTAAGACACTAGGCTAAGAGCTTGCAACGCTCTCCTCACCAACAAGATACTATTAATCGATCCTTCAATCAACCAACCATTCACTTAGTGAATGAAAACTGGGCTTAGCCTTACATTGATTTAAAAAAAAAATTAAAAATCGAAATTCCTTTTGTTCTATTCATGCTCCTTGTTCTTTTCTTTTCTTTCTTTCTTTTTCTTTCTCTCTTTCTTTCCTTCTTCTTTTGGTTTTGGAAGATATTTTTTGTTTACAACTCCTATCAGTCTCTTTAAATTACTCCAAAGCTTAAGCAAGTTCACTGAATGCTAGTAGAATGGAAAATTCCATTCCTGTGATGTGTCTTGGTGTGCCAGGCTTAATACCAAAGCACACTTTAAAACAAAGATATTTCACAAATTTGAAATGTGTTTTGATGAGCAATGAACGCTCCTATGGATAAGCATTCAGCAACCTGAAACTAGATCAATCTATTCAGCCAATGTGTAGATTTAAAAATCATTCATTTCGACATAAGCTAATCTTTAAGATAATAAACAATAATACGCAGTTTCACAATAATCATATCACCTCTTGGAGGAGACTAATGAATAAAATGGGCCCTATTTCCACCTGCCTATAGAAACCACATTTTTAATTCTTTTACCCAATCTACCAAACACAGAGCTGTAGGCCTCAGTCGCATGTCTCAACAGAGCTCAAGACCAAAGGGTATCATTAGGTTTCATTTGCAGAAATAAATCTGAATTTACCTTGTTTGCGATGCTTGTGATGAATGACTTGATGTCCAGATTCGTTGGGCAGCTCTTCTGACATGGGGCGTCTGCACATTTCAGGCATCTGGGAAATAAAACAACTCGAGTAAACAAACTACCCAGTAACCGAGGTGACGCCGGACATACCCTCCTACACCCACGCAGAGTGAGCAGGCAGCAAGAGCATCTCAAACCATGCTGCTTTTAGGAGAAAAATCTTTTTTTAAGCAAGGAAGGAGACATATTGTTTCACTTCTTCCACCCCTTCAACAATATATCATATCAAAGAGCAGGGCATACCCGCCCCCCCCTCCAGCAGACAGTGTGCCCCCTGGAGCGCTGGAGGATCGGTCTTATTCAAGATCCATCCTTCACCCCTGACTCCATCTGTCTCATTTTGATCCCTTCCAACACAGATAACTTTGGAAGGTGCAATCTTTCACAATAAAAGTTACAAACGATGCCCCTTTTTATTACAAAATCATAAGCATGTCCTTCTGTAACACACATATCACACTCACGCACACCAGGTGATGTTTTAGGCGCAATGATCAAACCAAAGCTATAAATTACTACGCCCATAGTATGACCCTGCCAACCACATGCAAGCAGGCCTTGCTGCTGCTGGACCCGTACAAACGAGAGAGGTGACGTCTCATTTTACCACTTGTAGCATCCTCCCTTCCACCCCGCCTTTCCTTGGTCCCTCCTTCTCTGGCTGGCATCATCCTTCCCCCTCCAGTGTTCTACACTTTAGCCAACATACTAGTCACATGGCGACTGGGCTCTGGGGCAGTGGCACTGATGCACCGCCCAGGCTTGCCTCCTTCCAGACTGTCGTGTTCACGCCCCCAGATGATGTGCCCTCCCTCCAGCTGAGAGCAGGCTCCGCCAAGAGCAAGCCCCCTTTCCATGGCAGCCAGCACATGCTCACAGGCCATTGAGGGGGTCTGGACCCGGGCCTTGCCCCGACTTGGGGAGCAGGGCCTTAGGGATGCACTGCAGCCCTGGTTCCGGTCCTCTCTACAGACGTCGGTCTTCTGCCCAACCTCCTGCACACTCATCTCGTCTCAGCGGTGGCTTCCCGTGGAACTGCCTCAGAGCCACCCAGGAGGCTGGACAGGTGTCACGGGTCCCGCAGAGGGGCCCCTCATGCAGCTGAGGGGCTGGCCTGCGAATCTGCGTTTTAGGAAAACCCTCCGGGTGGTTCCGATGCACAGGGTTGGATCCGCTCAGGGAGAATCACAGTTCCATAGGGACACCAGGACCGAAGCCAGGAAGGACACCAGGTGGAACGGCCTTGAATGGGCACATTCACATCTGCGTGTCCATTCACTCCTCTGTTTCAAATACTTAAGGAGGCAGGGAGAGACCTTTGGGAGGGCGGCGGCGCTTCAAGGCCGACTTGGAGAATGAGTGGGCCTGGGAGTGTCTTCTTGGGAGAGGTGTCTGCTCAGGTGCTCCGCCCATTTTTCATTGTCTGTTTCTTTGATGTGGAGTTGTATGAGTCCTTTGTGTATTTTGGATATTAACCCTTTGTCAGAGCTGTTGTTTGCAAATACCTTCTCCCATTCAGGTGGCTGCCTTTTTGTTTTGGGGGGTAGAAAAGGGTGTAAGGGCTCAAATATGTGCTGATGGGGGAAGATCTGACTTTGGGTGGTGGGCACCCACGCAATACGCAGATGATGTATCATAGAAATGTAAACTTGAAACCTACATAATCTTATTTTGTAGCCTGAGGACATGCCCATGGATTTTTTTATTTTTGAGAGACAGAGGAAGGGAGGGGGAGAGAGGGAGGAAAATATCGATGTGAAAGGGAAACATCGATACACACTGTACATGCTTCTTGTACACACCCTGATTGGGACTGAACCCACAACCCAGGCATGTGCCCTGACAGGGAACTGAACCTGCGACCTTTCAGTCCATGCAATGATGCTGCAACCAACTGAGCCACACCAGCCAGGGTGAAACCTGCATAATCATATTAACTCATGTCACCCCAGTAACTTGAATAATAAAACAAGAATGAGTGAGCATTCGGAAATCGAAGCAGGGTGGGGTAGGGTGTGTGAACTAATGGGGTTTGGTCTGCCGTAAACTGGGAGTGGGAACAGAAAAAAATAGAGATCTAAAACTTGAGACATAACCCGTCTCATTTGTTAGAAGACCAGAACTCTCTGAGAATTCCACCGAGAATGAATCTGACCTTGCTCTGTTGACGAAGGTCGTTTGGTAGCTCATTCCCAACCCAGGTCCTGGTGTGAAGACCTTGGTTCACTTCTTTGAGAAAACAATACCAGGCTCCTTGTTATTCTCTTGTGAGGGGAAGAGTCCTCTTCATTATCTGAACTGGTTTCTCGGGGCCTAATTAATACCTTGTTTTCACATGTGATCTCTTTTCTCCGGTCTGTGCCCTTAGCCTTCTCTCTAAATTAAATCTCGCACAATGAGCAGTGAAGGCTTTTCATAACCAGTTGTCCTCTCTGAGATGCAGTCGTTAAACCTCCCTCCTGCCATTTCCGTAAACGCCACCGTTAGAGTCACATCTGTCATTTAGCAGAATTCCCATCTTCTCCCGCTCATGCATTTTCCCCCTAAAACACTGTCACTGAGTTAAAAAAGAACTGTCTGGAACATGTGATCAGCAGCGTACGCCGCGCACAATGCGAGAAGAGCGTGATGTGTGGCCTGTTTGGGCCCGGATGCCGATGTGAGGTGACATTTACATCACGGTCGCACGAATTAATGTGCTGAGCATCCACAGCGATTTGAAAGTGTTTCCTATGATGGAATAAAATACTTAAAAATTTGGCAAATGATATGCCATTGTAAATACCTTCTAATTTATTTTTTAAAGAGTGATTTGAACAGATTTTTAAAAATACTTGTCATTTGCTAGGAATGCAGCAAGAGATGTATATAGAGAGATTATATCTATATGTTATAGCTAGATATAATAGATATTATATAGATATATTATATAAATCTAGGTATAATACATAAATATATCTATATATCTGTATATCTGTACATATTTATATATCTAACTATATCTATGCGCATGTGTGTGTGTGTGTGTGTATATATATAGGTAATCATAAGAAGTCACAAGTTTTCTGCTTTTTTTTCCTAAGACCCAACTTGAATCATAAGGCAATTACAAAATTAAGTTATAATGTCAGCAGGGAGGAAGGAGTCAAATTAGTGCCCAGCGTTTTTTTTCTGTTCTTCCAGAGAAATCTTTTATTCAGTGTACAAACAGATTCACGCAACAGCAGTGACAACGTAAGGATTTTTAGTTGTGGTTATTAAGCCTCTTTACCAAATACTTCTCCCTTTATTACTGAGCCAGTTCACAAATAACAGCTGTTGGAAAGGTCAGATGTTAACGAGGCAGGGCCACGCAAAGCTGAATGGGAGCATTCTTCCCTTCCTTCGACACCATGAATGTGCCAGAACGGGCCGACTCGGGAATAACACCATCTTGCAATTCTCCGAGCGCGCCGCAGCACGCGAGTGCACCGGGCCGCCATTAATCCCACTTGTCACTCTGACAGCCCCGTAATTACAGCGCCGCCACAGCCAGGTAGTCCAATAAAGCAGCAAGCCCCGCGCGGGCGCGCGCACCGGCGGGGGTGTGTTATTAAACGTGCCGGGGTGGATCATCAAGTGACATTAGTGTTGACCTATTTTTCTATTTGACAATGAATTATCCTTTGACCACGCCATAATGGATGTGGCGGAGTCCGCTCCCTGGGCCCGCCCAGAAAGGCACCGCCTGGCGGGGAGGCTGGCGAGCGGCGTGAATACAGGACCAGAAATGCATGTCAGAGTGTCGTTACCCAAATTGCTTCCCGTGATTGATACCAGGAATAACCACAGACTTGGTACTCAGGGGAATACGTCAACAATTACTGTAAGCCACGGTTCTACATAAATTCTTCCTTGGAAGTAACATTTAAATCACTCTTGTTTCTCTCTTCAGTCCTCTAATCCCTTTTATGTTTCCAAGTTACTCGGTTACAAGGCAGTTTATTTTTAAACTGCATTGTGAGAGGTAAAAGTTAATTCCGATAAACAATTATGGAATATTTTAATCCGCAAATCATTATCTTTCTACTAAGAGGCACATATTAGATTCCTTTTGAAGCACTGAAACATCTTAGATTTTTTCACTAGTGAGAAATTTTTTTTCTGTTTCCATATTTAATAGAGAGCACAACAGTGGATTTCATTCGAAGCAAAATATGGAATCCTTAACAAGGCTAATTCTTTGTGATTCAACGTGACTATGAAAAATGTATGTGAACTGGAGGAACCTAACGCCTGGAGAGATTCATCAAGGGTCTTTCTCTAGGGAAGGAGCCAGGGTCCCTGCTTCCAAGCAGCAGTGGGGCTGAGCAGGTGTGGGCCACAGTGTGGCACCCACGGACATTCGTTCGAGAGAGGAGTGAGATCCGTAGCTAACGCCTCAGACCTTACCCATCTGAGAGCCGGTGCCAGGTCGGGTATTGCTAAGCATCCACAGCAGCTCGAACTGCCACCTACGCTTGTTAAAAGGATTTTCTAACCCATGAGTTTAAATGATGATTCATTTCTTTCTCAGTTAAAAAAAAAAATCACAAAAATCTATTTGAAAACCTTGAAACCTCCTGTCACTTTTTTTTTTTTTTTTTTGCTAGACTTTGGTTCAATCAAATCAGCACAATTCATCACACTATTCATAACCTGTATTAGTTCATAGATAAACAAACTGGGCGAGAAGTATCTCCATTAAAAACTAAAATGGTTTCCTAATATCGATGCATTGCCTCAGATCTTTGATGGTCAGTGCCCTTACTTGGAATTTGTAAGTCATTGCGACGTATAATGTGGGCGTGGATGTAGCTCCCCCACCCTACAACCAGCAGTGGACATAGGTGTGTGGTCTGCCATCCTTCCCCACCGTGGCGGTATTTCTACGGAAACTGAGCAGAACGAAGTATCAGGCTGCAGGGAAGGAGGGTGGGTTGAGGCGTGGAGGTCAGAAGTGCCACACAACTATCGGAGTTCCACATCTTGCAGTGTCCCCTCCACCCAGACCCGAGAACGAAGGTTGGCATCCTTAAAACAGGAGGGGCCGGTGCAAGGACCTGATGCACCAGCAGTCGGGAGCCATCCGCCAGGGCAACCGCGCTCCCTGCTTCTCCCCGAGCCCACCACCTCTCCTCCACCCTGTCTGCTCCTCCGTCACACCGCACGCTCTTACCCGCTCGGGGGCACGTGGAACTATGGTACCTCTGGCGATTTCTAACATGCATCTTGGCCCAGGTGCTACATCCTGCTGGGCTAGAAAGCTGTGGCAACATCCTGAAATGTAACCGATTTTTTAGGCTGTGCTCCACTCAGCCTTTCAGACATCTCCTGAGGTTCACATTTAAGGCTCTGAATATGCATGTGAATGGATCGGGTAACGCCCAAACATAACTTTTCAATAGAGCTGCTCACCTGTGAGACCTTCCCCTTCCCACGTGCATGCTTCAAGACAATTCAGAAGAGGAGAAATTTAAAACAGTACCCAGGTCACCCAACGGATGGCCACAATATTTTGCGGGTGAGCTTGCCCATAAGTCCAGGATTAAAACGTCACTCAGAGCGGATCTGCAGTCTTTCTGGGCTCAGTGTCAGAGAATTCTGTGGGTGTATCATGGAGTCAGCTCCCGAAGGACGCAGTTAGTGAACAGGAGAATCCACGTGGTACTACGAGCCTGTCCTTCATCCCTGCTTCTGCCCGTCAGCTCCCAGGCCCGTGGGAGGCGTAGGCTCCCTCTGCCTCGTCAACTTCTGTCACCTGCAGAGACGGCTACAAAGTATTTCTCACCCTCCAGGGTAGGGTAGCATCTCCCTGGATAAAAGATGCTGTCTACGTACAGACACGGTCTTTCTTTAAGTAACTGTTACTAACTGATAAAGTACCTGCATGTTTTGTGCCCCTGTACTTTGGAAGTTTACATACAGGTGACCACATACCTGCCTATCACAGATCCGTTCAGTAGCTTAGCAGAGTCCGGTCAGCCCTGCTCAACACCCAGGTTGCTCCACGCCTTTCACCGGCCAGCCTGCCACGTGTGATGTAGCTACGACGGGCTGCAGGTACTGCGTTGTCAAGACAGCAGACGGTCGCTCAGAACCACTGTGGCCCCCCCCATTCCAGATGGCTGTGCCAGGAGGCTCGATGTACTTCTGATCCTTTATCGCCCTTGTGGAGGGAAGCGGGAGACGGCGCCGACGGTTTCTATTGCAGCTTCCCTGCTACTCAGTAATCTCGTTTCACCTGCACGGTGTCCCCAGCAGTGCCACCGAGCCTTTGATTTATATGGAGAGCCCTTCCAGGCTTAGGCGGGGACACGATTTCCTTGTGGCGGATCCGTATGCTGTGCAAACGATCTGCTCAGACTCCGAAACACCTGTTGGATGTTTATCTTAATGCCAATAAAGCCCCGTTAGGAACGGCACCAACAAAAGCAATATATGTTACTCGTTGACGCTCTAAAAGTTAACTTCCCAGCAAAATTCTAAAATGAAAAAAGCTGTATACTTTATGACTTATTTGATGGGAATTTCAGAAAGAGTAAAGCTGACATATAGATTTTTGTCTTGTTTGTAGTAAAAATGTAAAAGAGAAAAAAAATGAAGTAGGAAAGTCAGAAACAAGTTATTTATTACCATATCATTCCTAGATTTCTGGCAACTGCTGGTTATGAAAAATAGTATTTGTGTAAATACGTAAACCTGCTTAAGGGCGTGTGAACTAGGAGTTGGGATAGATGTTACTTTATACAACGTTGTAATATTTGTTTTGTTTTTTTTTGCAATGAGCCAGCACAACGTGTAATTTAAAAAATGAGAAGACTTCTCTGTTGTTGGTAACGAAAATCACGTCATCTTGTGTAATTTTAAATTTTTCACTTTGGTCATTTGGGTTGACCAAGGCCAGCACAAACCCACGATGCTCCTGCACTCTCCTCTCCTCTGCCCCCCACAACTCAGGTCTCACAAGGGGTCCGACTGACAGCTGGCAGCCACAGAACAGAGGCTGTGGTCCCGCTGAAGAAGCAGAGTCAGTGACAGCCCGGTGCCCGGGGACTCGGTCCCTAAAGCAACAGTGCAAGGGGATTCTCGGCCTTGAAATGGCGAGAGAGCATCTGCCAGCAACAGAATCCAGAAACAATGGAATTTATCTGAATCTTAGCTATCCAGATGTTACAGGATGGGGGTGGTTAGAAACAATCCGACTCAAAATTAATGCTAAAAATCCCCGTGTTCAAAGTTCTGCACTGGTGGTGGGGGGGTGGAGGGTGCTGGGGGGAGGGGGTCGCTGACTCGCTCGGAAGACGGTGGTGCAAAAACTCACCGGCTCCTTCCACACGGGAGAGACTTTTTTCTGGCTTGTTTTTCTCTGCGCGTGCAACAGTGGTTGTGATGGTTCATGGGGTTAAAGACCGGATTTAGAGAGCGAGAGTCGGACTGGATCTTCTTCCTGTTTTAATGGCCCAGCTGCCTGGGTGGAGCCTCAGCATATTTATCATAAAAACGCGCACATTTCCACTTTTTCAAAAGTGAAGGGTAACCCCTTACACACACACACACACACACACACACACACACACACACACACACTTAAACTAAATTTAATTTTAAAAATTTATTTCTTTTGCTTAACTAAATCTAGGTCGATTACTCCAAGTATTAAAAAAAAAAAAAAAAAAACTGTCTTCAGCACAAAGTTTAGGTTTTATACAACCCTGTTTTGTTTTGTTTTTTTTTTTAAAATAACCTGCATCTGATCATGACAAACTCTGGCACAGGATGACCCTGGAGCCTCGGCCCCCACCTCTGCCTTCCTGCAGCCGCAGCTACACCACCTGCCCTGCTCTGGGCCGCTCCTTCCCCTCCCGGCCTGCAGGGCAGCACCCCTGTCTGCTCCAGATTCCCTCGGGTGTACCCACAGCGCCCCCTGGGCTCTTTCATCAAAGCAATTATCACCTTGACCGCGACAGCTGATTCTCTCCCCTGTCCTCTGTTCTATTTCCTCCTCCAGGGAGAAAATGGCTGGGTTCCTTTGTCTTCATTGACGGTCTGCTTGGCAACAGATTAATTTGAAATTGGAGGAAAAAGACAGCCAGAATTTTGAGAATAATCCAGTTATTGCTTTTGCTTGGAAGAAAATAAATTTTTTTAAACTGCTCTTTAAATTTATGTGAATAGTATACATTTATAATAAAAATATTTATATTTACTTTATTTAATCAATACTTACGTAGAGTTTACTGCATGCTAGCACTATTTTTAGTGTTTATAAATATTAACTCATGTAATCTTCATCATCACGCAATGATGTAAATACATATAAATATGAACTCCCTGTATCTTCATAGGAACCTGACGGAGAGATTATTTCCATTATTCTCATTCTAGAGATGAAGACACTAAGGCGCAAGATTTCCTTCTCTGATTCAGGCCTGAAATAGTTTATCACCTTTTTCTCCGAGGCTGGTGATTACTGAGAAGTGAATAGAACCCCCCTAAGGGTCTGTGACGCCCAGCTACCCCCTCCTCACTCTCAGCCTCAGCAGCCCCGGGGTGTCGGAGCTCCTCTGGAAGTCAGGGCCCTCCCCGAGGAGGCTTCGCCCACGCCCAGCCTGTGGGCACCCACCCACGCCGCATTTCTACAGCGGTTCTCCTGACAGCCCGTGGCCGCGCAGAGTTTGAGAAAGTTTTCTGAAACAACGTACGAAAACCACGCCTGTTACAGTAGTTACTGCACAATGTATCCGCAGTCTGCTGAGCTCAAAAGTGGCCTGACAAAACTCCCATTTCCTTTCTGCGGAGCCCAGCAGGTGCGCCCGCCTCTCCTGCTCGGCTTCAGGAGGCCTTTTCTCCCACGTAAATGACCCAGAATGTAAATTACGTGGGGCGCAACCTTTCCAGTATAAATAGCAGACGCCATAAATACAGTTAGGTACGACCTGTGGAAATATCACACGAGTCGTAACAGACACAACAAAAATGTATTCAGCATCTGTAGGCGTAACCCGGACGAAAACAACCGGCCACCGCACAACACTCAGAGCACCGTACACTGGGGCAAAAAAGCACTCCAGCCCCCCGTTGTCCCCACTGGGGCTGCCAGACAGAGAGCACGGCCCTTCCCACCAGGGTGTGCACAGCAGACTCGGACACTGTGTCGGTCTTGGGGACCCGAATGCCTGAGTCAGTGCAGACGCTGCGTGAGGAGAATGTGCAGAAGTTTCAGGAAATTAAGGAATGTGAAAGAAAACAGATAAGAACATAAATGTTTAATCTTCTCAATTTCTTTCCTATCTCAGGTGGACGGAGGTGTCAGGCAATAACACTGCTTGGGAAATGAACTCACGGGACGATGGTCTGATCATTATCAGAAGACTTTGGGGGGAGAAAACCAGCCTCCGAGCCAAAGGACACAATGTACCCAGACAATGTCTTGGACACAGTCATCAGCCTAATAGGACATAAACTCTACAAACAGAGAAATAAAGAAGCTAAGGGCAAACGATAGACATTTTTGGTAAAAAAATGGAAAATTCCATTGACTGCGTTTCTAAGGAAACGCACAGACCGTCAAAGGTAAGGACTGTGCGTGAGGCTCGTGAAATGCTAGCCCATCTTTTCCTTTGTTCTCTGGTTCTCTCCTTTCTCCATCAACAAGAATCTGTGGAGCACTGAGGTGCTGGGGGTCTTGCTAGACGCCGGAGATGGCAGGAGGCGTGACACGGGGCTTCCGCCCTCATGAAGCTCTCAGTGAAGAAGTCCCAGGAATGAGCACCCGCTCTCAGCGAAGGACAAGGTGAGAGACGCTCAGATTTGCCCCAAGTGCAGGGGTGCCCCCATGTGTCCCCTCCTCTGCCTTCAAATGCCCAGTGGAGTGACAAAGACACAACGAATGAACTTGTTTCTTCTGGGTGTGTGTGGAGATAAACTGTGCGTTCAGGCCAAGTAGCGCCCGGCGTGCAGAGGCGGCTGGTCCCAAGCCACTGTAAGTATTTGACGCCAGTCACCTGCCCGACGGCTTTCAGGGCCACCTCCAACTGCGCACAGACCGTCTCTTCCCCCGACACGCTCCCTCCTCTTCTACCCACACCCTACCCACGCAGCCCCCACCAGAACACAGTCCCAGAAGCGACAGCAGAGCTGGATGGATTCTGGGTTGGGGTCCAGCTCTGTCACTTACGAGGTCTGTGATCACGGAAAAGTTATTTAAATTCTTTGCGCCCCAGCTTCCTCATTCACTTGCCAATTACAGGCTAGACCCCATATCATTACAGGGAGGATAAAACAAATGGATGCATGTAGAACATTTAGCGCCTGCCGTAGCGTGTGTGCTCGGTAGTGTAAATCGCTGTTGCGAGCCATTTGTATGATTTACGATCTAGCAGCAGCGCAGGGTACCGCCGGGTGCATGAGCGCTGTTTCCCAACAGCCACGGGGAGCACGGTCCGGGCTCGACTGTAAAATGATGACTGGCGCGGAGGTGACCGTGGAAATTAAATGACATAATTATGAAGAGCGCCAGCCACGGCGCCCCGCTCATAGCAGCAGCTCAATAAATGATAACCAGGAAACGTTTTGAAAAATATCTTCATCTTCCAAGCCAGTTCGAGGGAGCTTGTGGCAGGCGGAGGTGAAGTCACAGAATTATGAGCAGAAATAACAAGCGCAACCCACAGGGGGGCCTAAGGCAGACAACGCTGTGAGCGCCACGTGCTTCCCGTAGGGTTTATAAAGAATTCCGTGGCAGCCCCGCCCTAACCACACCCAAGCTGAGCCTGCGTGGCCACCGCCAGCACCACGAGCCACACCGGCCGGGGCCTGGCGATCCCGGCATCCGTCCTGCTCGCTCCCCATGGCCTCCGCTTCAGCGCATCACTCGTAGCCTTGATGGGACCGCACCGGCCACCAGTCCGGCACAGGGCATCCGCGTGGGCAGATGTCCACGTGGGCGCGGACCGGAGGCTGGGGGCGGGGGTGGGGTGAAGCTCCATCTCCCGAGGGCAGCTCTCTGACACCAGGTAATTTTTGTCTACTTCCCACAGGGACATGCATATGTTTTTAATACATGAATGCATTTCAGATGCTGAGACATCTGAATTATCCACTGTAAACAGAGAGAGAAACGTTCTGGAAAAATAATTTGAGAGAATAAATTTTTCCCATGCACTGTCTTTACATTCGAGCTAGGAAAACGCATCACTTCTCAGTGTTTCCGGGTTTTTGTTGTTGTTTGGGTGAACTTTTCAGAACAATCCCACCGAGACAAGTCTGCTTTGCGAGCTGGGGAGCTGGTACTCCGCCCTCCCAGCTCAGTATCAAGGTGCACACGTCCTTTCTCACGGAAGAGGTGTCACTCAAGTTCCACAGAGAAGACGGCAGCACGGTATCCATTCGGGGAATGCAGATGGCAACTCGCATTCTTAGTTCAACGTGCACCTTTCTCTCCCAGGTCCTGCCTCCGAGCTGCCAGCCCTCGCTCCCACCGCCCTCCGGGGTCGCCGACGGGCCCAGCTCCAGGCCATCTCTGGGAGAGCTTCCTCCCCCAGCACCCCCCTCCTCAGGGGGCTTACCTACCTCTGTGTGCCCCCGCATCCCCACACTGCACTCTCCCTGCTTTTGCTAACATATCCCCAGAGAGCTGGTGAGTCCAAGGAGGACAGGCATTCACTCAACAAACGTCAGTTGGAGTGGCTGATAGGCACAGGCCCGGGAAAGTGGCAGCTAGACAGACACACACAGATCTGCCCTCTCTATAGCTTAGGGTAAAAAAAAAAATAAACGCACGCAGGAAACGGCAGTTACCCGTATTCTTCAGATTATAAGATGCAATTTTTCCCGCCCCCCAAATTTGGGAGGAACAATGGTTGTTAATGCTGTTGTGGAGTTCTGTTTACATTTACATTGGTAAAACGTTATGTTATTTATGTTAGTAAATATTTTACATTTTCTGCTTCAAATTTTTCCCCGTTTTCCTCCTCTAAAACCTAGGTGCGTCTTATGGTCCGAAAAATAAAATACAGTATTTCATTTGTTTTCAATTTCTCCTCATACCAGGAGTACTTTTTTTTTTTAATGTTCTGTACAAATTTGCATTGCTATTTTTTCTCTTACAGTTTTCACAGTTAACACATTCTAAACTAAAAAGTCCTGTATTTATCAGGGATAGAAGTTGCCGGAGGACTTGATTTTGCCTTTCTTACATGCAGTCCTACTGAAGGACGTGCCCCTTAAAGCTTTTGGACGGTTTTCCCAAATAAGCTCCCTACCCAGATGTGCCTTCGTCGTCTCAAAGCCGGAGCAGACGGGTTGTTGTGTTTGCCGGTTTGAGTTTTTCTTTTTCCGCCGTCCAAAGTGGTGCAGGTTGGGGCACGCCAACCAAGTGAGCAAGGTGGACTGGGTAGCACCCCAGGAGAAGCTGTGCCAGTCACAGCACAAAGTCAGGAAGTTTGGGAATTGGACCTTGTACGGTGTTTACATGCAACGCTCAACTTCCAAGTTGCCTCAAAGGCTGAATTGGAAGCTTCATGTCTCTGTGAAACTTCCTGTCTTCTTAATGTGCAGGATGGACTTAGTTGTTCTGCAATATTAAAGTCTGCCAATTGCCATGAAATAATAAAATAAAAATAGGCATGTCATGGCAGAGGAAGATAAATCATGATTGCAGAGAGCAGAGGGGTCAGGGGTCATGTCCCGGAGGAGGAGTTTGAGGAAAGGAGACAGGAGTGCAAATGCCAGGCGGGGCCTGGGGCTGGGCAGGGCGGGGCCTGGGGCCGGGCAGGGCGGGGCTTCCAGGGAAACTGCGGAGCAGGAGCAGGAAGGAGGCGGGGCTGGGAAGGGAGGGACAATGCTTCCGGCAGGTGCTCCGCAATGTGCACTGAATAAACAAATGTGCGATAATAATAATAAAGAGAGGACTGTGCACTTGCCTGAATTTCGAGTTTGTATTATTCCTATCTTGGGAAAATTAGAATTTTTACAAGGCAATTTACTTCCCATTACTACAAACAGGAATATTTTTGCCTTGTTAAGACATTCCCCTTCCCATACATTTAAAAGTAATTTAGAGAGCTATAATTCAGTTTTAAACACAGTATATAAAGTATTTATGCTGCAACTAACTTGAAAAACAGGCGCCTTGCATACATCTGTTTCCCGAGGAAATATTTATACTATTTACAAAGTTTCACTGTGGATTCCAAAGGGATGTAAATTGTATAATCTCTTTAGGGGGAAAAATGATCACTTTGCACGCGGCCTTACGGAATGAATGCCCCAAACGGCGGTTGTGGCACCATCCACTCTGTTTGCACTACTGAATCCCCTGACACACCTGGCCTGGGGCAGAGGAAGTCCCGCCCCTGGTGGAGGAGCGGACGGACGGACGTCTCCCATCACCTGGGACCCAGTCAGGAGGCAGAGACCCCTGAAAAGGAACTCTGGGGAACAGAACCCGTCACCGCCCCCGCCCCGCGCACTGAAAGAGCACCGGGCAGGCCGGGTTCAGGCTCCGGCCCTGTTCTCCACCAGCTAGCAACACAGTCCCGATCGAATCCTGTCCCCAGAGACGTCCTCGGTTTCCGTGTCTTTAGGAGGGGGTGTGTGGCTAGCTGGTCGCTAAGGTGCCTTCTGTCACAAAAGGGCCGTGGCCTGACATCTTCATGTGTCTCTCACGCAGCCTGAGATCCTGGGAGTGAAAGTCTTCAAATTTGAAACTCTGAGCATTTTCTTTCAAAGGAAAGAAAGAAATTTTTCAATAAGTGGAACATAGTTTGAAGCTACTAGTGAGACAGACCTCTCCTGAAATGTCATCAGCAGTGTGGAAATCCTTATTTTCAAAGGAACGTGAAGAGCTTGAAAGGACTTCCGACGCGCAGCTGTAACAGCAGTAAAGCTCCTGCCAGCCCCAGACGGGTCCGAGACGCTCAGCTCCATTAGTGATGAGGGTACAGAACGCGCCCGATTTCTCCACATGGAGTTTCCCGGCAGTCCGATGTAATCGTGGATTAAGTCCTTAGAACATCGCTATTCCATCCCATTCTTAAGGGTTAGGAACTGCCTTCCTCTGCCTAGACTCCAGTTAGAGATTCCCATTTCTTTCCGCCTGTAACATGCCACTTTACACCCTGCAGAGAAAACATCAAACTCCTTTCCAGAAAGCCCACCCAAAGCTAATCAAAACAACACCAGGTGAAGGCAGAAAGTACGGGCTGCTATCCCGTCACCGCACCCTGGAGACACTGAAGCTCAGGTAAGCCACCCAGTCCATGTCTGCCTTAGGATGGTGAGGATCTAATCACGTGCAGGAAGCGCTGGAGCACAGTAGGTGCACGGGCAGCCTTACTCTGAGGGTCTGCTTGCGGGGGCTGTCCCCCCCGCCACTGACACCCCCACCCCTGCAGCAGCCGCTCCTTGCTCAGCCTTTTGGCGTGAGTCCTGAATCCCACAGCCACGAACCCTGGCTGGGCTGATATTTGGAAACATTTTGCTAATTGTCCCAAGACCCTAAACCCCCCAGCATCTGCTGGCTTCTCGTGAGATCACTTCCTGCTGCTGCTGTCCTGTCCTCCCTGTGGTGGGTCTCTGCTGCCCATTGGGCTTTTCCCATTTTGCTCCTCTCCCCTTAGGTAACCCCACCAATGTATCCATGTGCCTTCCGACCTCACAGCCCTGACACTTTGTTACCCTCCCAGCCACTAAGTTCCACAGTAGTGAAAATAGCTTTCATGCAAAATAGCATGGGTGTACATCTCTTATACGACAGGTAACGAACTAGATTTTCTGTTAACGTTGTGTACACACCACTGCACACTGGTGCATTTAAAGTACACTTTGTTTTACACGAGTATTTGTAAGATGCAGAAATTGGATACACTATTGCCAAGTTTGACAATCTCATATATTAGTATTGAGCTTACATTTCTAAACAGATATTATTAAGACATGATTCCAATTTAATTGACCTGCTTTAGCAATCGCTACGTAATTATGGGTCAGGCATTTCCTAAGTAGTTACCATGGGACAAGCCGCACAGGAAGCACCAGGGTCTCAAAGACGAGCCGCACATGACCCGTGACTTCACACAACGACCCCACGGTCAGGCAGCAGGTAGTCCGACACACAACCATGTGTGTGCAAGGTGTGATGAGTTAAAAGAATGCACAAAATGCCCCCCGCACACACAAGGAAAAAATGACTTCGTGATAGAGCAGGACCGTGGAAAGTGGCTTGTGACCTGGGTCTCAAAGAACGCTGACGTGGACAGAGAGGGAGTGGGGGAGGGGTGGCGGAGGGGGGGAAGTGGCAGGTGAGCAAAGGCAGGGAACAGCGAAGGGTGTGTGTTGGAACGCAGGGACCTGACGGGGGGCGCAGGGCAGAAAGAAAAGGCCGGTGTGGCCTGGCACCCAGTCGGACTGGTCCTCCGAGAACTTCGGCTAAAAGGACACTGTACAATTTGGGTTTGAAGCTCATCTTTGTCTCAAACGTACAGTCTTATTACACACACACACACACACACCACGTTTGCATGTATATTAAAATTAACTGTAAAGAGGCCGTGTAAGGAACTGAAACTCCTCAATGGACCACGACAGAAACAAGAGCCAAGGAGCAGGCTGGACGGAGGCACCAGGCCTGGTGTGTCCAGGTTCTGAGCAAGCAGGGAGAGCCCAGTGTCCACTCATCTGTACAGGTGAGACCTGAGGGGTCTCACAGCCAGGAGCTGGCTGGTGGGACGCCCTCTCCCACGGAAGGGCTCGGAAGTCACCGGCAGTCAGGCTAAGTTAGATAAAGGCCTCCGTAAGCTCTACGCCAAAGAGGGACGGGAGGGCGCCAAGGCCGACTGGAATCTAAGACGAGGGTGGAGCCATCCTCCTGGTTCCCACAGGCACAGTGCTGCCGGCGTTCGGGTGGGCTCACTCCCAGAGCCGCTGAGGCAAGACCTGCCGGCAGCTCAGGCGCACGGAGGCGACCATGCAGTTGCCGGGTGGGCAGGGGAGCGTTCATCAAGTGAAAAACAAAAAGCACAGCCATCACTCAAGATTCACAAATACACAGTATTTCTAAGACAGAGTCAGAAAAACATTAAAAGACCTCCAGTAATCAGAAGCTAAATTCACTGCAAATTGAAAATAACAGAATAATCTAAAGTTTTTAAAAGATTACTAGGTTTATCCTTCTTCTAAAAATAAGGGAATACCATCCCCTAAAAACAAGAATGGATGAAACAAAAACAAGCCAAATGAAAGGGAAACGGGAAGATGTTCAAAAGAACCAAGTGGAAATTCTTGAGAGAGAAAATTTGGCCACTGAAATGCCAATGTCATAGATGGGGTACATTCTACTATATTTGAGTGTATATATAATAGAACACTTAGAGAGAAACTTGGTGACTGACAATGTGGGACTCGGGAATTCATACAGGACTCAGCCCAGAGTGACAAGGACAAACAGTTATATTCTGGGCTAAGGGGCTGGGACATCAGTGGGGAGCCACCAGGTTATTGATGAGGGAATCCTTCAGAAACTCAGTTCCGGTGGCCGCAAAAAGAATAGTCAACAAAACAAACAAGCAAGCAGAACAGAAACAGAGACAGGGACATAAAGAACAAATGAGGTTATCAGAGGGGAAGGGGGATAATGGGGGAAGGAAGGGAGGGCTGTCCAGGAACATGTATGAAGGACCCATGGACAAAGCCAAAGGAAGCAGGATTGAGGGTGGAAGGTGGGGGGGTAGGGGGAAGCAGCACATGAAGACAACTGTTCTTGAACAACAATAAAAAAAGAGTGAAAACGGAAAAGAATGAACGAACACCAGATTATGGCCATATTCCTGCCAAGGCACAACGAGGTCGTGTGCAGGTGGCAGAGGAGTGGAGAGAGATCCACTTCTCCCCCAGCTTTTCTCTGACGTCATTGAGTTAGTTTCCGTGTTTAACTGTGTCTCAGGTGAAAACCGTCTTCAGTTTTCCTCTGCGCCCGGTCTTCCTTGGCCTCAGATCCTTCCTCCACGTTCCCTCCTGTCCCCTCCTTCCCCCCCCACTCCGCCTCGCAGAGAGCAGAGAGCATCACCACTGGTTGCTGCCCAGAGGACCGTTCCCTTGCAGAGTGACTGCGCACCTCCCATCTGTTTTAAGAATGACGGCCGTGCTATTTTCCAGTAACAGCCGGACCCAGGGCAGACTCCCGAAGGGACAATAACAAGGGTTCTATCTTGAGAGTCAAACCACCTGGGTTCAAACTACGTGACAAGTCACAACTGCCATGGTCCTCACTTCCTTAAGTGGGATTAAAAGTCCCTATTATGGAAAGTTATTATGCAGAGCAAAGTACAGATGAGATATCTAAAGAGTCTAGCAAAATGTTTGTAATATAGTAAATGCTCAATTAATGTTACTTCTTCATCCCCATGAACACCCAGCAAAGAAGGCATTCTCTGATTTTCTTGGCTAACCAACAAAGCAAAGGCCGGCGTCTCCCCTGCGCGGTACCTCTGTGTGCTTCTGTGCCTGGTGAGACCGACTTATAGAACCGGGGCTCTGCCCCCTTCCATTCTGTGCCCTGGGAGACCGCCTCGGAGACTGCCCGCTTCTACCCCCACTGTATCGCTCCGGGGCTAGCGCGGCGCCCGGCTGATCGCGGGGGCCTTAATAAACACCGGAGGAGCAGATCAGCGTTGCTACAGCCTAATTTATCCTCTGCCCACTGCCCGACATGCAGCCGGAGCTTTGCTCACTGCACAGTGCGAACTTCTCAAATTATCTTTACATTTTTCACCTCTTTTGTTCTTCTGTTAGTCCCCTGGGCTGTCTTCTTAGTGACAAAAGCCCAATTAATATGCATCTTCGACTGATTTGCTTCATTATGTCCCTCAAAGCTGACCTGTTCCTTCTCTGGACTCCTGAATGAAGAAAGGAAAGAGGAAGGACCTAAACTGTCCAATTCGGGAAAACATTCGACTCCTTAGCCTCATTTCTCACACATAGTAGGAACTCAGATTTGTTGAGCTGACGTGAATAATCCTGCCTATTCATTAAAAGGGTTTTGCATGGCAGTAGGATGCATCGTGTAAAAAGGCTATGCATATTTTAAATTATTATGAATTATAAATTTGATTACTCTGATGTATTCCAGGGAACTTGAAATGAGGATTGAAAAATCCAAATAGGATATTAAAATTCTCAATATTCATCTAAACATCCATTACGAATCTTATTTCTCTTGGAAAATAAAGCTCCGTGCCAGCCTAATTAGCATGCCTTTATTGTGTGTGAAAACATCCTCAAGGATTTTATTTTTTCCAGTCAGTTCATAATTGTGTGCACTAATAGCTGCTACATATTTTATTCATTTCCAATGAACATAAAGCAAAAAAAAATATCATCACTGTATTTTAAAGAATAACAGGAGAACATTGCTGACAATCTTTTGAGCAAGATGCAAAGAATGAGAAGAAGGGGAGGAAGGGAGGCTCAGACACAGGGAGGAGGAGGAGGAGGTACTGTTGAGAAAGAAGGAATGAGGAGAACAGGATAAGAAAGCAAAGGAACAGATGGAGGGGTGGATGGAAAGCGAACAGTGAGAGTGAGAGGAGGAGGAGGACGCAGAAAGGGGAGAAGAGAAAGCTGGGGACAGAGGAGGGGAGCTTCAGTGCTAAGGCATTCATTCCACTCCTGGATGTGCAAAGTCCCAGCATCACATCCTCAAAATACAGGGTCGGGTGGAACAACTCAGCACCCCCAAGGCAGACATTTTCACTAGCATTTGGCCCCTCCCCAGCCCAGGAATTCTTGCAATTCCAGAACATGCCAAGGGAGATACTGACTTTGATTATAACAGTTTACCGTGGTTCAGGACCAAGGTGATGTTGCATAGGCCTTTTAAGTTCAAGTGCACGATAGCGCACACTTGTCGGTATTTATCCTGCAGTTTTAAGCCAAAGAAAATGCTTTTAACTCGGTTCCTTACACAGTAATCTGTCAAATCTTATGTTTTACGTTGAGATACATTAATTTGATTTGTAATTAAGCTGCATTTGAAAATAATTATGAAACTCTACGAAAAAGACTTTTTCCTAAGAATAAACACGCACAGCAGTTTGTTGGCCGACGATGCTGACTCCATAAAGTAAATAGGCGCTCAAGGTTCATGTGCAAAATTTATTTGACACATTTACAGTTCTCTCCTTTGCAGACTTCAAGTTCTTTGAAAGCAACCTGACTTCTAACTCGTGCTATAGCTCTCATTTTTCACCCGCACCCAAGAGTTCAACATTCAACACGTGTTTGTTGAATAAATGAATGAATCAATGAGACGCCGTGGCGTAAGCAAACTTTGATTAATTTGTTTGTGAACTAACCTTTTTGCACATTTGACACACTGGTGTCCGCCGTTCCCATTTAGCCTACTGATCATGACCAAGCTAACCTTCTCTAAATACTAATTTCACAATGATATTCCCCTGTCCTGAAACTTGTAAATAACTCATTCTTTCCAAAGCTTAACCGGTGAGATGCTTTAAGGACCCCACCGTTCCCCCATTGATTTACATGCCGCCCAACACTCAGCAGTCACCATTGGAGAGCCCTTGCTCTTTGGCTTCAGTACACACCATCAAGCTTCTCGCACTTCTTTATAGAGTGGGCAGAGAGGAAATGCTTTGCAATCTATGCTTCACTGAGTTTTTAACCTATGTCACCAGAATACTTTCAGAAATGTGCGTTTAATGCACACGCATGCGCTGCGGCTACTGACAGGACATTGCACAGAGCAGGGCCGCTCTCCTCACTGCCCATCCCAGCAGGACCTGGACCGAGTGAGGTGCAGGCTTCACCCAGGTGAGCCCCGCAGGGGCTGTGCAGGCCAAACGGCGTGGCAGTCAGTGCCCCGTGTGCCCCTGAGGAATCCAGCTGCCCTCACTACTCCACCGCCCTCAGGTGGGCGTGGGACGGGAGCAGGAGAGGGGCTCGGTGGCCTTACCCCTGGGGAGGGACCGGCAGCGGCCGGCAAGCGGCCACGCTCCATCGACATGCACGCCCTGTGCCACACCGAGGGCTGGAGTGGCTGGCCACGTGGCAGTCGCTGACCGGTAAAACTGTACCTAGAAGCACCGTCGTAACAACAACGTAAACTATTTGGCGCTAGCTCTGTGAGTGGCAGGTAGAGGCAGATAACAGTCACAAAAGCTAGAAAAAATGGCCACGGCCTTACCAGTCGGTCAGCGCTGGAGAAAGTGCCAGCATCGGTGTGGACGCTGGGAAGCACAGTGACCCGGGCGAGGCAGCAGCCACAGACAGTCCAGGCCTGGAGCAGATTTCGGCACCTTAACGCACCTCACACAGTCGTGGACTTTGGCAAGGCGAGCGTCCAGGTGATACATCCAGAACACCCGTGGCTTTTACCACACTCGCTAAGGGACGCTGATAACAGAAAGCACGTGTTCATTTGCAAGCCGACTTTATGGGGAACAGAGAGAGGTGAAGGATGGCCAGGGTGGCAAATGAAATCGTTCCTCATGTCTGGTCTTTCCAGCTGGCAAGGGTTCCCGAAGTGGAACGATGCCCTAGGACGACAATGAAACCAAGGCTGGGAGGCACGAAGACCTCTGCCAAGCGCTCTATGGGATTTCGGCGGTGCCGGTGGGAGGAGAAGCGCAAAGGAGGCGAAGGATGGGAGCGTCCAGAAGTCTTCAAGGTGACAGAACCTTCCACAGACATTATCTGCTTTCAGTGCAATTGTCCGAAATACCGTGTACAGTGTGGATGCTGCTTACCACGGCCAAACTACTAATAACTGCAGTTAATACTCATTACTATATGTCTTTTTTTCCTGGGTCCTTCTCCTCATTACTTGCCATGGACTATCCCTTAGTGAAATCATGACTTTCTTCACACAGCTTATATCAAACATTAATAGTATTTGAAATTTAAAACGTGCAGGCTTTTCTAACGTCAGGTGTGTCTGAGGCTTCACTCGCAGACACTCAGTCCTGAACACACATTTCCTCTTGCCTACGACAACTGCACCTCTGTCCCTAGAAGACCCTGTCGCAGACAGCCCAGCCACCCCGGCCCACGCCAGTGCCCGCTCTCTTTGGATGCCTAGTGCGCCTTCGCTCACTAACACGCAATTTAGCACTTCATTATTTGCGAATTCATACTATGAAGTATTCTTAGAAGTGTCAGAAGGGAGTGACAGATGAGCAAGCTCCATTTACAGAGGAGAGAACCACAGAGAATTATCCAGATCACAAGACCGGTTCACGGCCGAGCTGAGGCCGGAACACACGTCTTCCGATTTCTCCCCCAGGTTCGCGTGCCCAGCCAAACGGGAGGGAGTGGAAGGAGAGCCCGACTCCTCTGTGTCCTCCTGACCTCCCTCCGCTCCCAGTGTTGGTGGAGACCAGACATGCTTGAACATTGAAAGACGGCGGCTACGGGGCAAGGTGTGCTCCGTGTCTCCGTTGTCGGTCCGACCTGGCTGCATGGTCGCCAAGCAGTGACGCGTCACCTAACAGTGTGACCAGACACCCTCCAACTATTCTCTTAGAGGACGGTCACATCAGAAAATACTCAGAAATAAATCCAATACTTGCTGTGGTTGTAATACTAATTAACAAAAACACCTCCAAGTTCAGTCGGTAAGCACACCACCACCACGTCACTGAAGCTTTCCATGGCCTTATTCAGGAAGCATGATTATTGTCTCCAAATTATTCATAAAAAGAAAAGTCTCGGAGGCAAAGGAGCAGGCTCAACGTGTCAAAGCGGATGAGTGGGGAGGCAGGAAATTAAACTCCGTCCATTTCATTAAAAGGCTGGAATTCTTTCTATCACTGCTCCACAGACTGACGCTGTTAATTAAACCATGTCCAAAACCACCTCTATCCTCCACTCCCGAAATGAACATTGTAATTATTACACTTCACAATTAAAATGACTATACCCTGAAATACAGTTCTGGAACATGGAAACGTCCTTATCGCATCCCCCTAAAGCATGTCAACGCCTCCAGGAAGGCGTCGCTTCCTGACACTGCGTCACTGTCCCCAGGCACAGAGAGACTACGAAGCACCGAGCACATGGATCTCCCAACGATCTTTGGGGTTCGCACTAGTAAAACTCCAAGCAGTAGCATCTCTGATAACACATCCCCCAAGAAATAGCTGCTCAATTTTCCTGGCAAAAACCTTGCGAGGTGCAGCGGATTTTCATGCCTGGCTGCCTGCTGACTCCGGGACCGCTCTCTCTGTCTGACGTTACCACTGAAGCACTCTGCCACCTTCGGACAACTCTCTTTATGCCTTCATTTTCAGAGAACGCTGTTTTAGAAATAAATTCTTGCCAGGAAGATGACCATAAAGCACAGAAATGACCTGATATATATATATACATATATATATATATTTTTTGCAAATATACAGTTGTAAGTTCTACTGAAAGTAGCATGAGGGGAAAATGCTGTGTTTAAGAGAATAATTTTAGATTTTGAATAACATTATGATGTGGATGAGAGGACACAAATGTTTTTAAATCCAAGAGGCCAGGATATAACTGATTACATGGTAGCAATGGACCTGAAATTCTGAGTTATTTTCCAATTACAGTTCTAGAAGTGATATCCAAAGTATTTGCCCCTAATCGTATCTGTGATTTGCAGACACACACTGAAAGATATAAAAATTTCCATGGTTCAGATTAGAAGGAAGTATGGGGGAAAGAGACACTAGAATTAAGAAGAGACTGTACACCTGAAAAAATTCATCGCTATATAAAATTTAAAATAAGCCAAAACAAACACCAATATACAACATTATTACTCCTGCAAAACAAAGGACCTGTTTACATCAAACCTTCGCTTTGAATGTATAGACCAGAAATTTCTATTGCGCAGGAGAACACGGAGCTTTTACCCAAGAGCTAGTTTATTTTTCTCCGTGGGGCCCATGGACTCACGTTCGTAATGGGCCCTGTTTCCCTTTCTGCACTGGCTGCTGAAGTGCGTGCAGAGGAGTTCACAGGTCACGCCCGTCGGGTGTGTAAGAAGTCAGCACATGCATCTCACACTGTTCTGTCACTGCTGGCCACTTCCTGCCTCTCGCCGTATGTTCACCGTGGCCTGGCAGTACCAGGTACCTTCGTTTCTATGTATGTACTTGGTACTGTGGGAAGAATACAGATTTTGGAAGCTGAGTAACCAGAACCAGCTCTAACTCGCAGTAGCTGTAGGTCCTGATTTACTGCCACATCTCCAGGATAAGCTATAAGTTTGCCATTTATAAATTGGGGCTGAAAGTACCTTCCTCGCACAATTATCACAATGACTGGAGACAACGGTGAGAGACACCTAATGTTCATCAGGTGCCTGATATATAATGGTTACTTATACAACTCAAGTTCTACATGAAGCTTCTAAAATCAGGTTATATTTTACCATTACATTTCACGAATACAATAATGTTCTCCCAAAACAGCAGTTATTCAACCTGTAATGTCTTAGAACTGAGGAAAAACAGTACTAACTCATTCTACTGTAGCTTCACGTCATTTTGAACTATGCAGAATTTTTCAAAAGGTATTTCAATGAAATACTCAATGGAAGTTAGCTCATGAATGGAGAAAAATGAGAAACTAGTATATAAAGAATGTAATAAAGACTCTGGCACTGCACTGCTGGGATTGTAGCCTAAGAACCCTGAAACACCAATTCAAAGAACCTATGCACCCCAATTATTCACAGTAGCACCATTTACAATAGCCAAGTGCTGGAAGCAACCTAAGTGCCCATCAGTAAATGAATGAATCAAAAAACTGTGGTACGTTTACACAATGGAATTCTATGCAGCAGAAAGAAAGAAGGAGCTCCTGCCCTTCGCAACAGCATGGATGGAACTGGAGAGCATCATGCTAAGCGAAATAAGCCAGGCAGTGAAAGACAAACACCATATGATCTCGCCTATAAGTGGAACCTAGTCAGCAAAACAAACAAACAAGCAAGCAAAATATAACCAGAGCCACTGAAATTAAGAACAAGCTGACAGTAACCAGAGCAGAGTGGGGAGCGGATAATGGGGGGGGAGGGGAAAGGGTTTTCAGGAACAACTATAAAGGACACATGGACAAAACCAAGTGGGTGGGATCAGGGGAGGAAGCTGGGGACAGCTGGAGTGGAGGGGAGAGGAGGGGGGGGGGAATGGAGACAACTGTACTTGAGCAACTAAAAAAGCCAGAACAGCATTTTAAAAAAATTATACATTTGAAATCTATATAAAATTACTACTGAATGTCAGCCACATACACTCAATACTGTATGAATAAATTAATAAATAAATGAAAGAAAAAACAGTTGACAATGCATTCAAGTTTTCCATTTTGTGTTTCATGTTTATGAGAAAAATCAACAAAAATTTTTTAAAAAAATCATTTGTGCACAATTACATACTTCTTAGTTTAATCACTGATTTGCTGCCCACCCAAAGCCGTACTCAGGAGAGCGCTGGTGCGCGGCCCGCAGCAGAGCCCTCCGTGAAGTGAGCGCCGCGCTGGGCAACCCTCGGCCGGGCGGCCCCTGCGGACACCCCGGGGAAGAGCCACGGCACTTCTGAACACCCTGTGACAGCTGCCAGCTCAGGAGGAGGGTGGCCTGAAGTTCTACCAAGCAAGCACTACTCCGGAAAGCCTCACTCAGTCCCCTGTTGTAACCGAAAAGAGGCCAGACATGAGACATGCGACTTGTGAAACCACAAGTGAACCACCCTACACCGCACGGCACATGCGCTCAGTCTGCAGGGCAATTCCACTGACATGGTCAGAAAGCGGCGGCTGGCGGGTGCTATTCCTGGTGAAGACGATACCACGTCTTCAAAAGCATACAGTGAGAGTGAAGGCGGTGAGAATGTGGCTGTATCTCCAACATCCCGTGAGAATGAAGAGATGCAAGACCCGACGCTGGAGGCTTCCTAGTGCCCAGGACGGCCGACCGCGGCCGACCAGCTACCGCTCCGAAGAGTCACCGGGGCGGTCGCTCAGAGCAGGCCACCACAGGGACCCAGAACGCCGGTGCATTCTTCACGGCGTAGCCGGCCAGGCTGTGCGGCTCCGGCTGCACCTCCACCTGCATCTCCCTTGCGGAGGGGTCTTTCTATCCATTACAGGAAATTACCACGATCACTTAAGACGTATTGTGGCCCCACTTAATTGTGAAGGTACTCAAAGATCAGAGACGAGTAATTGTGGTCTGGATTTTTGCTACCGAAGTTATTTATGATTTTAGGGCCTTGGAATCGGACTATACAATTTTTTCACAGAGGTCAAGCCTCACCCTGTCTGGGGGTGGAGGGGGCGCCGGGGATGTGTTAACTTGTGACCATCCATTTCAGCATGTGCCACGAAAACCTTGCTTGAGCACCTGCTGTATAACACATGCCATGTGCTTTATTTCCACGGGGCCATCCCGGCAACATCACTCGCTATTTCTTTATGGCTGAGGTCTTGTTTCAGGCAGGAAATGTACCTTACAAATCTGTGTCCAGAACCTGAACCCCACCGTAAACTGTCTCCTTTGGGCGTGACAGCCCAATGATGGCAGGGTTGAGAGTCGCCGCATTCCATGAGCATTGGGAGACTTCTCACAAAACTCTGGTGCAGACAACTTCTCGATGGCTTTATAATGACAGATTTGTTTGCTTTGCTCCCATTCTAAATAAAGTCTAAGAATGACATGGATAGCTTTAACATGTTGGCTCCTGTTCCCATGCCAGTAACACATAATATTTTATTACTAATACCATCCAATTTTCAAATGCTTAAAACTTAGTGGCATTATTTTCACTCTGGAGAACCATGAAGACTGCTTCCCCTTGTCTGCATTTGTCCCGTGATTCAAGGCCAAGAAAACACTCCTGAGCATCAGCGGGCAGCCCCGTCGCGGTGCTGAGCAGCGCTTCTGTGCCTGCACGCACCCCCTGAGAGAGAACACAGCGAGGGCCCGGTTGCACAGAAGTGCGTGCCAGCTGGGCAGGCACGGGGATTCTGCGTGCGGCGGGGAGCAGGACACGCTAACTTCCGCAGCTCCGGTTCTACCCATCTCTCAGATATCCCCTTCCTAGTTCGTATGGAATCGAGGTCCTTGAACAGAAAAACACAATAAAAAATGGATTTTGACAAAATGATGTCTGAATCATAATGACTGCAACAGTCCTTTTCTACAGCTCAAACAGCTCCGTGGCCCAGTTTCCTACGTGCGCACATTGATTGCTGTTTTAAAAATACCACTTCTTCAAAGCTGACGCAGACCCTGGGGAAAATCAGATGTGCTTCCTCTATTGGGTTGAGGGGTAGGGGGTGGTACCCTGGACACGACCCGTACTGTACACACAAGGAAAGAACCTGCACTACTTTCCTTTCAGCCAAGAACACGAGGCATCATTTATGGGGTCAGAAAGCTGGGGAAGAGGGAACGGAGGAGACGCAGGTGACAGCTTGCCCGGTGGAAGGACCACCCTCCTCTCAAGGTTGGGACTTTACCCCAAACCCCATGCCTGACCCTGAGTCAGCGGATGGGAAGGCTCAGCTTCTCCACACCATCCCTCACACTTGTGATGACCTTGTCTCCCGTGGCGACGGACCTGCTTCCGGAGCAGCAAGCTC